>CAWVNO010000768.1:0-91765 GCA_963930645.1 Salticus scenicus
AAATTTTGTAATTTGAAGTTTGAATTTTTAGCGTGAATAAACCAATGTAATATATAAATGATTTTTTTTTTCCTTAATTAGATTTATATTCTTTTATTCATAAAGCTCTTATTATTTAATGATAAAGCAAATAATTTTTGTTTCAGTGACCGTGAAATTGTCTTCATATAAAGCCTTTACTCATTTGTGTCTTGCATCGAGGTGGAAATTCAATGAAATTTCCTACTTTCATAACTATTCATGAGGAAATAATTCATCACAATAATTAATAATAGTAACATGCAAAACTTATTGAAGAAACAAAAAATGAAAATGTGGAATAATATAATACCTTTATCATATAAAACGTACAAATAATACAATTTGGAACAGATATTACAATTTTAAAATTAATTGAAAATTAAATTCATTTTAAGAATTATAACAACTGTAATTGTAGATTACTTAAAAATCCCTTTAATGATACAACAGTTTGAAACGTATTAGATTAAAATTTAAAAATATGTAGAAGATAAATGCATATGAAACTAAAAAAAGATAACATATTTGGACTTTGTGAAGAATGTGCTTGGATGTTCGAGTTCATTCAATCCCATTATTAAAATCATCCGTAGTTGAAATACAGTAATTTGTTTTCGGAATTATATTTTATTTTTCTTTGCCCTCGTGAAGCTCGAATTGTCAGTGAGAACTATTTTTTCTAAACATTGGAAAAAGGTAATCAAATTATCATCTGCAACACTTAAATCTAAATTTTTATCAAAATTGTATGAGCCTTTTATTAGGAAACGCGATTTTTGCTATATTTTGTTTCCCGCAAAAAATGGGTTACCATCGACTACTCCTTTTTTTGAAGATGTACGTAAGTCATATAGTTTTCATCTCAAAAAACCTCTAGTACTATTTATTTTTTTAAAGACTTCCAGAGTTTTCCTAGAAAACCAAAGTTACGTCTTATTTTTTTCTGAGAGTAGTGAAAATCACCAGTGTACGCTAATTATCCTAAAGGTGAAAATACCTTAGAACGAACTGCTATCTTAAAAATACACTAATTCGATTTTTTTTAATCAAAAATCTATCAAATACTATGCAATCCATCAAATTAGAAGAAAGCTAATTTTCGGTCACCGGTGAAAGCTGATATTTCTAAAGATGATACGAAATCAGATAAAATTGTAGCTCAAAATGCAACAAATTCTAATTTTTTAACAATTCAAGTAATTCCGAAGAAAACCAAACCAAAGGCATGGGTAAAAGGATTGTTAATAGAGAACGCTAATATTCGTGAAGATCAAGATAAGATGTATTCCTCATCTCAAGCAAAATTTAAACCCTGTGTTTTTCCAAAATATTTAGATAAATTTCCGAGAAAACTGCCGTAGTTTTCAACGGGCGATATTGTGGTTACAGTAAATGCCAACTTACCTGAAGATGAGGATAAATAAGATATGTTTGTCCTTTCATAAAACCCTAAACCTTAAACTTTTAATAAAAAAACTTTAGATCTATTTCTGAGAAACCAAATTTCTGCCATAGTTTGTAAGGAGGTAGTAAGGGTTAATGTGTAACCTGAAGATGAGGACAACTTAGATCAAATTATTATCTTTAGAAATTTTCAAAACTTAAATGCTTACTGAAATCGCTCGAGTAGATTCTAATAAAAACAAGATTTTTTCATATTTTTGCACGAGTGGAATTTGGTTAACACAGCAATAACACTCATTTTCCTGACGAGTGTATGATTGATATGGGTTCATGATCAATAAAATATATTAACCGTAAGTTTTATTAAAATAGTTCGATCCAATTAAAATAAATGTTTCACATATATGAAATGGACAAATTAAAGATTAATAGTTAATATGCATTTTCGCGAAAATAAGGATAAGTCAAATAAACTTTCCTCACAAATTTAACTTAACCATAAGGTTTTATCAAAATCGTTAAGTATATCGCTCAAGAACAAGTTTCTGCCATATTTTGCAGTAGAGTGAGTAAGGATATAACAGCATGCTTGCATTATAAAAATAAATACAGTATAAATAAATAACGTCTTAGAACCAAAGGAATAAATTCAGTATTCAGTTCGTAAAATAAACTCAAATTTTGCTATTTTTGAATCTTTCCCTAAGTGAACTGCATCTCTTGAAAAAGCTTTTAAAAATTCTCAACTCACAGCCCAACAGTAAGAAAACCTCCGTCATTTTATCATCGCTTACGCTAACTTCAATTCCAAATTTTTAATTCAAATCTCACTGATGATCATATTTGAAAGAATGTATACAAAATTACCTTAGTACTAATTTTAGTATTGTCTCTTTCAATGTAAAATCGCCAAATTTTAACCTAGTGGCGATAAATGGTACTAATTTTCTTCCTTTAAAAACCGAAACCGCATACTCTGTTGACCACGTAAGAATATTTTTTATCATATCGCTTATCACACTCAGAGCTATGGAACCCTGAATACCTCACGTTATTTTATGTCCAATTTCTGTCATATATTCCAACAATCGGAATGAGGGTTAAAAGTTGAAGTTCGACTGAGACATATTAAAAAAAAAAAAAAAAAAAAAAAACTTAAGTTTTTACAAAAAAAAAAAGTAGTTAAATCGATTTCGTTGAAAACCAGATTTCTGTCACATTTTACAGTGGGCGTAGCAAGAATTAACAGCGAAAGCTAAGTTTTCTAAGGATGAGGATAATTCAGATGTATTAGTCTTCTTAAAAAAAAAAAGTTAACTATGTTTTATAATCAATTCGTTTTCTTAAAAAGGACGACAAGTTAGATAGGTTTTGACTCTCAAATGAACCTTAGCACTAAGTGTTTATTAAAATCGTTAAATATTTTTCTGTGTAAACCCACTTTTTATCATATTCAGAAACTTCAGAAATAAAGGTAATGCTTTAAAAAATCTAAAAAAAAATTATACTTACTTACACTTAACAAGCAAAATATAAAGGGATCTCCTTTCAACTATGATAATTATCTGGTCAGGCTTAACTATACTAATTATCCCAGGAAAGAAAGTGATATATATATATATATATATATATATATATGTATATATATATACATATATATTTTATTTATGTTTTAAACCTTTATAAACCCAAATTTGGCTCTAGGGCTGAGTGGTAGGCGGGTGTATGAGGGTTTGTGTATTATTATCCGAATTTAAGTACATAGACGAACAAGTATTATTTTTGAAAAATTATTTTAAGTATAATAGAAATGTTGTACAGAATTGCGACAACCTAAAATGGTACATGTGTGAAGGTGTTCACATATATTTGGTTAAATTTTAATTGAATTTTTAAATAAAATAAAATCTAATGATAAATTAATGCATTATTGCAATAAAAAAATAATTTAATTTTAAGTGAGATATTATATTTACGTAATTTGTTCTTAAGCATAAAAAAAAAAGAATTATTTTTAAATGTCGTTAAAAATTACACAATTTTAATTATACATACGACCTACACTATTTATTAACATAAAACAATAACACACATTATTCAGAAATCTAAATTGTATATCTTTGATATCTAAATCATAAATAAGTGTTTATCTTTTTAAATAGAGAAGTACTTTATTTTATGGGATAAAAAGAAAATAAATAATAATAATATCTAACGGAAATTCTGACATTAAACGTAATTATAAAATAAAAAGTGTTCTCAAATAGTCATAAAACAAGGAAACTCATTGTCAGAATTTATATTATTTCAACACAGGATGTAATTTATTTTGGATTGCGCAATATTAATGACTGCATTTCTTAAACGTCTCTTTCTCTCGTCTAACGGTCGCTTGGCATAAAAATTGGCGATTAAAGGGTTACTACAATTATAAACCAACATTACAAATTCAAAAATTAACATTGTTTTATCCGATAAACAATGAAAATATTTAGCCCTATAATTTGGCTGTTTTTCTAAAATTTGGCTCTTTTTCTTCAGACATCTCAGATCTGTTCTAGTGTAAAGAGCTCAGAACTGCTCGAGATCATAGTATAGTTACGATGTAATTACGTTCGCTCTCTCCCCCATCTTACGCGACAATCTCAACATTTAACCATGGGTTTATGTACTTCATTAGTAAACTTTTTACAACGCTCTGTACAAAATTGTTTGAAATATTCCTTGATTTTATTTGGACGAATTATTCAATAAAGACTTCCTGATGACTGCCATTGGACTCCTTGTTGAAATATTGTTAATTCAACTTCTCTTGCAGATATCTACACTAACCAAAGATCACGACTGCGTCAAGAAACTTCTTTACATATCTTGGTGCTAAAGCACCAGGAGTTGAGATTGGTCGACATGGGGGAGAGGGACTGTGTTGTTCTGATGTATATTTTGTTTAACATTTTTCGCAAGTTGTTACTTAAACTTTGCCATCGAAAAGCTTCAAAGTCACGTTTTTGGTTAGGAAATTTTTTTAAAAAAAAGACTCTAGAAACTTTGAAAAACTAGAGTACTTTGAAAGACTCTAGAGTTTTGCTTAGATTTTGCAAAAAACTGACATAACTATTTCAAAGGGCCTAAAGAAGAGGTTTATTGTTTTACGAATATAGCTAAAGAAAAATTCCAAGAATTATTCCAAGAATTAAATGAAAATGAGAAAATAGATGTACGTGGAGTGTACATTTCTTGCTTTGGTGACACTTCTTTACCTGCTGACGTATAGAGACAATGCAGTACTTTTCTAGATAAAAGATTTGTAAACTCCTGTCTTCCAGTTCGAGCGATAGCACTTTGGAGGGTTTGCCGTTCTCTCGATTTGATGGCAGTTGTTTCGGACACGGTATACCCTTCATCATGTCCGGATGTTTTCCGTTCAAGCAATCCCGTTCAAAATTTATGCCGAACATTATGGTGATATTATACATTTTTGCCACTCGTGGTTTTCTCCTACAAAACTTAAGAAAAATAATTTCTGCTTCACATGTGACACCTCCACAATCAAGATTTGTGAGCGAAAAAATCTACGTTAATAATAAAACAGAGTTCACGATTTTTTTTCCGTTTTCTAGTGGTTGTGCATTTCCATCCCATGGCAGAGACTGCGGTATTTGCATTCTTGTACCGATTCTCCCCGTGTGTGCTGTTTTACAAACAAGTATACAAACCAACTTTAGTTAACTCAGCGTTATAAAATTTTATATTAAAATCGTTATTTTCGTACAATCACAAAAAAAATTGTGACATTCCATTATTATCTACGCATCCATACAGGAGGAAAACCTTAAACATATAGAAGCATTTTTTTTCCTACGTTCAAAAAGACTACTACGTACTACGAATGTGGATAATTATGTGGGCACTACGAATATTTGAAACTTTCCTTCAAAACTTCGATAATTTAGGAAAATGAACTATTTTACCAGGAAGAGCAAGTTGCTGTAATGAATATCGGTTTAGTTTCGTAAAATATACGAATTTCAGTGCTTCAAAAAAAAAAAAAAATAATAATGAATAAATAAATAAATAAAAAATTTTTTTTTTTATTTTTCAAGATTGGTAAGTACTTTTTCCTTAGTCTTGAAGAAAATGTTTGAAGGTAAAAAATTAAACTTTGTATATTATATAACACTTAAATAGTTTTTGAATGGAGCACGCAACTCTATTAATTATTAATTAAAAAGTATATGTATTAATAATTTTAAATTTATATTTTTCTCGTTTTATATTTATTACAATTTTTACTTGCATAGTAGTACTCTTGCTTATTTATACGTTCTATATATATTTTTCTTGTATTTAATCTGTATATTAAAATGTTGGGTATGGATATACAGGTATATACATTATCCATTTTATAAAGAAAATAATTTTTTTTAGATTCATAATAATTTCTTTTAGAAAATGTGAAATTTTTGAGTTTTCTGTTAGATAATTTGAAATGCACATGAATATATATACATTTTATCGACTTTATATATTATTAAAGTTCAAATAAATTTACTCTTTGAGAGAAAGATATAGAATGTCTAGACTTAATAAGTAATAGATATTATAATATCTCATCTTTTTCTGAAGGGAGTGATGTTTAATTGCACATCTATAATCAAAGTTGTTTATATCGAATAAGAAGATAAACGAGTTAAATCTGTTCTCAGTATTTCAGGCTGAATTCTACATAAATTATATTGGCCTTTGTATTTGAAATATGCTTTACTTTATTTTGGTAAGACCATAAATATTTTTTAAGTATTATCTATTTATACATTGTTTTATATATTTAAAACTTATTTCTAATTTTTTTCTTCATTCTTGTTTCACACTCAAACAAAGTTATTTCACACATAGTTTACATTGTTGTCACAAATAGGTAGCCCTTCATTAAAATGTTCTCATACCTTCTTGCTAAACATTTCAAAATACTTCAATTTTACATTATGATTTTAGGCATCTTTTCTTTACATGTACATTTTATAACTTTATCAAAAAAAAAAAAAAAAAAAAAGTTAAAATAATTTAAGTAAGAATTTTTTTTTGCAATCGTTCGGGACTAGGTGTTTATAAGCGGCAGGTGAGCATTTCCCACTATTTACACACTTACAAACACATTTTTTTTATAAATATTTTGTATTTACACATTTCACATTTTCATAAAATTGATCTTTCAATTCTTGTGGGGAATATTAGTAATTAATCATCGATAAATTGATTGGTTTGGCTCATCCTGAAACTTTAGAAATATTTGTTTTCGGACGTTTGTAATAAAATTTTTCTCTTACACTAACACATTTTCAATCATGTTTTTATACATACACTATTTCTAGGTTCTATTAAATAATAGCGAGTTGTAAAGTTTTTTTAATGATAATTTATACACATTATAATTTTTATTTTCTACATCTCAAAAGTTTTATACGTTTCCCATTTTAAGATTTAAATTTTATGATTTTGTGCACCACTGTTGCATTTAATGACGTCTTGAATGTAGTAGTGTTTGTTTGGTACTCGGGGTATATTTCTTTCTTTGGAAATCCTGGCCAGATTTCTTTATGGGGAGAGATCTGCCTTGATTACCTTGCATTGCACAATTTTACTTTTGCTAGAATTTTATTTTCATTTATACAAAATATTTACTTTACTAAATTTACAGTTCTGCATTTGTTTTCCATATACATATGTAAATAAAAAAATAATAATTAAATGAAGGCAATAAGGTAATTAAATTGATAAACATTGTTTCTTTATTTATTAAATTTTTTTTTCTCATTTTTTTTACATTTGTTCACTGCATGTAGATGTGACGGGATTACGTCATTACAGTAAAACAGCTGTTGTTCATAAAAGACTTTCCCGCCCATAATATTTTACATGCATGATGTTCTTATTTTCACACATTGCTATAAATTTACACATTTCATCTTTCACGTACATTCAAAAATTCACTTTCGTATTAATTTGCTATGCCTATATATATATTTTTAACACTGTGCAATGGCAGATTTTTATATTTTTTGTTTACACTTTTTACACACATCAAGTTTATTTATTTTTTTCATATATTACAAGAACTGGATTATACTGATTAAACAAAAATTTATAAACAAAGAAACTGAGAAGCTAACAAATGCATAAAAAAAAAAAAAAAAAAAAAAAATGGATACACTCTTTTTATTCATACAATGGTGAAAATATTTTGTTGAAGCATGTTTATTTTTATATTTTTTTTATTCTTTCTGAAAGACTGAGATGCATATCTGTCACTCACCATACATAAAATAATATTAAAGGAAATAGTAATCAGAAGAATAATAATATTTTTATGTTTTTTTAATGTAAATATAATTTAACTGTGTTAAAGCATCATATATACTTATTTACTCACATTTTATCATAAATATTTATTTGTTGGTTTATATTCTTATTTGTATGTGTATCTTTTTATTTTTATTAATATGTAGATACATTAATATTAGTATTTACATCTAATTGCTAGCAAATTTTATAACATCAAATATCAGGCCTTGTGTATTAGATGCATCATTTTTAGAAAACAGCGTTGCGCAACTTTTGAGCAAATATTTTTTTTGCTTTTTTTTATACATGTCAGCTGATTATGATTATGATTATGATTAATTTTTAGTCGACTTGATGAACAATTTGAATTCATCTTTTATTGAGAAGTTATTTATACTTCCTTTACTCGAGTTTTTATGGAATTTGATATGAGCATTTATGATAGCCCTTGTAGCTAGTCTTTGTATTGATTTTAAGCTCATTTTAAGAGGCCTCGTTGAACTCATTAGAAGTTTATATTGTCATGACCTTTTTTTGTAAACAATTTCATGTGCACATTTTTTTTTTCATTATTAATTAAAGAGATCATCAGAGATCATAAATAATAATATTGTGGCTATTTTTTTTTCATCAGTAATACCATTCTAGAATGTTTACGGACATGATTGAAAGTTATCGAGAATTTTAATCTCGCATTTGTATTTTAAAAAAAAAAAAAAAAAAAAAATCAAATTAATTTAACTATGTTGTCACAGCTACTTGTTAAAATAAATAAATAAATAAATAAATATACATAAACACACACTCCCTGTTAACACAATTGTGTTGCTTTGGTCTATCTTTTATGCAGATTGTTTTTATATAATGTGCTGATATTTGACTATAAGTTTAAATTTTCAACACCAAAAATTGTGTTGGGGAAACCACATTTCACATTAATATTATTATGCGAAAGCTATTTTTCAAACATTCACTAATTATTTTTAATAAATATATACAATAAATAAATAAATAAACACATATTGTATTGATTATTTTACTGCATGTACTTGAATATAAAATATGTACACTTTCAACTCTTTCAACATATACACACACATGCAATCTTCATACTTAAAAAAAAAAAAAAACAAAAAAACAAAAAAACATCACAAATAAGTAACAAATTTATATGTTTCTTTCTGTATACATTTTTGCTGCATTATGTACATGAGTTCTTATGCGTGCTGTCTTTTGGGTCAGAACTTCATTGTCATTTGATTAATTTGGGGTACGGTTAAATGGCAATGGTTTCAATAGTTACTTTACACATTTTTACACGTTTTGACACATTTCACACATTATGGCATGTTTTAATTGGCCTCACAACCCAATTATTCAGCCATGTTCTCTTCTGAGTTTATACACTTTTCTCTGACTTAAATATTTGGCATGTCATGTGTTCACATGTCAGGTGGTCAGCAATATTTTAATTTTAAAATTGTTATTCTTTTTTTTGTAAAATATAGTTAGAAATTTATTAAAAGATAAATTATTTATAATTATAATAATAATAATGATAATTTTATCCATCTTACACATAGCACACAAAAGGAAGAATGGACACATAAAACGAAATTACCTCTCCTGTGGTATTTTTAACACATCAATGCAGTGATATGCATTTGTATCTCATTTTTATCATATACATATTTTTTTTTTTTTTTCACAAACTTGCTAGGGGTCTTCTCATAATTCTAGTTATTGAATATTTTTTTTTCATTATTCTTATAAATTCTTAAATTTTTAATGCAAAGATTTCATTTTGTTAGTCAAAATTTAAGCTAATTTTTGTGCGGGGTTATTGTGTTTTGCAGAAGGATGGCTCATGCATTTTTTTAGGCCTTTATGTGTATGGGACGTTGTCTGTTTTCCTATTCATTGTCCACACAATATTATTCGGCTGGACCGATTTTTTTATTTTTGGACGGTGAGTGATGAGAAATTTTTGTGAAACATTGCAGTTTCTTTCAAGAGACTTTTTCAATTGATTTTTTTTTAGCCTTAAGTTTAAAAATTTTCGCTTGTATTGAATATATATTTTTTTAATTTCTTTATACATACACACACACAAATAATAAAAATAAATAAATAGATAAAGTTAAAAAGTCTATCATACAATTTTTCTCATTAATTATGCAGAATGTTAATTATAAATTTCTTACTGTTTCATGTTATGGGTATGGAAAAATTATTTTTGCACTTGAACATTTTTATTTCTTTCTGTGGTATTTTTCCAATTTGCAAACACTGTGAGTCAATTTTTAGTGATTCACATGAATGTGTAGTTTTTCGAGATACAAATGTTTTCTAACTGTACACATATACACTTATATTTTATTTATTTTATACATATATAATACCACATACACAATTACAAAATTTTCACAAATACTTCAATTTTTATTTAATATTATTGTCCATTTTGAAGGTAAATTCCTTATTTAAAGAAAAAAAAAAAAGGAACTATTCAATTTTTATACACTATATACATACACTTTTAAGGTAACCTGCATGTAAATCTAGTCATTCTAGTCTTGCAATAGGGTTACTTTTGTTAAATGCACATAATTTTATCCATCTTACACATTATTTCACATGGCTTACCTTGCAGTATTGTATAAAAATAAATAAATAAATATAAAATATATAGGTTCTAATAATAAATAAGTCATTTACACATCTTCGTCCAAGACGTAAGTGATCTAAACACATACACACACACACACACACAAAAAAAAAAAAAAAAAAAAAGTATCGTATCATGCATACTTAACAAGTTTAACATTTTGTATTTCTCAATTATTTAGTCACTATTCAATACAAACATCACGAATAATACATATTATTAATAGAATAAAATATAAATATTATTAAAATATTATTAGAATTTGTTCATGTTGACAATTTACACTTTTCAGTTGTGATTCATGTTTTATAAATTATTATATTTGTTAAGGAAAAGGGAATTAGTAGTATATTGATATCTTTCTTCATTTTTTTTTTAAACCACATAATGTTTGAAAATGAACTTACTTCATTTTTTAGAAATAATTAATTATAATTGAACAAAAAAACTAATTACATTTTCTATTAAAAATTTTCCAGACTTCATACTTGTGTCCTATTACTTTATTGATTGGGCTATTTTTTTTTCTTTTTCGCAATTCACTGTACACAAACAAAAGACATTTAATTATGTCGTGTTGCAGAATGCTTGCTGTAATCTTATTTACACATAATATATATGCCTCTTCTGCCTCACACCCTAACTCAGTAAGTTATTTTTGGCTGTGGCCTCACAACCCATAATGTCAATTATAATTTGTATACTGATTCACACACACTGGCTCAATTTGTATAAATTTTAGGTCTTCACATATTGGCGTTCTGGTACTTTCTTTATATTCTAAAAAAAAATTTTTCATACCAAAATATCTCATCAAAATATTCTTTTATTGAAATTAGTAAATAATAAATAATTTCAGGCAAATTAATAGATTGCATAAACTTGTGAATACTTAAAATATTTTAATTTTGTAATTATTGATTTCCTTTTTCCTTGCCTTCAATTTGTCATACATTTTCAAGAAAAATTTGTTGAGAATACATTGTCATACAGCTGTGAATTATTATAAATCCTGCATTGCATTGCTTATTTTATAATTATAATGTCATGATTTCAATATACATTGTTGCTTCTTATGAAAGATAACTATGTCCAGTACAAACAAGTTCTAATTAATTATTGGTATTATATATATTTGATGTTTAATTTTACATTATTAGCCACCTTGTAATATGAAAAATATTTTTGAAGTAATATTGATTTTATATAGAAAGTTATTTTGAAATTTGTAGTATGTTTTTGTCTTGATGCGAGAGAGAGCGATATTTTTGATTACCTTTCAATTTTTTTTCTTTTAGGCGAAGGGGAGAAATATGTGAAGGTGTTCACATATATTTGGTTAAATTTTAATTGAATTTTTAAATAAAATAAAATCTAATGATAAATTAATGCATTATTGCAATAAAAAAATAATTAAATTTTAAGTGAGATATTATATTTACGTAATTTGTTCTTAAGCATAAAAAAAAAAGAATTATTTTTAAATGTCGTTAAAAATTACACAATTTTAATTATACATACGACCTACACTATTTATTAACATAAAACAATAACACACATTATTCAGAAATCTAAATTGTATATCTTTGATATCTAAATCATAAATAAGTGTTTATCATAAATAGAGAAGTACTTTATTTTATGGGATAAAAAGAAAATAAAATAATAATAATATCTAACGGAAATTCTGACATTAAACGTAATTATAAAATAAAAAGTGTTCTCAAATAGTCATAAAACAAGGAAACTCATTGTCAGAATTTATATTATTTCAACACAGGATGTAATTTATTTTGGATTGCGCAATATTAATGACTGCATTTCTTAAACGTCTCTTTCTCTCGTCTAACGGTCGCTTGGCATAAAAATTGGCGATTAAAGGGTTACTACAATTATAAACCGTCATTACAAATTCAAAAATTAACATTGTTTTATCCGATAAACAATGAAAATATTTAGCCCTATAATTTGGCTGTTTTTCTAAAATTTGGCTCTTTTTCTTCAGACATCTCAGATCTGTTCTAGTGTAAAGAGCTCAGAACTGCTCGAGATCATAGTATAGTTACGATGTAATTACGTTCGCTCTCTCCCCCATCTTACGCGACAATCTCAACATTTAACCATGGGTTTATGTACTTCATTATTAAATGTTTCACAACGCTCTGTACCTAATTATTGGATATATTAATACTTTATATATTTTTGCAAGAATTATTCAATAAAAGGATCTTGATGACAGAAACTGGACTTGTTATTGAAGTATTGTTAACCTGACTTTCTTTACAGAAATCTACATTAGTCAACGATCACGACTACGTGAAGAAATTCATCTTCACAACATGCATCAGTTTAAAATTTTAAAACTATGATAAAAACGCTTTGTCATTCTGATCAGCAAATTGTTGTAAGAATCCGACAAAATGGAGTAAATAAATATTGTTGTTATTCATAAGTTTAAAATTAGAGAAATATCTTCTAAGCCAAAATAGTGACATGAAAAGCTTAGGACAAGACTTAAAATGATATACCGTGATAATTAAATGTTAAAATGTATTAAAAAAGGTATTATATTACCTCTTTACGTATATTTATTTTACTGCTACAAATTTTATTTGTGAAATATTGATGCGAAATTTTTAAATAAATAAATAACGTTTAAGAAAAGGATTTGGTCATGCCAAAGATTGACATTTCAGTCATTTAAAAAAAATTGCATAAAAGAGTAATTGAATAATTTTATAGGTGCATGGGAATGCAGTCGAAAAAATGTGTCTTAAAATTTAATGAAGGAAAGAAAGCCAATTGTCTATATCCACCCATTCTTGTAACATTTTGATTGGGTATGATACTGTTAGGTTTCTGGAGTTTCACTCATAATCGAGTTATACTTGGGAAATATCTTTCTCAATTGATATCATCTACGTAATCTTAATCATTATTATCTTAATCATTTCTTATCTTAATCGTCATATCTTACGTAAATGATATAATTCCATGATATGCTGTTTCTAACTCATTAAAATGTTAGTATAACGCTTACATTAATGTATAAAATTTGTCAATATCTGTAAAAAAGAGATTTAAGATTAATTTTAGTAGATATTTCATCAGTCTTTTATTATAAATATTTCTTCTTCATAAAGATTTTAATATACAAAACTAATGTCAATACAACATTACATATGAATTTCTGGTATTAACTTTTTTTTTTTCCACTTCAAATTTATTTTTTCTTTTCTCGTATATGTTTATAAAATTTTGCCGAATTTACACTGATCTGTATTTTTTAAAGATATTTAATGTTCAATGAATTTATGTTTTAACAATATATATTTTTAAAAAAATACTACGTTTAGTTAATAAAAAAAGTGTCATAAAATCTTGTTAATTTGTAAATTAAAAGTGTAGATCACTTGTCTTAAAATAATGAAAAGAAATTTAACATTCAGTTAAGAAAATTTATTGTATATTTACCACAATTTGCGGCGTATATCCGCAGGTAGGATATGTCAGTCTTGTTCAAGAAATTTTAATTGAAAAAAGGAGTTATATTTGTACGAGCTGTTTCTTCGAAAATTTTTAGATTTTTCAGTTACATAAATTTTTTGGCGGCGTAATGACATATCTAACCTGCGGATTATACGTAGAAAGTTACGGTACATTCCCATGGAAAATTATGTTATAAAGTGAAATGTCCTAATAATAAAAATATCAAAAAGTATTTCGGGACATTCCACAAAAAAAAAAAAAAAAAAAAAAAAAAAAAAAATGTGTTCGTTTACAAATTTTAAAAAGTAAGACATTTTTATTTTTAATAAAATTAAATAACAAAAGAGAATTGATTACCATATTTCTAAAAAAAACATTTCAACACAAATGAGGATTGTTATAATTATGCGCAAGAGAAAGAATGCCGTTATGTGTCATTCTAAAACACCTAAATAATTTAAAACACTAAAAACAATGCAGAAATGTTCCTGTTATGCTGCAATTTCTCTTTTTTCAGTACTATATCTTACCTTCTATTAATTATAATTGGGCAAACTTGATACGTAAGAGGATCATTATGGGAAGTTAGGCTGACTTAATATAGGTGCATGTCCGCCGAAATTTTGTGTTGGTAGGAAGTAATTTTAGCCACGAAACTATAGGACTATGTTTCAGCTTAATTTAGGTATATATTCACCAAAATTGATTTAGGAGATGGCCATAATAATAATAATATTATCAATAATAACTTTGACTTAAATTTGTATGTATGATAGCTAGCAGATGCCGCTGTCTTTACTCACCCTTTGAAATTATCCACATGGAAACATAGAACCTTCCGTTTCTTAAATATGTATCAATTTGCATATGGAAAACCTTTATTGTTAGAAGCTAGAAATAAATATATTTTCAAGTTAACATGTGGTTATATAGAATGATATACAAGAAAATATTGCGATGTTTAAAATATATCAGAATTTTATTTAAGTTATTATTAAAATAAGAGTTTGCCGGGATTCTATGAAAAAAAAATTAGGTTTATTTTAAATAATAGTTGTTAATTTATTAACAGAACGGAATTTTAGGAAACATCTAGTGATAAATTTCAATATGTATAAAAATCATTTTTGATAATATAAAAGGAGTATTAAATTTCATTGACATTAAACTTCTATATTTTAGCTTTTAGAAAACGTTTGTTGTAAATAAATCAAACACGTTTGAAAAAAGCATAAATCGTGTTACTGTTTTCCTTATTTCAGTCTTTATAAGCAATTTCATATTTCTTTTTTTTTTTTTTTTTCAAAATAAATAAATAATAAATAACTTATGTAATCCACTTCAGTGATAAATAATTTCCCTTACATTATTTACTGCTAAATTACGTCTTTTTTTTTTTTTTTTTTTTTTCGCTCACAATGTTTAGATTACTTTATTTTCTCTGGGAACATCGAGATAAATAATTGAAAAAATATTTTATTTTGAAGAATTGTTGCTCTTAATTAAGTTTTGCTCTGTAATGATTGAAGTACCGGTAGAATATTAAATATGTACATCTCATTACATTTTCTCGATACTAAAGAGGACAGAAAATTACTTTCATCATTTATGTCGTTATTTTTTTTTTTTCTTTTCTTTTCTGTTTAGATAATATATTTTTTCTTTTATTTTAAAATATTTACCTTATTTCTTTCAAACTAATTATTAAGGATTCACTGTATCATTGGATTAAATAAAAACAACGAAAATTAGTATATCTGCTTATAATACTCTCATATAATGTATTTGGAATGTTAAATTTATTCTCGGCCGCCTTTGTAACTTAGTTTAAAGTTGACCGGTTTTGCAACGAATCAAAAATTAATGTTTGGTAAATTTAGTGAGAATATTTGATCTTTAGGGTTGTTCAATTAATTTTTATTTAAAAAAACTGATTTATGCTATCTTACTATTAAATAATAATAATAATAATAACCCATACCTGTAACAAAAAATAACTGTATAAATCTATGAAAATGTATCACAAATGACCAAATGAGACCAAATGCATTAATAACGAGGTCTTAATGGATTTTTATCTCGTTATTAATTAATGAATTAATTATTATAATTTATCATTAATAACGAGTCGGAAATCATTCCAGTTGTAAACAAACTTACACAAAAGCCTCACTATAACCTGCTGAATTATCTTAGGTAGTATGTTATTAGACTAATAACACATGATTAATTAATCGCAGTATGCTAACTATGATGCTATTATACTGTCAGTTATTATTATTATGTTATTACAGTAGTACATTACCTTTAATCTTTGGACCACGTCGTCGGGTCACTTTTTCTCTTTCTTGACTGATAGGAAAATATTTGTTCAGCAAACTTCTTCGTAGTCGAATGAAAACGAAATTCAATTATTAGGAACTTTTTGTGCACAAAGAAAGAGCAGTCAGAAGCAAGAGAAAGCATGATAACTCTAACCTAATCAACAAGTATGATGCTGTAGTCGGGTGGAGCAGAATCACGATATCACGGACATAGAAATGGCCGGTTTTGAAACTCACCAGCCTTATTATTTGGCCAGTTTTGCAACATATCGTGATTATGGAACACGAATAATACAGGTATGGATCATGTTTTGTATGTTTTCTTGTTTCATGATGGTGGAAACTTTTATTTAGAAATTGAAAAACTGAAAAAAATGCATTTCTCAATTTTAAGGAAATAGCCGATTTTGCAGTAAGTCGACACATTTTTAATGTCCTTGCTCTAAAGAATATTCGTATGGCGTTTCTTTAATATCAACGTTAATGCAAATTATTTTTAAGTTGGTTTAACGTCGCAAGAAAGCTACTCGGACAATGTAACAAGACAATGTAACTTGTAAGAAAAGTATGCAGTGAATTGTCTTTAACTTCGAACGGTCAATATCATTTTTTTCCAAATACAATAAGACTATTAATGTTATTTGTTTGTTTATTTAATAAAAAACTCAAGCCTATTTTTCATTATAACAATTGATAGAGATAGTTTTTCAGAGAAAACTCAAACTGCCTTAAGAAATAATAAAAAGGAATACTTAAGACGCATTATCCCAATCTAAATAAATAAGTAAAGTTACTCTGAAATTAAGATGAGTAAGTATTTTGAATCCAACATTAGCACCCCACCCCACCCCCTTTTATTTAGATAGCAGATTATTTATATTGAATTTATCTACTTAATAAAAAATAAATAAATAAATTTTTCTCCTGATTACTCTTTCACTGCCATTAATTTAAATAAAATAACCCTCAATGTTGCGTTGTGTTAACCGTTAAATAAATATTAAAATGTGTCAAACGAGTGAGAGTCAATTTTAGGAATGTGCCTTCGCACAAATCAACCATTAGTCCCTAAAAGAGGCGTAAGGTTACATCTTCACTCCTATACAAATATAAAAGTAAAGAAACAGTTCACCCTTTTACCTAACATATAAAATGGACTCTGAATCGAATTAGTATTATCCATTTAACCAAGAGTAACTGAAATAAAAATTTTCCAGAAACTTATATTAAGGAACATACATTTTTCTTTTTCCGTGTAGACTTTTTATAACAAATAAGCCCTAAAATTTCCAGTTACGGTCTAATTGTATAATTTCTTTATACAAATTTTACTTTCCTTGTTTATTTTATTTTATTTAGTTTAATTTCACAAAAATTACATGCAGATAAAAAGAGAAATAACGAGACTAACATTCATTTTTTAGATACTATTCAATTAAATTAAGTTGTCCGTGAAAAAAAAAAAAAAAATCTAATAAATAAATAAATTACAAGAGAAGTAAAACTGTGTTAACACTATATGATTTTTCATAAAGTACTTATAGATATATCATACATTTGTAACATAGAAAAAAAAAATACACTGTGATATAAATACCAATTACCACAATACATAACAGTTTAGATAGCAATTTTTTTTTTCATTAATTGAGAAAGTTTTTCCATATTACAAAAGCTGTCGTTTTTTTTTTTTTTTTTTTTTGTTAATGTTATATATATATATATATCAAAAACACTTACACATAATCGATACAGAAATTCGTTCAAACACCATTATAATATATATAAATGGAGAAATGAAAGATACTCACGATATCTTCTTTTATATAAACATACACAGAGTATATATGGTAAGAACGGTACTTTTACTGGAATGTGATCTATGAACCCTGCGGTGTCTCTGAGGGGCTATATCAGCAGGCACAAAAAAGTTCAAGAAAATATCAGAGAAAATTTGGAGGTCCCCAATCCCTTTCCGACCCAGGTCGTACGATCGTGCGGGTTAGAAATCCACTAAATCCACTTACAATTTTGCATCTGGAACAAAATCAGGAAATAAACGATCGAACTAATTAGCAGAAAATGTGAATTGCAATTTTCAATCAACAAATGTCAGTTACAGTCCATATTTTTCTTTCGGTTTGCAAAAACAGAAGAATGTAATGTTTTAAGGTAAAAATGTTTCGGGTCGGAAAGGACTATTTCCATAGCCACACTTTTAGAATATCATCGTAATACTATTCGATGGCAGAAAATCATCATACAGCCACCAGATTATGCTTACAATGCAAACATGCAAACCCTCGTCAGCATAAGCATATTTACACAACAACTGGGATGAATACTCAGACAGGAAACATTGAGATCCGATCGCCGTTCAAGACACGAAGCTACTTGAGCTGCAAAACAAAATCAACAATTCGCCAGCTAGACTCTCTTCTAAAAATAGACTCCGTGATGTTCCGTGGAGTTTCAGATAACATCATCTGCAAAAAATAAATTTCCATAAAATAAATAAATTTACAAGTAAGGAATAGGTGAGAGTATTCTTTACCTTTACCTTTCTTTTTTTTTTTTTTTTTAACAATCAGTCCTCACGCACCCCAAAACTGCCACCAACTAAGTTCTTCCCACTTTATTTTTTTTTTACTATGGGAAGATTGCCCCATACATTACCCTACGTTTTAAAAAATCAACCACACTTGACCAGTCAAACTCCTAGAAAAATGAACACATAGCCTCAGGCTACACAGTAAAAGATAGATTTTTAAAAATAACTATATATTGTCTCAAAATAACTCCGAAATAATACATACTTAAATTTGAAAACCCATGTACTTATTTTTGAGTATACTAACATGCTCATAAATGGGGTTGACCAATAAGAATCCCAATACCCCACTAAAAATAATCTTAAATTAATCTTTAAAAAAAATCTACAGAACATCTTAAGTTATTTGGCCCACTTCTTAAGCCTACATATTCTGCAGATTTTCTTCATATTTCTGAAGAAAATTTACAGAATATAATCTTAAGATTTTTTTCAAAATATATAGGCTTAAAAGTGGGCCAAATAACTTAAGATATTCTGCAGATTATATTTTTAAAGATATTTTTAAGAGGTTTTAGTAAAATCTACAGAAAATCTGCAATTTTTCACATACATGGTAAATAATCACAAGAAATATAAATAAATAAATAATAAAATACAAATTTTAGTTAATTTATTTTTTATTTAACATTCTATCCGCTTATATATTAGTTAAAAAAGCTTTTTAAAAACGGTGCTCGATATTCAGAATAAAATATAATTAAATTGTCATGAATTTTTTCTTTTTTTGAAATTTTTTATTATGAAAAATAACAGACGAATGATTCAGATCTGTTTATACAATAAAAGATAAAATATAAATTGTAAAATTAATTAAAAGTTATCAGTTAATCAAAACGTTTAAAAAGCCGTTAAATAAGTTATACATGCAAAATTTAACTTGTTTTATTTATATATTTTTAAGCTAGATTTAAAATTGAAAAAAAAAAAAAAAAAATCTTAGAAAATCTGATTTTATTTACACTCATAACAAAAAGGAAAAGAATTTTTCAAAAACATTAATAGTTATTAGCAAAAATTTAGTTATATAACTACATTAAAAATGCTTAAGCAACAAAAAAAAAAATAGCTTTGTAATAAAAATAAAATCATGAAATTTTTGAAAGTAATTAATAAAAAGTATCACAAACAATTGACATATTCATCATTCTAAATGAGTTTTAATCCCTATATGTTACTATGAGACATGTTCTACAAAATTCAGACTATTTTGTACGTGTGTGTGTCTGTTTAAAAACTTATGCCAATGCTTTTATTTTGATCTTCATAAAAATCACCTTATTATGCATATTTATACATCTATGTGCACAAAAGAAACATGTAATTTACTTAAACAAAACATGCCGTGAAAGTGGTTTACTGTATGTTTACAAAAAAAAAAAAAAAAAAAAAAAAAAAACCTGCTAATTAAAAAAAAATATATATACTAATCAAACTCCAATTTATATCTATTTAATAATGCTACCTGCTATTTTCTTTAAAATGAAGCAAAAAAATTTTTTTAAATGTATCAATTTTTGAATATGAGCTCATATCAGTTTTTAGCTTTCGATCGACACAGTATCTCGAAATGTGAAACCGAATTTGTTAAAAATTTTTATAAAAAGCACCATATTTTGCTTATTTATATTTCAATGCACAAAAGGAACATGAAATTCATCTGAAGTGAAAACATTTTCAAACCTTTTACTGTATATTTACAACAAAACTTACCATTAACTGCTAATTTTTGCGAAGCGCTAAAAGAAATTTTTTTTCACATTTGTTTCACAAAAAACAAAAACGAAAAAAAAATCATACTGAAAATGCAATCTGTAACTACTTTATACTTTTATCTATTATTTTCTTTAAAATGGAGCCAAAAAAAAAGCTTTCAAATATATAAATTTTTTAATATGAGATATGAGACTTTACGTTAGGACGATATTGTACCGCGAAATACAAAAACTAATTTCTTAAAAATTTCCCTCAAAAACCCCTTATTCTGCATACTTATACTTCAATGCACAAAAGGAACATTATATTCACCTAAAGTAAACACATTTTAAACTTTTTAGATTATATTTTCAATAAAAATTACCAATAATTGCTCATTTTTGCGAAGCGCTAAAAGGAAATTGTTTCACAAAAAAAAAACAAAAAATTCATAGTCAAAATGCAATTTGTAATTATTTTATACTTTTATCTATTATTTTCTTTAAAATGGAGCAAAAAAAAAAAGCTTTTAAATATATAAATTTTTGAATATGAGATTATATGAGTTTTAACGTCCAGGCGACATTGTACGGCGAAATCCAAAAACTAATTTCTCATAAATTTCCCTCAAAAGCCCCTTATTCAGCATACTTATACTTCAATGCACAATAGGAACATTATATTCACCTAAAGTAAACACATTTTAAACTTTTTACATTATATTTACAATAAAAATTACCAATAATTGCTCATTTTTGCGAAGCGCTAAAAGGAAATTGTTTTTCACATTTGTTTCACAAAAAAACAGAAATTCATAGTCAAAATGCAATTTATATTTACTTTATACTTTTATCTATTATTTTCTTTAAAATGGAGCCAAAAAAAAAGCTTTTAAATATATAAATTTTTGAATATGAGATTATATGAGTTTTAACGTCCATGCGACATTGTACGGCGAAATCCGAAAACTAATTTCTCAAAAATTTCCCTCAAAAACCCCTTATTCTGCATACTTATACTTCAATGCACGTAAGGAACATTATATTCACCTAAAGTAAACACATTTTAAACTTTTTACATTATATTTACAATAAAAATTACCAATAATTGGTCATTTTTGCGAAGCGATAAAAGGAAATTGTTTTTCACAATTGTTTCACAAAAAAAACAAAAAATTCATAGTCAAAATGCAATTTATAATTGCTTTATACTTCTATCTATTATTTTCTTTAAAATGGAGCCAAAAAAAAAAGCTTTTAAATATATAAATTTTTGAATATGAGATTATATGAGTTTTAACGTCCAGGCGACATTGTACGGCGAAATCCAAAAACTAATTTCTCATAAATTTCCCTCAAAGGCCCCTTATTCTGCATACTTATACTTCAATGCACAATAGGAACATTATATTCACCTAAAGTAAACACATTTTAAACTTTTTACATTATATTTACAATAAAAATTACCAATAATTGCTCATTTTTGCAAAGCGCTAAAAGGAAATTGTTTTTCACAATTGTTTCACAAAAAAACAAAATATTCATAGTCAAAATGCAATTTATAATTACTTTATACTTTTATCTATTATTTTCTTTAAAATGGAGCAAAAAAAAAAGCTTTTAAATATATAAATTTTTGAATATGAGATTATATGAGTTTTAACGTCCAGGCGACATTGTACGGCGAAATCCAAAAACTGATTTCTCATAAATTTCCCTCAAAAGCCCCTTATTCAGCATACTTATACTTCAATGCACAATAGGAACATTATATTCACCTAAAGTAAACACATTTTAAACTTTTTACATTATATTTACAATAAAAATTACCAATAATTGCTCATTTTTGCGAAGCGCTAAAAGGAAATTGTTTTTCACATTTGTTTCACAAAAAAACAGAAATTCATAGTCAAAATGCAATTTATATTTACTTTATACTTTTATCTATTATTTTCTTTAAAATGGAGCCAAAAAAAAGCTTTTAAATATATAAAATTTTGAATATGAGATTATATGAGTTTTAACGTCCAGGCGACATTGTACGGCGAAATCCAAAAACTAAATTCTCAAAAATTTCCCTCAAAAACCCCTTATTCTGCATACTTATACTTCAATGCACGTAAGGAACATTATATTCACCTAAAGTAAACACATTTTAAACTTTTTACATTATATTTACAATAAAAATTACCAATAATTGCTCATTTTTGCAAAGCGCTAAAAGGAAATTGTTTTTCACAATTGTTTCACAAAAAAACAAAAAATTCATAGTCAAAATGCAATTTATAATTACTTTATACTTTTATCTATTATTTTCTTTAAAATGGAGCAAAAAAAAAAGCTTTTAAATATATAAATTTTTGAATATGAGATTATATGAGTTTTAACGTCCAGGCGACATTGTACGGCGAAATCCAAAAACTGATTTCTCATAAATTTCCCTCAAAAGCCCCTTATTCAGCATACTTATACTTCAATGCACAATAGGAACATTATATTCACCTAAAGTAAACACATTTTAAACTTTTTACATTATATTTACAATAAAAATTACCAATAATTGCTCATTTTTGCGAAGCGATAAAAGGAAATTGTTTTTCACAATTGTTTCACAAAAAAAACAAAAAAATCATAGTCAAAATGCAATTTATAATTGCTTTATACTTTTATCTATTATTTTCTTTAAAATGGAGCCAAAAAAAAAAAAGCTTTTAAATATATAAATTTTTGAATATGAGATTATATGAGTTTTAACGTCCAGGCGACATTGTACGGCGAAATCCAAAAACTAATTTCTCATAAATTTCCCTCAAAGGCCCCTTATTCTGCATACTTATACTTCAATACACAATAGGAACATTATATTCACCTAAAGTAAACACATTTTAAACTTTTTACATTATATTTACAATAAAAATTACCAATAATTGCTCATTTTTGCGAAGCGCTAAAAGGAAATTGTTTTTCACAATTGTTTCACAAAAAAAACAAAAAATTCATAGTCAAAATGCAATTTATAATTACTTTATACTTTTATCTATTATTTTCTTTAAAATGGAGCCAAAAAAAAGCTTTTAAATATATAAATTTTTGAATATGAGATTATATGAGTTTTAACGTCCAGGCGACATTGTACGGCGAAATCCAAAAACTAATTTCTCATAAATTTCCCTCAAAAGCCCCTTATTCTGCATTCTTATACTTCAATGCACAAAAGGAACATTATATTCACCTAAAGTAAACACATTTTAAACTTTTTACATTATATTTACAATAAAAATTACCAATAATTGCTCATTTTTGCGAAGCTCTAAAAGGAAATTGTTTTTCACATTTGTATCACAAAAAAACAAAAAATTCATAGTCCAAATGCAAATTATATCTACTTTATACTTTTATCTATTATTTTCTTTAAAATGGAGCAAAAAAAAAAAAAAAGCTTTTAAATATATAAATCTTTGAATATGAGATTACATGAGTTTTCACTTCCTGGCGACATTCTACGGCGAAACCCGAAAACTAATTTCTCAAAAATTTCCTTCAAAAGCCCCTTATTCTGCATTCTTATACTTCAATGCACAAAAGGAACATTATATTCACCTAAGTAAACACATTTTAAACTTTTTACATTATATTTACAATAAAAATTACCAATAATTGCTCATTTTTGCGAAGCGCTAAAAGAAATTTGTTCAACATTCAAAATTGTGCAAAACATAGTAAAATATCTGTTCACTTTTATTTCACAAAAAACTGAATTTAAATTGTTTATAAAATTTGTACATGTATTTCAAAAGTGAATAACAAAATCCATTTTTAACTAAAAGATTTCTTACTAATGGCTTAATTCCCATGAAAATACCTGTATTATTCTATATTTCATCTGAATAAGGCAAAATAATCATGAATTGCACTTTAAATATGCCTATATGAACATTTTTACCATATGTTAACAAATAATTTGCTCAACATTACAAATTTTTACAAACATAAAATTTTGAAAGTGTTTTGTTTACATTTTTTGAAAATATACTGAAAATTCATGAATAAAACTAAATTTTAGACCTTCAAAATACAGTTATGTATTATTTATTTCAACATTAAGCATTAGCATTCATCTTTATCAAAAAAAAATTCTCACTTATGGTTAAAAATCCATATTTTCAAACTACGGAATGTTGGCGATGAAAACCAAGTATTATATTTTAGAAGTTTCCACGGAAATACCTGTGTGTATTATTGCATATTTCACCTTAATAAGGTAAAACAAGCATGATTCATACTTCAATTAAACCTATAATGAATATTGTAGATAAATTTTTGCAAGAAATTTGCTCAACATTAAAAATTATGCAAGACATAAATATTGTAAAATATCTGTTTACTTTTTTTCACATAAAACTGAAAATTCATGAATAATACTGAATTTTAATAGTTTATACAACATATTAAATACTAAATCTTATGAATGCAAATGTAATAAACATTTACACAACACATGAAACACAAAATATTTTTAATAAAATACAATCGAGCAACTACGCTAATCGCCATTTTTCCCTAACGCCATCGCCAGCACGCTTGTTGTTAGTAAACAAACATTTTTTATTTTTACCTGATCACATCTTCGAGTTGAGTTGTAATTCTCTAAACTTGAATGTATTCCATCGCAGAAGCAAAACATATGGTCATTGTTTTTTATTTATCTAAATTTTAATAAAAGCAAAGAAATGGATTATCATAATTCACACACGCACCACACACCGCACAAACACGTACGTACTAAAGCTGTTTATATGTTTCAAAATGCCCACAAAAGTTCTACAGTTATTTTTCAGATTTAATTTTAACTTTTTGCTCATACCTAAAATAATAAAAGTGTTCGTGTTAAAACTTCAAAAAATCTGAAGTTATTTTAATTATGAAACAAAATCTTTATAATGCCTATAAAACGTCGTAAAAAAATCTGTGGTTATTTTGGTGATAAATCTAAATCTGCAAAATTTATTTAGATATTTTTAATATTTCTGTAGAAAGTTGAAATTTTTTAAGATTATCTCAAGATAATTTTTAGTGGGGTACCCCCATGTTTGCAATGTCAATGTACTCAAAAATGAGTACATGGGTATTCAAATTTAAGTATTTGTTTTTTCGGGGCTATTTTGAGACAATATATACTTATTTTTAAGAACCTATTTTTTACAGTGTATAATGAAAACCAATTACCTTCCACACGTCCTTGACCCCAACAGCTGACATCACTCCGCGACACACCAGATGCAAAACGATAGGCGAGAGGGACCAGCCGAACATTTCCGAAAGAGGAAAATGGGGAGGCACAAAAAATTAACCAGAAAAGAGAGATACGGACTGACGAATAAAAGGAAAACTTTTTCTCGAAAGTTATTGCCGCCGCCGGCCAGGTAACTGAGATTGCTGCTTTTAACACTGATTTCTGTAAGCGGATTAAAAAAAAAAAATGCTTACAACTTACAAAGCACCTAAAAGAAAAGAATTTAGATGCGGGCGTTTTCCTAACAAAAATTTCACTCCAAAGAATACTTTCGCATACAATAGTTAAGTTTTGAAATTTTACATTCATAATTCGACGGTGATACACGAATGACATTTAAAAGAATTTTTAAATAGAGCTAAGCACATAAAAAAATAAAGGAAAAGATACATAGAATTTTTAAACCTGACCCTTCTATTAAGAAAAATAATTTCACTTTGACATGAAAAGGATGCTTACCATTTCAATTCTATAAAATCATCAAGATGGTAAATATTTTTTATAGAACAAAAATAAAAACTTTTAACAAAATAAGCCACTTTTGTCGCTGATTAAAATAATTAATTAAGCAGAAAAAAAATTAATAACATCTGCGACAAAACATTTAATTTAGCATGTAATTCTTTTTATAATTAGTGTTTTTAATAATCAATAAGAATTACATTTTTATTACTATGTTATAGTAATTTTGTGTTTAGAAATTTAAGCAACCATATTAAATATCCTGTAATCAAAAATGCACAAATTAATAGTTTTTGCTGTACAATTTTTGCAAGTTATTAAACAAATTATGAATTATATTGAAGCAAGATTACTTAAAGAAATAACATATGAAACGGATGCAAAGTAAATTCGTAAAATCTATTTTTGCTATTAGGCAAAAAAGAAGAAGAAATATGAAAATTTATATTTTCTTCAAATATTTATCCTTTTTTTTTAAATATTCTAAAAATTTGCAGACAATTTTGTATAAACTCCACTGATTTAAAAGTATATAAAATAGGTTTATAAAAAAATGGTTTTTAATAAGTTATAAATATATATAGGCTATTTAAAACACTACAAAAGTAGAATATTAATAGATCTCTGAGTATAAAATCAAACTAGAAATATCTGAAAACATACAATATTGAAATAATGTTAAAATCATATTTTAATACAAAAATATAACATATTGTAATTACAAAGAAGACTTTTAATAATGAGAAAAACCTTGTAATAAATTTTAACTGTAATTGTATTTCAGCAGTGAATACTTTAACAAGCATCCTTCTTTTAAATTAAGAATTAATAATGCAAAGCAAGTTCATTTATGCTGCATCATTATGTTTATACAATAGAGAAGTAATTAGGGTGAAGAACGATGCTTAGCCACAATAGAAAAGTTTGTTGTTTGGTAAAATTATGACAACGTATCTTAGTTTATTTTTTAAGTATAATTAACGACAACAAGTGGCTCATTACGATTGGCTAAGTATACAAATTTAACAAAAGTTCTCGTTAGGACTCTGAGATGGAAATAATAAGGTGCTGAGTTTCTAAATGTATGTAAAAGAATGAAAGATATGTAGTTTAAGTTAAAATTATGTTTTCGTAACCTATAAAACTTAATTTAAGTATTTTCTTTGAAGATATTTTATAAAGATATTGAATATATATATTTTTTAATTTAGACTTACTTTTAAAAAAAAAAAATTATATATGAAAAAATTAATGAAAATTTAGTATATAAATTTAATGTTTTTTTTTTTTTTTTTTTTTTTTTTAACATACAAATAGAAATTAGTATACCATAAAAATAAATAAAACATAAAGTGTAATCTTGCATTTGCTTATTGCAGGAGAAGTAACAAAAAAAAAAAATAAATAAATAAATAAAATAAAATAAAAATAATTATAATAATAATAAATAAAAATAAAAATAAAAATAAAATCATAAATAAATTGCGGTGAAGTGTAAACAATGGGCAGTAGTTTACACTTTCCTAACATACAAATGTAACGAAAGTATTGTAATTATGACAAAAATTCGACTTTGAAATGTTGGTATATCTATACATTTTGGGGTCCTCCAATTTAATGTTCTCTATATGCGTATGCGTATGTGTGCATAAGTGTATGAGAGAAAGAGTGAACATGATAGTGCCTAAACACTTTGTTCGAACTAGTCCAACGTTTTAACATACATTATAGGTCACTGTAACACGAACTGTATAAATTTTGGTGAATATAGCACTTACATTTTTTAAAGTGGCACAAAGAAACATTCTTTACATTTTGGGCTTTCTGCTGAAAGTATTTAAGGTCCGATAGCGTCTAAAAGCCTTAATCGAATGACAGAAAAAATTACATACATATTTTAGTTGTCTATAGCACGAACTGTATGGATTTTTGTGAATCTAGAACTTATAGTTACAGGCACGCACACAAAAAAAAAAAATTGGTTATAATAGGTTCCATTAAATAACATACTATTTGGGGAAAATATTCACTCTTTCAATACATAACACAACAGTGTATTATTGTTTCTTTTTATTTGTGAATTCTCTTACTTTAAGTTTTTTAAACAACTGTCAAATACTTAGATTTCGGAAAGTCGAGTGGATTATTTTTACATAGATCGGACGATAAATAAAATGAACATGAATACAATGAAGCTTATTAATAACAAAAGTTATTGTATTGTAACTCAGTCACTTAATTAATTTTGGAAGAATTGAGAAATGGCTGTTTACGTGTCTATCAATGAGTTCCCCAAAAATTAGCATCCAACCATCCAAAATAATAATATACAAATGTATTAAATACGAAGCTTGAACATACAGCTATTACTTTAAAAGCATACTTTAAAACAACTAATACTTAAAAACAGCTAATACTTAAAAAACATACTTTTATGTGTCTTGTGTATGTTTTTTTTTTTTTTTTTTTTTTTTTTACGAAAACAAAAAGAAAAATGATTTTTTTTTCTTTTTACACTCTTCATTATGTACAAGAAGAAAATTTTCGACCTACATTTTTCGATGTGTTTACATGTTTTAAGATGTTCTTAGAGGATTTGACCATTTTTAGAAATTATCTATGTCTGTGTTTATCACAATTTTTGTGGGTGCTATATCTCAGAATGAATCCAGCTGTACTTATTGGTGATAATTGTTCAACACATGATGTAGTCATCTTTCCTTTTCGTATTTTTAAATATACCAGAATAGGACAAATCTCTGTATGAACTAGTATATGGATATGATTATCGGTTAAACACCTGCTTTCAAACTGTCACTTTCAGTATCGAGTAGCAGGTCAGATTCAGATTGCAATCCTGGTGCATGGTTATTTGTTCTCGAGCAGACGAAATGAATATTTCGATCTTCATTGATTGAATTCATGCCCCAAATCATTTTGTTTTTATTAAATTTATAATAATAATAATAATTATTATTATTATTATTATTATTATTATTATTATGTAAACATGTAAGATGCAAAAAAAAATATCGTTAAGATGCGAAGTCTCCTTCGCAAACTTAAAAAAAAATGAAAGACAATTAAAAGAAAATTTCAAATTAAGGGAAATCATAAATTCCGTGAACGTGAAAGCGATGTTAATTTGCATTTTATTTACATTTATAAAATGACTTTTTATTGAAAATTTAACACTTTGTAACAATGTATTCGAAGTTTTTAAGTTTAACTGTTGTAAATAATATATATAATGTTGCATCTTATCAGAAACTAGTTTATGTAAGATATTAGTTAATTTTTCGCACTTTTTACACTATTATTAATGGAGAAATGATTTTGGGAAAAAAATTGAGATGAAATTATTGATAACTGAAAGTTTAACAAATATCCTGATAGTTATGACAAAAATTTTATGACTAAACAAATTTGTTTAAATAAAATATCCTGGTAATAATTCCCTCGATCTGTTGCAGAGACAGTTATTATTTATGGATGTATTTATATATATATATGTGTGTGTGTGTGTGTGTGTGTGTTTGTAATAAATACCCAGAGAATTTGAGGAATATTGTACTGAGCAAAAAATAGAACATGCCAAAATAACTACTGGAATACCCAGAAAAAATGACCAGATTTCTATTTGGTCATTTCTTCTGGGTAAAAAATGACCAAAGACTGCATAAAATTTTAATTCCTGTTTTATCTAAACTTTCGTTGCACGACGAAATGAAGTGGTACAAGTTCGTAGGAGACTTGATTTTTAATTAGGAGCGAAACTTTTTTGGTAATGCAAAAGTTATGCATAAAAAAAGTACGTTTTTCAAATTAAAATTAATATTTAAAAAATTTGTCATTATAATCAGAAATCCTGAAGACAAATTGAAGGTAAATCCTTTCTGTATTAAGGGCGAAAAGAGTTTGTAAATTGAACCATTAGTTCATGAGATATAACAAATTTTTAATTTATCAAAAAAAATATATATATATATATATCTTTAATTTTATTTAAAATTTTAAAATTTAATTTATTTTTTTTAAGATTTTTTCTTGCTCAACTTCATCGTCAAAAAATCTTCAATTTCAGAAAAAATAATTACAGCAATTCATCAATAAATAATAAAAACAAAAATTTGGTGTCCCGGACCCTATTAAGTTGAAGAAAAAATTTCTTGGTCCCTACAAAGTCATCGCTGTCAAGAATAATGATCGCTACGAAGTACAGACAATAGCAAAAGTATTCTGGCACTTGCGAAAATTCCTAAATAAAAAAGTACACATAGTACAATTTTGTTAAATAATCCTTGTCGAATCCTGTTTTTAGTCAGTCTAAGAGCATGATTCGAGGAGGATTTATTTAACAAAGCAGTATTAAGTGTACTTTTTTATATAGGAATTTTTGCTAGTGCTCGGATACTTTTGCTGCCGAATGTAGTGAAAGTAGGTCATGAAGGCCCTAATAGAATTTCTACAGCTGCAGATTTTATGAAAGCATGGTCCACAGCTGTAAAGATAACAAAAAAAAAAAAGGAATATAAATCTACCTTTTTATTTTGTCTTTTTTCTGTATTTTTCAGATGCAGTGGTGAGAGATTATGAGGGCATCAGCCTCAAGGAAGGATGAAATGTGAAGTAGAAGCACTTTCACTTTACACACTTCCAGTTCGCACTTCAACTTCTCCTCACGTCCAGAAAAACCCTACAACAATGCCGCACCATCATTAGTTGCAGCAGAATGCAACTAATAATGCCGCACCATTATTAGTTGCGAGTTTGGACTAGTGAAAAAGTTCCCATAGAAACTGGCAGTTCATCGGTCGATGCAGAGAAATGGAGTCAGACGGATCTTCATCACTTCCGGCTATGAGAACAGAAGTGTTCTTTTTTTCTTACTTTGAATTAGCACAGACGGTGCATAAATAGTCATACTTTTATAATTATCCTAAAACCATGTGAATATTTAATTGTAAAGAACTCTTCGTATTAAATGTATCAGTGTTTAGTACTTCAGCGTAGTTGTTTTGGTTCCCTGGTTGTTTACCCTTAAATTTTGTAAAATGAATAGCTAGACTAGTTCAGTCTTTATTATGTAAAATTCTGCTTGGATATTTATTATATATATATATATATATATATGCATCTTTTTGTATTGCATTATAATACGGATTTGATATAAATGTAACGTTTAGAAAATATAAGGAAGACATTTGGACATTTTTTAATCTCCGTTCATTGTCGTGTATTTCCTTCATAAAAACATCATTGGACACCCCTACCTCGTTGTGCATGAATCTGAAATCGCACGCAGCTCGGTTCTGCGGCAATCGCTACCACGCATGTTAAAACCAAAAAAAAAAAAAAAAAAAAAAAAAAAAAACATCACTTGACACCCCTACTTTTCTGTGCATGAATCTGAAAACGCACTTAACTCGGTTTCGCGGCAATCACTGCCATGTTAATTTACCATGCATGTTAAAACCAAATAAACATCACTGGATATCCCTACTCACTGTGCATGGATCTGAAAACGCACGTAACTCGGTTCCACGGCAATCAGTATCACGCCGTATATACGCTTCGCGCACATAAAACCCAAAAAATGTAAATCGCTGGAGACCTGTACCTTGCTGTGTATGAATCTTAGAACGCATCTAACTTGTACTGCTCTTGTATTTTTACTTTATTCGCTCAAATGGGAAGAAAAGTCGCGCATTTTTTTTTTCAAATTACTTAAAACTAGTAAATTTATCACCAAAATTCACCTTGGCTACATTTTCGGTCAATAAGCTTTAGGGAGTGGGCCAAATAAAAATACTCCTTTTAAGACAACTTCATCGAACATTTTAATCCCTTACAAAGAGGGATTTTTACTATGGCCGGAATTGGCACGCCACCATTTACTTAAATATGATGTTGAACGGTAGAATAAAATATTTAAAATTATTTTTTTTTCTTATTTTTTAGAAACAAAAAAGGCATTTGGACAGAATATTTTATGTATAATAATAAGTTATATAAGAAAATACGTTTTTATTTTTATTTTATTTTATTTATTGTTTTTACTTTTTACTTTTTTTATTTTTTAAGGTTGGGAACCCCTTTAGAAATTTCAAAAAAATCGATTTTTTTTTCTTTTTCATATTTCGAAAATATGATATACTGAGAGTATATTGGCCAGAGGAAAAATTAAAATATTATATATTTATGGAGTTATCGCACATATAGTCGAGCGCATCGCAGTCCACATATTGTAAGCTAGCGAGCCAGGTAGCCTTAATTCCTGAAAATATAAAAGAGCATCTCTTACCAATTTATCAAGATTTTTCTAGAGATGATTTACTCCAAATATGCTTGGGTCGGCATACCCAGAACGCTAACGAGGTTTTAACGTGACAGTTTGGCGATTATCTGCAAAACACCTGCATTCTGGACTAAAAATTTCTGAAATCTCTGCATACATCGCTGCTAGGATATTTAATGAAAGCTACAGGTCATTCTTAGAATTATGGATAAACTAGAGATAATTGTTGGCAGCTATGCTAAAGTTTTCGCCAAAAACATCGATGAAGAGCGAGTAACGAGACAGAACCAGAGGAGTCTTTCTGAGACGAAATCAGCTTATACAGCCCGAAAACCGCAACAGCTTCAAGAAAACTAGTTTTCCGAGGAAGCTGAAGGTATATTATGTGCACCTGGGGTCACTGATTGATCGGTTAGTTCCAAAAGCTAATCATTTTATCGTACTGAAACTTTAAACGTGGTTATCTCGAATCTGTATTTTCTAAAACTGCTCGTGCTGTAACTTAAAAAGTTATAGATCGATTTGGCTGAAATGTTGTCAGGCAATCCTTTATATCATTATCTGAAGGGTGAACCTAAAGTTTTAAAGATTTCTAGTAAATAAACTACTTTTTGAGGATGAAACGTGTCGACAAAATAGTATAAAATTAGAATATTTTATTAAAGAGTGTACTGAATTCAAAATTTTATACTTTTTTTCATTTTATAGGTTTATTCTTACCGTTCATGTGTCAGAAATAGATTTTTTTTTTTTTTTTTAACACGCTTTTGTTAGCTTCATCTGTATGTATGTTTGTATGTATGCTTGTATGTATGCTTGTATGTAATCGCTCTGGGAGCAAAAAAAAAAAAAAAAAAATCTATATTGTAAAAAAAGATTTTCCCTGCGAGAACGCTGTGGCTGTGAGGTAAATCTCCGAGCTACGAACCTAATGGTCTAGTGTTCGAGCACCGTCAGGGGAAATTTTTAAAAAATGTTTTTTTTTTTTTATTCTAAATTATTTTAATTAAAGATTTAAATGTAGGAAAATATTATGGTGTGTCACTCACACGATTTTCTCTTACCCTGCATTTTAGTACTAAGATAGATATTTTATGCTTTTTAGTTCACATTTCTATAAAAGCGTTGTTAATTTTTTAAAACTCTAATATTATTATTATTTGTTTCAGATCAATAGAAAAAGAGTGACAAGTGCAGCACTTTTGAACCAGAAACGACCGAAAGAGCCGCCATTTTGTAAAAAAAATAAAATAAAAATAAAATAAATGTTATACATATATATACATATAAGAAAGTAAAATACTTAAAAAAATTCTCGGATATTGGTAAAAATTTTATTTTTTTTCGAAATTTAATATATTATGCTTCTTTGAAATGAAAATCAAATCGCCTGCCTTCATCGCAGAAAATAAATTTAATAAATAATAATTTTAATATGTAATTTCTATAAACTATTATTGAAAAAAAAAAAAAGTGGTAACCATAACAAACTATTTTATTTTATTTTATTTATAATAATAATAGTTATTATTTGAATGCAAGTAAGAAAAATAATTTCGCTTTTACCAAACTGAAATAGTTCCCCCATCAATTTCCCGTAAAGGATAAGAATGTTTTTGTGCATCGCTAATAAATGAAACGCAAATATTTATTTTGTTATTTTTGATTGGAAAAATTTTTTATTGCATCTTTAAAACCTATGTTCATCTATATTATTAACGTTGTGCAAAAATTTTTGCGTGCGCTGATAAGAAACTTCTCTTAGACTGTAATGTATCAAAATTATTTTATGAATTTTTATACTCAAACCATTTGTGCTACCTCTACAAATTTTTGTGACAAGCTTCCTACAATAAATCTGGAAATTCTGTAATGACATATATGAGTTTTATGGGATTCTAAAAACATTTTTAAAGAAGGAAATTAGCGGATAGATGGACAGAAGTCTAAGCAATTTCCTATTTTGTTGAAAAATGTAAATAAACACACTCAAAAATATATTTGAAGTAAAATTATACATTATATTAACAAGTGAAATTCTTTTTCTTGAATTTTTGCATGCTTCACACGCTCCCACACTTATATCTCTGACTACTCATTAAATCAGAAAACCAGCTGTACTTAAAAACAACAAACTTTAACTGAGAGTTGTCGCATCAGCGTTATTTTTGTTGGTCTATTGGGCAGGAAGGAAATTTGTTTATCAAGATGACGAGCAACAGTGTTCACAAAATAAAAGAGAAGAAAAGTCAATTCATCAATTATTTTTAAATGAAAATTATTGTAAGTATACAGCTAAAAGTTTGTCGGTGTAATATATGTCATCATTGCATGAATAGTATAAAGATTCATGAAGTGACCTCTATTTTGGACCATCTCGTATTTTAAATGCATAAATAGAGGGGGGGGATGCTAAAAATCCATAGATTTAGCATGGGATGAAAACGAAAAGTACGCGCAATGTTAAGTGTGTAAAAGAAAAAAAGTTTCACACCGGAAGTAATAAAAGGACAAAATTGACTAGAAATTACAACGAAGAGCGGGAATATGGGACTTCTATTTTTTAAGGAACTATAAAGGAGGATATTTATTTATTAACAGCGTATAGATTAAATTATTTAAAGTACAAATACTTCAATAAAATAACAATTTCTATCTGAAATTATGCCAGGATTTGTGTCAACTAATCTATATAAATAAAGAGAAGTATCTATGCGTCTGTCTGTGTTCTGGTGCTCACACTACTATGCGGATGGAAAAAGAGTTGCCGTAGGTAGCGGGTACCCGAAGCGAGATTTAGAGCAATTTCAATAAAATAATTTTAGTTTTCTCTTTTTTTTTTTTTTTTTTTCTTTTAATAATGAGATGTAAAACATAAATACTGATCCAATTATTTTGAAAATTCATTTAAACATAGTGACCAGCCAAGTGGGCGTAGCCTACTAGTTATTATTATTATTAGAAGTAGTAGTATTAGTAACCACAATCAGAGTACTATAGATAATGGAAGCATTGTATTCGATCAAAAATTTCGACATAGAGTTTTCATCTAATTTACATATTTTAAGTTCTCCTGAGTCAAAAAAGTGGTTTTTGGCAAGTGGTCTGTGTGTCTGTGTGTCTGTGTGTCTGTACTGCATATATGTCAGTATATTTCTGGAATTTTTCTGACTTGATCATCTGCCTGCTGTTTTAAAAAGAAGGGAAAAAATATCAATTGGGTACCATTTGATGTAGGGGAAAAGAAAAATATTCAAGATTTTCTGGACACTTAAGAGTTATAATAAAAAAGCATCACAGAATTGGTGTTTAAAAGTAATAAGAGTAAACACCATAAAATGTAAGAGCTCGCAACAATCGTTTCGGATGGAAAGAAAACATGATCCTTCATCAGGCAAACGAAGTAGGCACGAGTGCGGCAAACAAAGCGCAAGCGTTGCTGCCTGCGTTTTGTTTGCAAAATTTTATGGTGTTCATTCAAAGTATTGTACATGTTACTTGAGAGTATACTCCAATTTCTTAAGAAATCGCACCCTCGGGCGGCGTAAGCTAGTTATTAACTAAAAGGGCGTTCGGAATGGAAATGTCCGTTTTTTTATTGCCGTAAATCAGAAAGTGACCTAAAATCCGGAAAAGTCCGAAATCCGGAAAGGCCATGGTCCGGACGATTCCGGATTTCAGATTTTGTACTGTAGTAATAAATAGAAAAATTTGTAAATAAACATAAGCATTGCCCTCCCCCCCCCCCCCCAAAAAAAAAAAAAAAAGAAAAAGAAAAAGAAAAAACAAAAAAATGCATCAGTTCTTTTAGGTTGAAATAATAACACATCCTTTCGTGAGTTTAACAAAAAGCACGATTGCAGCAAATTACTTTTGCTGCACTCGTGCCCACTTTGTTTCGCCTGATGAAGGGTCTTCGTGCTATTTCAACCGGAAACAATTGCTGCATTTTTTAATTAAGTAATTATTTATATATTTTTAGTTTATGGTGTTTTTTACAATGCTCTCTTTATAACAATTTTTGTTTCAATATTCTATAATTTTCACATGTAAAGTTACATTTATTTATATCAAATAGCGTAACAAAGTTAAACATATTGACATTTGAACACTTAAAAAAAAAAAAAAAAAAAAACATAATCTCCTTTATTCCAAAAAATGTTATATAGAAAAACATTTGCACTGAAAGCAACAAATTAAACTTTTATCATAAGGAAAATGGATCAACTGAATATTTCCTATATGCTGCACTTGAAATCCTGAATTTACAACCATAGTGTATGAATCAAATACTTGTAAATAGTAATTAAAAATGAATATGTACAAAATCAAATTAAATATTGGATGCATAGAAAAAACTGGCTGCTACTTCATCAGAAAAAAGAGAGAGAGAGAGAGAAAAAAAAAAAAAAGAAAAGAAAAAAGAAAGAAAGAAAAAGAAAAAAGCACTAATAAAATTAAAGGTATCACCAATAAAATAAATATACTAGCTATAACTAAATCACTGCTGGCCTATTAACGGCCCTCTTCAATTACCGTCTCCGGAAGTCCAAGGCAATGTTATTCTATGGGAAATTTTCTTTACAAATAACTTAATAACTAATACATATTTTTAAATTCTGTTTTCACATTCAGAAAATTCCCAACTGTTAAATTGATGGGCCTTTTTTGAAAATGTATTTTTTTTTTTATTTTTAATATTTTATTTTGAATTTGCAAAATGAAAAATTTCACATATTGAAAAATCGTATTTTGCAGCTTCAAAATAAAATATAAAAAAATAATTTTTCTAAAAATGTCCGTCAATTTAACAGTTGCGAATTTTCAGAATATGAAAACAGAATTTAAAAATATGTATTAGTTAATAAGTTATTTGCAAAGAAAATTTCCCATAGAATAACATTGGCTTCGGCTTCCGGCAACGGTGAGTGAAGCGGGCCTTTAATGGGAAAATATAAAGGACCATTGAAGACTGCCGGCAGTAATATAATTTTTTATGTTTGCCCCAGCTGGCCCACTGCAGGCTGCCAGCAATAACATAGAAAAATTATGTTTGCCACCAGGTAGTCCAACACTGGCCCACTAACAATTTCCAACCTAATGTCGGTTACCGACAGTGGCCCATTACCTATTTTCATCATACTGCTAGCTGCCAGCAGCGATCCATTCACTGGCCCACTAACTTATTTTTAACTTACTGCAGGCTGCCAACATTGGATCGATTGAATATGGCCTACTGACGGCCGGCGTAACATATTCCCTGCGGCACCGTAACTTTTGCCACCGACGGCCCAGCTGCAGCTACTGTTGGCAACCAGCACTTGGCCTCGTGTTGGCCGTCATCTGTGGTTTTGCTGGGTAATAATAATTTAAAAAAAAATAGAAATACTAAATGTACTTTAAAAAATGCACTGTATAAGTACTCAAATATTATATACAAACATAAATGAAAGCATATGTCAAAAGCTTGAAAAGAAAATTTAATCAGAAAATATTTCTTTAATTGTGTTGTTATTTACCCTTTCAAACTATTGTTCAATGTACGCAAGTATTTATAAATACTAAGAATCATTATAAAGTTCAGATTTTTTATTTTATTAATTTATTTTATTTTATTTTATTTATTTATTTATTTATTTATTTTTTTCTTATAATAATTTTTATGGGTTCTAATTTTTGTCTGAAGCAGATAAACGTTTACTGTACATTTCACAGTAGAAATTTTACTATCTATATATTAATAGGCAAGCATAAAATTTATAGTCCCTTTTTAACATATTAATTATGGGAGTAGAGGGTTGAAAATGGTATCATTCGAATGGTATGGTTAGCCGGAAGGTGCGAATACAAATATTATTTTCTTACGATGTCAAGAAGGTATTTAAAAATGCATTTATTTTTGATGCATTTTCCCCCATTTTTCCCTTTTATACACGTATTCCTTTATATTAAAAAATACCTAAAAGTAGGAATTTGTTAAATCTGGCAATTTCATAAAGCTCAAATAAAACCATAGACACAGTAATTTGTATAATGTAGCATCACTATACGCAAGCGAAGTGATGACGTTCCTATCTGTCCATGGAGCCATGGAAAAAAATTTCTATGTTAATCGTCCATTGGATTTTTTGTAAAAAAATTATTAAAAAATAACGGAAATTATCTGCCGATTTTAATTCCGTTATTTGGTTATAGTTATATATAAGTTACTGTCTGCATGTGTTTGATTGAGTTATTTTTTCTGTAAAACTGATAAAATTTTAATTTAAAATCACAAAACTCCAGAAAAAAAAAATGGCAAACTTTCAGTTTCGAATGTAAACATAAACATTTCATTTCAAAGGGTGATATTTCAACAATAAATATTCAGCTAATATACTAAATAAAAGGAAAATGGATTTGTTACTAACTGCTGCATGTATAAGTAGACGATACGGAAAAAACCGTTTTTTGCTGAATTTACATGTTTTGAGCTTTCTTTATGTTTCAATTAACTGAAATTGGCTACTTATTTTTTTAAAAAAAGTGTCTTTATTGCTAGCTTTTGTGGGTAGAAGAAGCAAGTAGAAGATACATAAAAACTTTTGATTTCCGGTTTTCGATGAATTTACACGTTTTGAGATTGCCTTGCATTTTAATTAAGTGAAATTGACTACTTATTTTTATTTTTTTTAAAGTGGATTTATTATTTTTTCCTCTGCATATATAAGTAGAAAATTAAGTGAAATTGACTACTTATTTTTATTTTTTTTAAAGTGGATTTATTATTTTTTCCTCTGCATATATAAATAGAAAATAAAAGATTTAGAAAAGTTTTAGATTTAGGGGCGTTTTCACGTTGCGATTTTCTCTCATTTCAGGAAAGGCTAACATCTACAGAGAGAAATAGTTATATTAAGTAAAACTCTGCTGATTCAGTTAGAGTGAATATCGGCAAACAATTGCCGCAGCTATTGCATTCCGTTTAGGACAAGGCAATAACTTTGCTTTGCCTCTCTTTGCAAAAAAATGGTCGAATTTCGACCACTGGGCGATACTAGTATATTTAATACTTCAAAATTATTTAGATTTCACACTAGAAAATTCTTATATATAAACGATTTAGGAAGGTAACTACAAATATTGCAATTTAAACTGATTTAACTGCCTAATTGCAATGTGATATATGGCATGTTTATCGCATTTAGGCAATATTTGACATTTTAGCTCACAAATAGCAGGAAAAAAAAAAAAAAAATGATTGCACTTAATTCTCATAGTTCTAAACTAGTGTATTGATTCATTTCGTTTCAAGAAATTCAATAAATATTTGTAATATAAGTGAAATAAAAATACCTTGTTTTTAGCACATTTTTGTTGCATTTCGCAGTATCTATTGCCTAAATGCAATGTTCAAGTAGTTAAATGCGATAAAGTATTCAGCCACGTCAGTTGAGTATTCTCTATTTTTTTTTATCCAAGGGTTTTGCGCATTATAGGTGCATTATGGTTTAATACAAGTATTTTATTAAGCAATTAGGTTGTTTTTGAACGCTGCAATTATTTTATATGAATATTTAATACACTTTTTATACACTACACATTTACATATATATATATATATATATATATATATATATATATATATGTGTGTGTGTGTGTGTGTGTCTGTAGCGTATAAAAAGTGTATTAAATCTTCATATAAAAAAATTGCATTATTTATTTTTTAAAAGAATCTTTTAAGGCATCCATTTGTGGTTTGCAAAAAAGTAAAATTTCATCACTAATGATTCTATATAATATTTGGATAGTTTGAGTAAATACATGTCATATTACTGGACATTTCTTATTGCTGATTTTATTGCGCTCACATTTAAATTTTGTGCTATTACGATATTTAGCTTTTAGCATTTAGCGTAAGTTTTTTTTTTTTTTTTTTATCTTTATTGAAACATCATGAGCCAGATGAGAATTGGTACGTGGGTGTTCATTAGCCACCACTATATCATTGGTATGAACATCGTTAGTCATTATCACATATTTAATTAAAAACTTAGGAAACATATCTTCATTCATTAAATCTTATTTTTAATTGATATGTTTTTAGAAAGAAAGTCACCTGTGTAGCTCATTGCGACTATTATTTCTTGGCTTAAAGCATTTTAAATTGCTGAAGTAGTTTATTATTATTAGAAAAGAGTCATTAATTATTCGGAAAATGCCATTTTATTGCCTCATTCTATTTTTACATCGTTTCCAGATATTTTTTAAATGTGAAATATAACTTTTGTTTTTCTATTAAACACAATATATATATATACGAGGTGCGTCTAAAAAGTTCAGTGAATAGTCTGATATCTCAACGGCAACATGTGCCACGCACACGCGCTTGCACATGACGATCCAGAGACACGTCAAGGAGCGCCAGCTAGCAGGAAGCCTCGTGGCTGTCATGGGAAAACCCGCTACGGGCAGTCGAACGAAGGCAGTGTGAGAGGTAATGTCACCGTGCAATGGAGCAACGAGTGAACATCAAGTTCTGTTACAAATTGGGAAAAACAGCTACGGAGACACATGGAATGTTGGTGCAAGTGTATGGAACGGAAGCTGTGAGCAGAAAATGTGTTTACGACTGGTTCAAACGTTTTCCAGCGGCTTCACTCCGTTTTGCTTTCTGATCGTTTGTCAGCATGTGCGGCACAAATCTGAAACAGATCTTCCTCTTATCCAAATTTTCGCGGACGATGGTGCGAACCATGTTCTTGCTAATGCTCAATTCCTCCGCCATCAATCGTAGAGTCAGTCGCCGATCTCTTTCAAGCATGTTTCGTACTCGCTCAATCATGTCTGGTGTTCTGCTTGTCGATGGCCGACCCGACCGTGGCTCATCTTCAGACGTTTCCTTGCCGTCGCTAAAACGTTTGAACCAGTCGTAAACACATTTTCTGCTCACGGCTTCCAACCCGTACACTTGCACCAACATTCCATGTGTCTCCGTAGCCGTTTTTCCCAATATGTAACAGAACTTGATGTTCACTCGTTGCCCCATTCCACAGTGACACTACTTCTCACACTGCCTACGTTCGTCTGCCCGTAGCGGGTTTTCCCATGACAGCCACGAGGCTTCCTGCTAGGTGGCGCTCCTTGACATGTCTCTGGATCATCATGTGAAAGCGCGTGCGCGTAGCACATGTTGCCCTTGAGATATCGGACCATTCACCGAACTTTTTAGACACACCTCGTATATATATATATATATATATATATATGTATATATATTTATTTATTTATTTATTTAGAAATGTAATACATATGTAAATAAATGGAGTAATATTTCTTAATTTATTTTATTTTCGATTACAGTGCTTACAAAATGCTTATTTACATACAGAAGAAAGCAAATACTTGAAGTATTAAAAGTTCGAATAATTTATTGATTTCTCACTTTTTTGCGTAGATATAGACCTCTATTATTATATCAAGCACGAACGTGACTGTTTCAAAGAGATCATCCCCCCCCCCCCTCCAAGTCAAAAAGAAATGTGCGTGTAATAGTAAGTTCCAAAAATATTTTCAAATATTTTTTTTTTTTTTTTTTTTCCAATTCAATTTTTAAAAAAGTGGTTATTTTTCGTTTAATCATAAAAAATACAAACACATTCCTGCAATTACCAACTATTACTTTGGTTAAAAAAAAAAAAAAAAAAAAAAAAAAAAAAAAAATGTCTTGTGTATATTTTATTAGTTTATGAGTAGAAATAGCCGGTAATTGTTATAAGAATTATAATAGAACTATAATGTTGTTATAATTTATATATGATGTCATAAAACCGCTATAACTAATATTTCATACATTTTTGTACATTAACATAAATACATCTGAATACTTTCTGATGAACAACCGCTCTCCACGACTCACTGAAAAACAAATTTGGCACACCTGAGGTAGCAAAATTATTGTTATTTATGGAATTAAATTGTTCTAATTTCACCATTTTAAGTAAATACCAGGGGTAACAAATTGGTAGCCATTATTATGAAATCTATGATTTCCACATGGTAATTTATTATTTCAATAAAATTCTGTTATTCACAATTTCTACCTTTATTTTTATTTTTCCTGTCTTTAACATTTTCTGACTTTAAATACACATGTATCATATTATCTTATCAATACACATATACTAAATGAAATTCTGCATTTAAGGAAATTAATTGGTCACAATTAAGTCTATGAAGAAAACGAACGCCTAAATCAGATAAATATTTTTAAACACCAGTAATTCAAAATGTGTCATATTTTCGAATTTACGCTTCTGATAGATATAAAAGTAGTAACGTAAAAGTAGTAACTTTACCTTAAAACATAAAACAAATTTATAATCACTATTTCAGCAATTTTTGTCGCATTTACGCAGAGCTGGTGGAGAAGGATATTGAATGATGTGTTTAGAAATAGAAAAATTTTCTAAAAAAAAAATTTTAATTACGGAAAAAAAGTTTCGCGTTTTTGTTCTCAAGGTTTACAAGTTTCATTATGTTCCATTTAAATACGATTTTTACTTTTAGATTTTCAGTAAAAGAACTTTGTCGCATTTATGGGTTGTCACATATAGACATTGTCTTTATTTATTTATTTATTTTATTTTATTTTACTTTACTTTACTTTATTTATTTATTTATTTATTATTGGTATAATATTGGTATTATTATTAGTAGTAGTGTTACTATATATTTTTATTACTTCCATTACCCGACTACCGTAGGAAATATTGTATTCGGTCCAAATATTCGATGTCGAGATTTCACTTGATTTACATGTTTTAAGATCTCCCGAGTCCAAAAAAGTAGTTTTTTGCAATTAGTCAGTTTCTGTGTACGTGTGTATGTATGTGTGGAATATTTTGGCTATCATATCGCCGAAGCTGATAAAGATAGAACTACAAAACTTCAGAATATAAACAGGTCGGGTGTACAGATGAATTTTCTAAATTTTGGTGAATATTGAAAAGTGAGACATCGAAGACCGTAAGTGGGACCGTATAATATTCATCTTATAATATTAGTAAGTCTAACTTATACTACTTTTGGTAATTCCTTATTAGAAATTAACTATAGATTTTCAAAAAATTAGATATAAAAATTAATTTTTCTTTTTATGTATTTTAACGATTAACGCTAAATAAATGTTTATGGTAGGTAACGATAATTGTTGCATTTTAAACCGTGTTATTTATTTATTTGTTTTAATTAATTAATTTATTATTATTATTATTATTATTATTATTATTTTGCATAGATAAATATAAATATATAATATTTATTCAATGTTTGATTGAGAAGAAATAAAGTAAATAATAATTGTAAAATTTTCAACGGAATAAATTACTAAATATGTATAGTAAAAGGACTTTTAATATTTGCAAAATAAACTTATATTAAATTCTATTATCCGTTAATATACATTAACAATGTATTTTCTAAAAAAAAAAAAAAAAAAAAAAAAAAAAAAAAGAATGTTAACATAAACACTCATTTCTCATTTTTCTATTAATTTATTTTTCTAAATTGTAGAGAAACATTTGATATATTTCCTTTATTTTAGAAATACTTGTAAAGAACCTAATTTATATCATATTAAAAAATCACTGAAGGCAATCTAAGAAGTTTCTTTTCTTTTCTTTTCTTTTTTTTTTTTTTTTTCTTTTTTTTACAAAATAATAAATGACATTTTTTTACTTACACTAATATTCTAGAATTTATCTACTTCCGGTAAGTGTTTACTTAAAAGTAATTAATATGTATGTCATGCAAATATAAGAAAAATATGTAAACTTAAAGAGAAAAAACAAAATCATGAGTTACTTTAAAATGAATATAAATAGCTAAATCCGATAAATACTATGCTATGCTAATTCTTCCAATAATATATCATTTGATTGCAAATATTTTAGTCTCAAGCGAGTACGCTTGAAAAAGAATAATATGTTCATTAATATGTGCAAAACATAGATTCTTCTGATATAAAATGAATACTAAATAAGTAATTTTTATGCAAGACTTATCATTGACTTTTCGTTTAGATTAAAGGGAAATTTTACAGCATTATTAAAATAATATGGGTTTAGAAGGAGTAAGGTTACAAGGAACTTTTAATAAAATATATATATAGTGATTTGTTAAAAAAAAGCAAAATTATCTGGAAACTGTGTATGGAAATGTTCATTGAACAAAAAAATATGTAGCGTAGAAAATAAATCAGTGCAATAAATGATATGTTGAATAATGATTATTTTAGAATACACTACCCTTCCATAAATGACCGGACATTTTGGATTTCAAAACTTTTTTAAAAATATTTCAAGAAGTGGACAAATCGTCTTGAAACTTCAGGAGTGTGAAGAAAATGTTATACCTCATATACTTCAGTGAAAAATTTGCCCCAAAAATGTAAAGGATCAGTAAAAAATTAAAGAAAAATGAAAGTGTTTGAGAGCAACCTATAAAAAGTAATGCTTAAATTACGATCTAGCTGACACATGTGATTATGGTGTTTTTTTTTTTTTTTTTTTTTATATCTGTAAAATTGTCTATGCCTCTATAGCATGTAATCAGGAAGATATAACAGAGTCTTTAAAATATTGCAAAATTCAAAGTGACCTTTTTAGCTATAACACGCAAGGGAAGTACCGAGTGGAAACTCGGTATATGCCCTCGGTTTTCAGGAAACTTCACTTACATTATTAAATACAGCACACTGCAATCAGAATGAAACAATATTAAATATCTAATGAAATATGAGGATTTTTACGGTCCATGCGCAATATTTAACGAAATCCATTTGCATAATTTGTTAGCCAAATGTATTGAGCTACTTATATAAAAAACCCAAACATGTATCGTGTAAACAAAAAGCTGTATACTATAGAATGAACTAAAATTTAGCTGCTCAAAAAAATTATAAAATGATAAGGTAGTTTTCCCAATATTTGTTTCCAATCATCGAAAACTGTACTACCATTCAGTGAATCAAAATAAAAAATGTGAAAAAACCATATAGTTTAGCCTTTATTTCGAAAGGAATTGAATAGCAGTTCATTCTATCAAGTACAGCATTTTCACTTTACACGATACATGTTTGGGGATTTTATATATGTAGTTCAATACATTTGGCTTTTAAATTATTCAAATGAAATTTCGTTGAATCTTACGCATGCGCAGTTAAACATTATTCTGTAAAAATCCTAATATTTCATTAGATGTTTAATATTTTGTTCATTCTGATTGCAGTATACTGTGTCAAATATTGTTCGTCAAGCTTTCTGAAAAGGACTTTGCTCTGGGTTTAATACCTTGAGTGTAATTAGCTTAAAAAGGTTTTTTTTTTTTTTTTTTTTTTTTATCATTTTCATATTTTCCTGATTACAATCAGTAGAGACATAACAACTTATACAAAAAGCCCCATAAACACATGCTATAGACAGGTCACATTGAAAACATTACTTTTTACAGGGTAATGCTAAACACTTTCAATTTTCTATAATTTTTTACTGGTCCCCCTTTCACTTTCGGGCAAAACTTTCATTGAAATATATGAGTTATAACATTTTCTTCTCACTGTTGAAGTTTCAAGATGATTTTCTTAATAGTTTTTAAGACATTAAAAAAAAAAAAAAAAAAATCCTGAAATCGAAAGTGTCTGGCCATTTATAGAAAGGTAGTGTATTTATGAAAGATTTTTAGGTTGATTTCTTTAAAAATCGACCTATTGCAATCGCTTTGTTTATTTATCTATCTATCTATATATGTATAATGAAAATTTTGTCATCACGATAACTCCCGAATAAATACTCCAAACCAATCCAAATTTCGACAGGGAACTTATTTTATAAGTCTTGGATGAGTTCGTTTACCAAGTTGCTCCACCTTTTTGTTTTCAAGTGGTGGTCACTTGAAATTTTCAAATTCACTTTGTAAAAGCGTATTTAAAGCCTGAATTTTTTGAATTTTGATGTAAATATAGACCACATAAGGGTCTGAATCAAGTTTACTAATGAACTTTAGCCACCATTTTTAAAAAGGTGGCAGATGTATTAAGTTAAGCGGGGCCACTTGAAATCAGGCTACCACCTAAAATTTAAAACCACGATAACATCCGAAATAACACTCCAAATCGAAACAAATTTGGACAGTTAACTTATCTTATAAATGTGATGGATGCGTTTGTTAACAAAATTGTTCTACCCTTTTGTTTTCAAGTGGAGACCACATGAAAATTCAAAATTCACATTAAAAAAAGCGCATTTCAAATTTGTTTAAATTTTGATGCATACATAGACCATATAAGTGTCTCAAACAAGTTTATGAATCAAATTTATCCACCACTTTTACAGGCGATTATCTTAAACTAAGCGGGGCTACTTGAAACCACGCTACCACTTGAAAATTTAAAATCACGATATTTTCCGAAATAATGCTCCAAATTAAAATAAATTTGGCAGTGAACTTATCTTATAAATATATTAAATGAATTTGTTAACCAAGTTGCCCCTCCATTCTGTTTTTAAGTGGAGGCCACTTGAAAATTTCAAACTCGCATTTCAAAAAGTGTAATTCGATTTTGTTTGAATTTTGATGTATACAATATACATAACATAGACAACATAAGGGTCTGAACCAAGTTTATTAATGAAATGTATCCGCCATTTTCAACAAAGTGGAGGATATTTAAAACTAAGCGGGGGTTTACTTGAAATCAGGCTACCACTTGAAAATTTTAAATAACGATAACTTTGGAAATAATACTCCAAATCGAACAAATTTGGACAGTAAACTTATCTAATACATTTTTGGTTGAGTTTGTTAAACAAATTGCTCCGCCTATTAGTTTTCAAATGGAGAGACTCGAAAATTTAAAATTCACACTGTAAAAAACGAATTTAAGACCTGTTTTGCTTGAATTTTTATGTATACATAGAGTATATAAGTGTCACAACCAAGTTTATTCATGAACTTTAAGCGCCATTTTTGTGGATGTTATAATCCAGTGTTATAATCTAAGCTAGATAACTTGAAATTAGGCTACCACTTGAAAATTTATAAACATAATAACTTTTAAATTCTGATTCATTTAGAACCAAAGTTGGAGAGTGATCTTATTTTATAATTATCTTGGATGAATTTACTGGTCAACTTGTTCCGACATTTTGTTTCAAAGTTGCGACCACTTGAAATCACGCTGCCATTTGAAAATGTGCCATCACGATAACGTTTAAAATACTAAACTGATTCAAACAAAAGTTCGATAGTAAATTTACGCTTGAAATATCTTGTAAATTTTCTCTTTGTAACTTGATCCGTAAATTTATTCCCAAGTGGCTGCCACTTGAAAATTTGTCATTTTGATAACTTTTGTAATACTGAATCAGTTCGCATTTGGGTAATGGATTTATCATTCAAATAGATCAGATAAGTTCCCTGGGCATCTCACTTCGCTTTTTTTTTTTTTGTTTCCAAGGGGTGCTTACTTGAAATCACTGTACCGCTTGAAATTTTTTTATCACATCATTTTTTGAAGTACTGACCCAGGTAGCACAGTATGGTATTTTCAACGTTGAACAAACGGCAATGCATTCCGTTGAATTATCGTTTTTCCGTAACGTTAATAATCTAAAAATATGTCTCGTTGATTTCCTCATCTTTCAACGGTTGTTTTAATACATTTTACAACGTAAAAAAAAACCGTTGTAAAAGGGTTGTACGAAATCGCAATACTGTCGTTTTTTTATAACCTAAAAAAACAGTTGTAAAATGATTGTTCAGAATCGCAATACTGTCGTGCTTTTTATATCAGTTTTCAACGGCTTTTCTTATGTCTTACAAACGTTGAAATCCAAGAAAAATAGCTATCTCCATATATCCATTGAATTTTTGTTTCTGAAATATTGCTAATAATTTAAAAAAGAAAAAATTCCCTTGTTAAAAAAAAAAGGAATATCCTTTTTTACTTAATTTTTAGACTTTTTTTTATTGCTAATTTTATTACTTTTTTAATACTCAATATACGAAAATATTAGATTCGTAAAAATTTTCAACTTCCGTTTCTCGAGGAAAGCTAAATTTCATAGCACATACAACTGCACTACATTTGATATATGAGACATCCAATATAAACACGAATGCTGAATTAGTTAAGAGTGTGTATCAGCCGACTGGCCATGCTCTCATTACTCACTTTCAGAGATTTTTACATGACATCTCAACATCTGTTAATTAAAATTGCTGCAAATTCTGTATATAAAACCTTTATTTTGAGAAGCTGTATAAAACTTTAGTGCATGTTAAATAACTGCAAGCGGCGCTTTTAGATAGAACATACTATTTTTCTTAATCAATTGTTTATGGAGTTTGGTGTAATTTTAATCAACAGATGCTGAGATGTATCCATGTGGAAAACAGTTCATAGATAACATTCATAGATTTCAATAATAAAAAAAACACTATACTAATTACATATGTTTTAAAATTGTATTAAAATATTTTATTTATGTAAATTTTAGTTAGTTTTATTTCATACAATTTAATAATAATAAAGATAGAAAAATCGACTATTTAAAATTTTCATAAACCAACATTTAGATCCCTGTGATTGTCTATTTATTAGCTAAGAGTATTTATTTGAAATTAAAGGATAATCAAAATGATTATAATTAGTGATTATAATAATAAAATAAATAAATCTAAGCTGAAATTGACAGTGTTAATTAATGTAAACAAAAATTAAAACTTGCAGTTTAAAGACAAAAAAAATGTAATAATTTTATTAATAATAATAGAATAAACAAAATCAAAGCAGAAAATGTGAACCTTAATTAATATAAACAAAAATTACAGTTTGCAATAAAACGAAAATCAAAAAGGTAATGATTTTATTAATAATAAAACAAAATAAATAAATAAAAGCGGAAATTTGGAATGTTAATTAATGTAAACAAAAATTAAAATCTGCAGTTAAAAGAAAATCAAAAATGTAATAATTTTATTAATAATAATAAAATAAAATAAATCTAAGCCGAAATTGCGAATGTCAGTTTTGCTCCCTTCACAAAATTTAAATTCGTAGAAAACAAGCTTTACAAAAATATAACTTTTGTATACATAAGACCTGTTTTTAATAATATAAATTTACTGCATATTACTTCGTTCAATAAAACAATAATAGTGTTACATTATATATAGATATATTTTTTCAGTAAATATGAAAAAAGTGAAATTTTAAAAAAGTACTGTTTTAAAAAAGAGTATAATATTTAAAGTTAGACCGACCCCTGAAAATTTAAGACAAGAATTGAAACATAAAATTAAAGAAGGAAAAAAGAAACACTCACTTCATTACTTGAAAAATCTTGTTTAAATAAATAGACGATAAATAGACTTCAGCCAATAGACGAGAACTCATCAGAAGTAAAGTTTAATATTATGCTAGCAGGTAAAAAGCCCAAAACCAAAGAATATTATATAACTTTGAGCTTTTAAGGCTATTATACCTGCTTGCAAGTTTTTTTTTTTTTTTTTTTTTTGCAGTTAGTTACATAAAATGTAATGTAATTTAACTTTCACTATTATTGTTTCACATAAAACTTCCACACCACTTTACCAGAAAAGCAATAACTTCATGCGTCGTTCACATTCACTTTCAAAATGGCACGCGCCGTAACTCGTAAGACGCTTTTAAGGTTTGCCACAATATACTTGGCGATTTCGCATTGTAGAACGGGAGAAAGCGTACAATATGAACTACTGCGTAGTTACGGTTTCCGAAAGCCTAAGAACATCTACCACTAGTTAATATATACTTTGCCGAAAGCTTCACTTCTTATCAGGTTAGAAGTTCTTTCGCAGCACACCATCTTCTAAAACTCTAAAGAAAATTTCTAATACGCATGCGTATACATCCTGCCTAATTCACAATCGTGTATCGATATCAAGTTAAAGAGATTCAACGTCATTTGACGGAAATAATGACTTATAAAAAGTACCTATTAATCCGTTGAAGAAACTATTTTTTATTAGATTCAAAAAGGAAAACAAAAACTAATAAAATACCTATTTTAAAACGTCGAAAAAATAACAGGAAAAGTACAACCATAAAACAACGTTTGTTATAGGTTCTCTTTATTACTGAATAAATATTCGAAATTGTTCAGGGAGAATATTGCGAAATAAAAACTATTTTTCAACGGACATAAAATAACGTAACCAATTTTTCACTGTTCAGACTTATTTGCAACGATATAACAACATTATGTGTTACCTGGGGAATTAGCTTGAACTAATGTTGGACAGTAAACTTAACATAAAAATATTTTGAAAGATTTCGCTTGGCAGTTGCTTTGCTATTTTCTTTCAAAGGTCAGCCACTTAGACTGCCACATGAAAATACGTCATAAAAATAACTTTTGAAACACTGCACTGATTCGCGTCATTTGAAATTTTTGGCTTACCGTATGATTATACAAAAACTAATAACTAAGAATATTGGTCTCGAAAGCTTTTAAAAATATTCTGAACATTAAAAAATCCTATCTCTTGCAAAAGGAAAATACCTATATTTTTTTCTAAAAGTTTCTCAGTGATGAAACTTTCATTTCTTTGTAGCATGTCTTTGCCAGAATAAATTTTATTTTATTCTTTTTAGGGCTTTACAATAAAAAGGTTTTAACTTTAAAAAATGATTATTTACTTAATTTTTATTTGTAAAGTAATTTTCTCGAATAATTACTTACGATTAAATAACAAGAAAATTAATTTTTAAAAAGTGGTACGAAAAAAATAAATTGTGTACAAGTAACGTCACAAGAACGTTGGCATCTCTGAAAAAATAAATAAATAAATAAATAAAAATTACTTTTTAACACTAACAGTATCTATATCAATCAAGACCTAAACCTTATTTTCCAACACGAAAAGTGCTTCTAACGTTAAGCAGTTATTCAATATTCCTGACACATTTAGGGAGGCATACTATTGTAACAATCGCAGCTATCGTAGATCACAAGTCGGATCGTACACTCCGCAACAAAAGTATCCGAGCACTAGCAATAATCCCCGTCTTAAAAAAGTACACTTAATACTTCTTTGTTCAATAAATCCTTTTCGAATCATGTTCTTAGACAGACTAAAAACATGACTCAACAAGGATTTATTTAAGAAAGCAGTATTAAGTGTACTTTTATAAGACGGGGATTATTGTTAATGCTCGGATACTTTTGCTGCGGAGTGTACGATCCGACTTGTGATCTACGATAGCTTCGATTGTTACAATAGTATGTCTCCCTAAATCAGACTTATGTCTGTAAATTTGTCAGAATTTAAAAAAAAAAAGAAAAAAAGTGTGATATTCACGTTTTAAACACCGAAAATGATTTCAAAAGATTTTCTCTGTGTGTGTGTCGTTGTGTTCGTATGTCTGTAACGCTATTTTTTTCGGGAATACAAGCGAGAACGGCTGGACAAAATTATACAATGGAATATAGATCTTCGGCAGAATTTAGATCTTTATCCAACTTAAAATTATATGTATCGGAAAAAAAAAAAAAAAAAAAAAAATTATATTTACAGATATGGGTAAAAAACGCCTGAGCATGCACCTTTTTTTTTTAATTTTTTTATTTTTGATAGTAAAACGCATTGAATGGGGGACGAAATTGCGTCATTTTTATGTTTTAGAAATTAAAGTACCCCAAACAATTTCAGAATAATTTCTCTGTGTTCCTGGAAGGAGTGGAGACACATAGAAATGTTTCTATTCGACCGGATATCACCGAAAAACGGCTGGACAGAATACAATGGCACTTGGCTCAGGTTTAGTTTGTACTAAACTTAAAATTATATCCATTGAAACTTTAAAAATGTTAATTAGATTCGAAGTTATATGAGTAAAAAACGCTTCTGTAACCAATTAAAAATTATTACTTGGTTATTTAGATACATTAAAATGACCATATTGGACAAAAAACTGACATTTATACGTTTTTATTTTCATTTTTTATGCAATCTCGGCGCTCTCTTACGCAGACGATATCTTTTCTCATTCCTGAATAATCTTTTAAAAATTTATACTTCCCTTTAAAAATGAGATTGTTTTGTATATGAAACATATGTTATCGCAAGCAATGGCCACTGCAGGTAAGATTATATATATATGTGTGTGTGTGTGTGTGTGTGTGTGTGTGTGTATTTGTATCGCTTAATTTTTTTAATAGTGTTCATTTAAATATAGTGCCCAACGAAGCGGCAAAGCCTACTAGTTATGACAATAAATATAAAAGATTATATATACATCTGTACTGATAAGTATAAAGGATTTAAGTCAAAAAATGTCGATTTTGAGTTAAGTACATAGTCAGACTCATAAACAAATTATCTACCGATTTGTATAAAGGATTTAAATCAATGTCATTTAGTCTTTGAGAAAATCTATTGATAAAAAAAGATTCAAGTCCGAAATTTAGCATTAATCTTTAGTGTAAAATATTTAATTCAATTTTTTCCCTTTATAAAATGAAGATTGACAATCACTGAATGTTATAAAGGGTATAAATTAACCTAATCGCTTTTCCCTAATCGATTCTTCTCATTAGTTTTTAGTTAGTTTAACTTTATTTGTCGTTTTCTGAAAAATCAATAATATGGACTTAAATCCTTTATACTTATCAGTACAGATATATGCAGAGAGAGAGAGAGAGAGGGAGAAGAAAGTTAAAATTAAAGAATGTATATAAAAAAACTATATTTGTCAGTTAAAAAAAGTATAAGCTTTTTTCAGAACATAACGCTTTATGTATATATATATACATATATATATATATATATATATATTATTGATTTAATGACGATAATGAAAGAATATTTAAAGCGAGTAATTTTTCATGCGAGTAATTTATATATAATCTTAAGAGTATTATTTATAAATTCTAGGCAAATAAATTATGGCAATATTAATGCATGCTATATAATAAGCATTTTATTTAATATGTGTTGGAAAAGGAAATCTTAAGGGGTTTGAGTATATAAAACTATAATTCCTTAATATTTTGCTTTCTCCAAATATGAGAAATAAATTATTCATTCAGAGATATGAACGCATAAATTGATGAATAAAGGCAGAATAATTGGAAATAATATTTTTAAAATATGTTTATTAAAAGAAATATAACTTTATAAACAAGCTTTATAAAAGATATACCTAATGAAAATTGTAGGAGGAATTTCTAATTTTGAGTTATTTCTATTCTCTGATTAATATTACATTTCAACTTTTATTTATATATATTTTTTTTTTTTCAAATTCACTAATTTAGTATTAATTAGAAACTTAAAAGTTTTGAATTTTATATTTAATTCAAAACAGAGGACAGCAAATTTGCAGTGTAATTTGCAATAAAAAATATCAGGAATGAAAAATTTTAAGTATCAAAAAATGTAATAGAATTAGATTAACTTATACTTTTGTTCCAACACTTTTGCTATTATAAATTACATATATACTTAAATACTTATATTATTGCATAATACTTTATTCAATTTTATTATAATCAGATTTATTTCACGATTTATTATTACATCCCAAATACGTTTTAGAATAAAATGTACATTGACATTTACTTAAAAAGGGACCTGTGCATCATAAAATCAATTTCCATATTTTCGAGTAAACTATCAATTTATATGTCTTAAAGTACACATTTTACAATAAAATAAGTTGGGTTTTAGTATTATTGACAAATGCTAAATTAAATTAAAATAGTAAATAAGAGTTTCAATAATTCAACAACTTGTTGAATACTACACATATATAGTTGAACACATATATAGTATAACATACATATATAGTACAACTACACATATATAGTGCAACACATATATAGTTGAACATATATCGTTATAGTTGAATAAAAATTTAAATGTATATATGTACACACACACACACATATTACTATTAGAGGCTGACATTAAGACTTTTCCGATATTTCGACACGCGTTAACATTACTCCAAAGAGGTAATATTTTGTTAAAAAGTGTCTAAGGTCAAACAGAAAAATAGTGGGTAGGCGTAATGGATTAAAAAAATCTCCCCATGTAAGGGACACCCTAATATTATATATATATATATATGTGTGTGTGTGTGTGTATGTATGCACAGGTTGGCCAACTGAGATCTTGTTAAACTGACATCTAATTTCATAAAGGCCACAAACTTCCTAGGGAAATTAAAGAAGACGGGAGACGAAATATTTCAACAACAATAAAAAACAAAAAAAAAGTTCCAAAATTTACTTATAGGGAAATGTGTGGCGTCGCTAAGCTCAATTTAATGATTGTTCAGTTTTGTTTTTCTTTCGCCTACATATGTAATTTTGAAATTGGAGACACCGTACTTATACGCCCCTAATTTTCCATTTTCTATCGCTTTATTTTTTATTACACAGAACAATCCACGTATTTCTCTAATGTTAACATTTATTTATATTTAATTATTTATTTATTTATTTTGTTGGATCTTTCATTCCCGTTTTTTTTAATCTTCCTACAAACTTTGGTGTAATTTTTGCAATTATATTGCCCTACTTACTATTAGATTGCTACTAAATTGTTAGCACTTTTTGACTGTCAGTTTAATTATTTATACCCCATATTATATATATATATATATATATATATATATATATATATATTGTGCTGTTATACATTGTGATATTATATATTGTGCTACGCACGCTAAAAAGTAAATAATATGTAATTAACGTGAATGTTATGTTGAAAAATGTAATGTAATTATTAGAATCGTCTTTGAATACGGAAATACTCTATAATTTATAAGCATGTTTTTAATTATAACAAAATCCTTGTATAATGATTTTTAAGAGGAGTAATTGTATTTCAGTAGTGACTGCTTTGACATATCTCCTTCTTTTAAATTAAGAACTAATAATGCAAAACAACTTCATTTATGCTGCCTCATTATATTTGTATACAACTGAAGTTATTATGTTGAAGAACGATGCCTGGTCGCAATAGCAAAGCTTGTCGTTAGGCAAAAATATGACTATTTATTTCCGTTTATTTTCTAAGTATAATTAATAACAACACATGGCTTGTTACCATTGCCTAAGTATACACATTTAACAAATGTTCTTGTTAGGACTCTAAGATAGAAGTAACATTCCGATAATTTTCTAAATGTAAGTATAACAATGAATGATATCCAGTTTAAGGTTTAATTAAATATTTTATAATTCATAAATTTGCATCGTGTTTTTTTTTTTTTTTTTTTTTTTTTTTTTTTAAAAGTTTGCAATGCAGCAAAATCTTTCATAATTTCTCTTTATGCATTGTACTTCCATATGCATACAACTGTATAGGTAGATTTTAATCAAAATTAATAACATGTTTCAATGTTAATATTATGAAACTATGAAATAAAATAATGTAAATAAAATAAAAAAAAATATATATATATTCATATATATTTTTAAGACATAAGTATGGGTCATCCCATGTCAAATCAACAAAAAAAAAATAATAATAATAATAAATGCATTTTTAACCAGACCTCCTTTTTAGAATTTTATGACATTGTCCTAATTTATTTTTCCTATTGAGAAATAAACGTATACCAAATAATAACTCCCTATCCCATTTACCTTTTAGTTTACAGGGCTGCATAAATGGATGAAAAATTCAAATTTTCATATTTCTTCTACTATTATGTTATTTTTACGTTTATTGTGCATAATTTTTAAAATTTCGACATGGGACAGCCATGGGATGATGAGTTATAAATTAAAATGCGACACTCTATCAGTATTTTCATAATAACAGAACGTACGTGTTTTACATATATTTTGTTCGCTAATTAACTTAGAGATATAAAATAGGTATCTTCAGAAAGCAGCATCTAATACATGCTTTTAAATGATGTATCACATATACATTTTTTTTGTCATTTTAAGCATTTTCATTTTGACCTTTGACCTTCAATATCTCAAAAGTACACATTTAAGTTTCTTTTAAAACTTATATGTTATTCTTAAGTTTAATATCTATAATTATTGTAAGTTTAAACATGGGACGGCCATTTTTTTTATAAAACGTACGCAATATTAAAATGGAAATACTGGGTTCATTTTAATTTATAACTCCGTATCCCATGATAGTCTCATGTTGAAATTTATGATAATTATAAATAATTAATGTAAGAATAACATATAATTTTTAAAAGAAAATTCAATTTGTATTTTTTGAGATATTGAAGGTAAAGGTAAAAATGTTTCACCTTAAAATGAAATATTTTAACAATATATACATGTGATATATGATTTAAACGTATGCATTATGAGCTTTCTAAATATACTAATCTTATATCTCTAAGTGAATTAGGAGAGAAAATATGGGGTAAATCTTAAATCAACTCTGTTGAGAAAGGGGGAAAGACAGTTCTGCTCATCAAATCGGATTATATTTCCCATGTTGAGTCCATGCTATATTCAGGTCCCTATTCGAAACTTAAGGGACTCTGTACCTATTGTCTCCGAAAGCCGAAGCCAGTGTTTTTCTACGGGAAATTTTGCCCCAGTATAATTCATTAACTAATGCATATATTTAAATTCCGTTTTCACTTTCCAAAAATTCACAACTATTAAACAATTTATCACTTTTTAAAAATTCATTTTATTTTTTATTTTTAAGATTTCATTTTTAAGTTAAAAAATGAAAAATTTCACATTGTGAAAAATTGCATTTTACAACCTCAAAATAAAATATTAAAAATTAAAAAAAATAATTTTTAGAGAGCGATATATTGTTTAATAGTTGTGAAGTTTCTGAGTGTGAAAACGGAATTTAAAAATATATATTAGTTAATAAGTTATAATGGGGCGAAATTCTCCATAGAATAACATTGGCTCTGGCTTCTGGGGACGATAAGTGGAGAGATCATACTAAATCGTACTAAATCATACTAAATCATTAATGATCATACTAAACGCATGGTGCCCTTCCATTGCTAACTGTGCTCGTTCCTGTGCTCTACCGTAAGCCCATAAGCCCATTCTCTGCTTCTGGCTTCTGGGCATTGTGTGTCTAACATTGGTACGGCTTCTTAAAATATTGCTCGTTTTCTTACAAGTTCTCTTCCTTATTTATCTAGCACTAACATTTGTACAGTAAAAAACTCGTATGACTTTGAGGACAAAATTAAATGCATCTCTTCCTCTAACTATACTATGATTTCTTTAGAGTTAAATAACTTTTTACCACGTTCTTATTAACTTGCTTTTTTGTTTGTTTGTTCAAAATAAGTCTTGCAATCGATTTTTAATTAACTTCCTGACTAGCTAGATATTTGAAACTTTTAAAATGTCTGGGAACACGATGACAATGCATTATTTTAATAATTTTATTCAATTAATAAATATTTGAAAATTTCTTATAATTACTCTCTTTATTACGCATTTGGTAATTTCTTTTCAAATTGATGGGATAATTCATCACAAATTAAATAAATAAATAAAAAAAATAAAGTATGTATTAATACATAAAATTTTCAAGTTTATATGGTTCAACAGAAGATTTAAAAACGTGGTATACAAAAAGTTCTTTTTATATTGTGATTATTACTAATGTTCCTATTCAAGAGTTCTGGTTTGTTTAGAGATGATATAACGTAAATTCCATTATCCGTCTATTCAAATTAAGGAACATGTGAATTTAGTTCATTTATGCATCAGGCGAACAGCCTTCATCTCTAATGGTTCTTATTATTCCCAAAATGAGGGTATGGAAATGGGTACCCCTCTCTCTCATTAGCTTTGCGACATTTCTGCGTTATTATCACTTTAAACGCTTTTATTACCTTATGTAGGTTTAGAAATAACTTCTTTAATGATTCGTCTAATACAACAAAATTCATGAATGTTATAGTGTTTTACTACAATATGTAACATTTGCAAAATGAAGTATATAAAATTTCTAAGTTGAATACACGTAAATATTGGAATATCCGTAAGTGAAGTATTTGCTAAAATTTATGTGTAAGCTACTAATAAAGGAGTAAGAATGTATACATATTACATATTATTCAATTTCTCATCACCTTATACCTATATATATATATATATATATTCTTAATTAAATAACTATGTGCTACATAAATGCATAAATATATATTTTTTATTAATTCATTGAAGGATTTAGAAATAAAAAATCACTTTTCGGCAAGCTTAAAGGCAAAGGTAGATTCCTTGACCTTAATGTTACAATTGTAAAGAAATTTTACACATGCATTAATACCTAGCCAATGGCTTTGTTCCCACACATTGCATTATTTACGTCGCTATTCTATTTTCAAGGAATTTAATTTTCAACTACAAAAGGGTTTTATTCATTCTACTTAAAATTTTAGGCTAAATTTATTGGTTTGTAAATGTTTCAATTTTTTTAAAATTCAAGCTCATAATCATTCAACAAATAAAAGCCTTAAAGATATACAATCCCAGCAATGGTGAATCCCGGAGGGAGCTATTGGGCTACACCCCCCTCCCCCCTCCAAGCTTAATCAAAATTATATTTTTTATTTAAAATCCATATGTTGTTCAATATCTTTCTTTTAAAAGAAAAAGTAATAGAAACGTGAAAATGTTTTTGTGATCTTACTAGTTCTGGTAAGCCTGGTGTAGCCATGGTCAAGTTAAATACAGATAAGTGGTAACGGTTTTTGGATAGTTATTTCATTGTAATTTTTATTGAATTATTGAAAGTTTTTTGTTGTGTTTTTGTGATTCTTAATGTCAGATGAGTAAAAATTGTAAAGTGAAACTGTTTTGGTTCACATAAGCTGGAACATTAACATTAACATTAGTTAACATTTGGCCATTTGGCACCGCTGAATTTCGATGTTAATTATTATGAATTTAGTAAATTGTATGATTTGGCGAGATTTTGGTGACAAAACTTGCGACTTAGCAATGAAATTTGTGATTTGGCGGCAAAAGTTGATAGTTGTCGACGAAATTTTTGACTTGGCGACAAAATATGGCGAGCTTGGAGATGGAGAAAGGCAGCTTTGGCGTCATTATATTTTCTTTCCACGCGAAAACCTCATATCTCTTCACAGACCAATATCTTGTTTCGACCACTGAGCTGAAAAACAACTGGAGGAAATGCTAGACCGATTTTCGCGTGCCGTTTTTTGAAGGTTTGTCTTCCGAGCGTTGCATGGCAAAAAGCGTTTGATATATTTATATTTCAAAGTAAAATTGTGTAAAGGTTGTCTGTTCGAACAACCATATGCTAAACATGACATTACAATTTTAAATTTTAATTATTTAAAGATTATAATAGTAATAGACGACCCGACAAATGTTGCTTGCCATGCAAGGCAGGCGAACGATTGCAGAAAAACTGGCACGCACGAACACTGTGTAAAAGTATTGGAAGCATTTGCTCCAGTTGTTCTTCAGCTCAGTGGTTTCGACAAGATAAAAAGTCAAAGGAAGCTGTAACGTATTACTCTCAATCGTAAATTTTAAATTCTTGCCTAAACTGACATTCTAAACTATTCACCACAAACGATATTTGTATTAAGATTGACGTATTATTTTAATTTTACATTTTTAAATGATTAATTAAAGCGTTTGACAAGGTTTTTAATTAACACACTTCTAACTTGATAATGATGCAACTATTAATGTATGTAACGGAATTTTGCAATTCAATTTTCGGCAACTTCTTGTCGTCCAAAGGACCTGAAATTTTGCACACAACTTCATAATCAATGACAATACTAGATACAAGTGTTTCCAGGCACTTTTCCCATCAGGGGCAGGTTCCAAGGGCAAACGAAAAATCTATACTTATACAAAACTATCGTATGTGACACAGGATTTGGATGTATTTGTGTAATGTCGAGTGGCAACAATTATTTTTTTAAATAAAGATTTAAAAGTATGTAATAGTTTTCTAAAACTTTTATTAGTTCATTTTTCAATCCGCGATTGTAATGAAATGCTCGCCCTCTGGTGGGGTAAGGTGAAATTATCATACCACTGGTAGCTTTCACGCTGAAACAATGATAGAACAACAAGAAAGAACAATAAATAAATACACGTGGCTATTATATTTACTAACAAATGCAGCTGAGAAAGCGCCATCTATCGATCATTACAAACGCGGATAAAAGAGTGTTCTTTATTTTATTTTTTTTAATGGTATAATTTTATTTATCAAAATAAGGGAATTCGTGTAATGAAATTCTTTAATTTAAATTTAAATTTTCATGAAAATAAACTTCAACGGAAAATTCATTAAAATCGCACCTAGTTCATTTGTTAAAGGGATACCTAAATGTCCCCAAATTTATTACCTTTTCTACCATGTCAGTTTAATTTGTTTAGCATCGATTTACAAGATTTTTTTTTTTTTTTTTTTTTTTTTTAACGATGACATTTATATTTACATTATAGTATCTATGTCATAAAGCTAAGTCTAAATCTGCTTAGCCCTAAGATATGTTGATTTTATTTACTTATTTTTTTTTAGTGCTAGAGGCCTATTTCAGTCGGTACAGTTGTCGAATTTTTATAGGTCACTCTTAATTAGTGCTAGAGGCCTATTTCAGTCGGTTTATTGAATGGGGATTTATTGAATGAAGTCCCCCCAAGGCACAACTTTGACATGAGTCCCCCCAGGCCCAACTTTGACATGAGTCCCCCCCAAGGTACACCTATTTCAGTCGGTACAGCGTTGTCGAATTTTTATAATACACTCTTAATAGTGCTAAGGGCCTATTTCAGTCGGTTTATTGAATGGGGATTTATTGAATGAAGTCCCTCCAAGGCCCAACTTTGACATGAGTCCCCCCCCCAGGCCCAACTTTGTCATGAGTCCTCCCCAAGGTACCCATATTTCAGTCGTTACAGCGTTGTCGAATTTTTATAATACACTCTTAATAGTGCTAAGGGCCTATTTCAGTCGGTTTATTGAATGGGGATTTATTGAATGAAGTCACCCAAAGGCCCAACTTTGACATGAGTCCCCCCAAGGTACCCCTATTTCAGTCGGTACAGCGTTGTCGAATTTTTATAATACACTCTTAATAGTGCTGAGGGTCTATTTCAGTCGGTTTATTGAATGAAGTCCCCCCAAGGCACAACTTTGACATGAGTCCCCCCAGGCCCAACTTTGACATGAGTCCCCCCCATGGTACAATTTTGACATGATTCCCCCCCCCAGGCACAACTTTGACATGAGTCCCCCCCAAGGAACAACTTTGACATGAGTCCCCCCCCAAGGCACACCTTTGACATGAGTCCCCCCAAGGCCCAACTTTGACATGAGTCCCCCCCAAGGTACAACTTTGACATGAGTCCCCCCCAAGGCACACCTTTGACATGAGTCCCCCCCAAGGCACACCTCCCCCTCATTGGGAAAAAGAGAAAAAACGTTGTTTTGCGGCTATAAGACAGTTTGGACTTCCAACGTTATTTGTTACAATATCTGCAGCTGAAACGCATTGGTTTGATTTAATGAAAACTTTATCATGGAATTTAGATCGTCACGAATTAACTAAAGAAGAATTTGTCGATATTAACAAGTTTAGCAGTAGGCCTCTGGCACTAAATTAAAATCTGTCAATGTCAGATTTTCATGTTTTAAATAATGAAATAATGTCGTGTCTGTATATTTTTTTTTATTAACTTTTTTTTATTTGTTTAAAATCACGGATAAAATTTTATTTCATTTTTCTGAGTACATTGTTATAATTGTGACGTCATATTTTCTGTTCAATTAAACTTTTTTTTTTTTTTTAATCAGATAATTATATTGTTTAAAAACATGATTAAAATTTTATTATATTTTCAGTGACCTTTTTTATTATCATTTGCACGTGACATAAGCATCAGATTATAAATTTTTGCAATGAAAGCTATAGAAAATGTCGGCTTCATCACAAGAAAAATCACTTTTAAACTTGTAACTTTTAAGCAATTGAAGTTATCGAAAAAGTTTAAATACAAAAGTTGTTCTTTAGGGTAAAGCGATAATTCGCCTGGTTTGAAGTATTTTCTTATTTTCAATATTAAAGAAATTATGGGCAAATGAAAATTTCCACCCCCCCACCATTTCCACTCCCTTTGAGCAGGATACCCCATCTACGAACTCGACCGAGATTTTTACTGTCCTGACAACATATCCCGAGCTGGTTAAATTTAAATAAAAATTACTCCAGTTATCGTGTTCACAACTTAACATGGGAAAAAGCGTTATACATATATATATATATATATATATATATATATATAAACTTTTGAACGGAGGGTGGTTTTGGGTTCTAGGGGTCATGATCGGTGAAGATATGAAGAAATTTTCCAAAAGTCGTGTCATGAGAACCATTGCAATAGGTAGATCTCCTATAAGGAATCTACCTAAAATTAAACCAATAGTTGTTTTTTTTCCTCAAATAATTATATATATATATATATATATATATATATATAGTAAACCTGCTGTCAAAGTAAAGAAAAACATTTTTTTAAATTCTATTCAAGTAAAAATTATTTTCTCGCAAGAAAATCTGTAATTATTTATAAACTAAATCACCTTCAATACAATACATACATGATAGTTAGATGTCCATTAAAAAAAATGGAATACCAGTTAAAAAATGTCTTAAAATAAAAAATAAAACAAAACTACAAAAAAGAAGAAAACTGCAGACAATCTGAAGCTATTTGGGACAATAGTAAGTTTAATGAAAGCAAAAAAAAAAAAAAAAAAAAAAAAAAAAAAAAACTTCCAAACTGCAGTTAATCTGCAAATTTTATGATTCTTGTTTCAAATACCTTCAGATTGTCGGCATTATTTTTGTAGTTTTTCTGCCGAGGATTATTTTTTTTGTAGTTATGATACCTACAAGCCCATTTTATAATTTGACAATTACGGAATAATTTGGAAGATTTTTATTAATCAAATTTCTAATAAAAAAGCAAAATCAAACTGATGATAAAAAGAAGATACAGTAAATGAATTATTATATTATAATATTCTTTCATGAAATTAAATGGAAATTAAAAGAATACTCATTAAAATAAGAAGGCTTATCAAATAAACGCGCACACACACGCACACACACACACACACACACACATATATATATACATTTACCAATTAGTATTTGGACACTTTCGAATTTAGAATATTTATCAAATATCTAGAGAAAAAAATTGTAGGAATCATTTTTAAAAGTTCTAAATAAAACGAATATGATGAATCTCAGATATTTCAGCATAAGTTTTGGCCTGAAGAGAGAAATTAATCAAATATCAAAATATTTTGGATCACCCTGTAAAAAGAAATGCTTGAAATACGTTTTTGCTGCAGCATGTGATTATGACGACTCTGTTAATTATCAGTATAAATTTCTACTTGGCCATATATATACATGAAAATATAAAGGTTTCTTTAAAAAATTGCACAACAAATTATAATTTTTTATAACTATAACACGTGAAGTGTTAGACCCAATGCAAAGCCATTTTTAGAAAACGGCATACTAATTTAGACAAAGCATACTGCATTTAGAATATAAAAATATTAAATATCTTACGAAATATGAACATTTTTACGAAATAATAATAATAATAATAACTACCAAACACAATCTTTTAAAAGATTTCAACTACATAATCTATTAGCCAAAAATTTTTTTTTACTTTATATATATCACACATTATTTTATGCAATTTATTATCAATAATTATAAGATTAATAAAAAAAATATATACATATATACCATGTTTTTAAATTTTCTGTTGAATCACATAAACTTGATAGTTGTATGTATTAATACATTCTTATTTATTTATTTATTTTTGATGAATTATTCCATCAACTTGAAAGAGAATGATCAAATGTATAATAAACAGAGCAATTGTAAGAATTTTTCAGACATTTATTAATTGAAAAGAAGTAATAAAAGAATGCATTGTCATCGCATTCTGAGTTATTCTAAAAGTTTCAGATGTCTAGCTAGTCGGAAATTATAGCTGTAGAACTATATTAGCACTTTATCAATGTGTATTGAATTTTTAAAGTGATAATGATGTCAATTCTTATGAGTGTATGAAAGCCCCAAGCAAAATGTCCTGTAAATCCAAATACTTATGAGAGATAGAATGAACATGATTTCAGTTTCTCTCAAAATAAAAGCTAAACAATAAGGAGAGATACACGCATTTTTATTTTGATTTATTCTATGCCCTATGGTTCACACAATGTAAATAAATATTAATAACTACCCCCTCCCCCTCCTTCCATCATCTTCCCCTTTTTTTTTTTTTTTTTTTTTTTTTAAGAGGGACTGAAATTCTGCTCATTCAAAACTCTTTTTTTTTTTTTGTATTTACACGATATTTCTTTCGGACTTTTATGTAAGTAGCTGAATACCTTTGACTACTAAATTATTCAGAGGAAATTTATAAAAGCTTGCGCATGGGTAGTTAAAAATTATTATGAAAAATTTTCAAATTTTGTAAGACATTTAACAATTTTTGCATTCCGATTGCAGTAAGCTGTGCCTATTGTAGTACCCGAAGTTTCTTGAATCTTTTTCTGAGTCTAATACCCTAAGTATTATAATTTTAAAAAATATATTTTTTTTTTGAAACAGTTATATTTTAATGAATATATGTGGTAGCCTCATAAAAGTTTATACAGATATTTAGAGATATCCTCATTACATGCAAATACAAATTTCAAGCTGAGGCAGTACTCTCCTTTAATTTGCGACATAATGTAATATTTTGAAGAAAAACTCTTTTGTGTATATCAATTTTCTCACTGGATCAGATACGTTTATTTCACTTTCCTTCTTGTTACGCTGATGTCGATTTTTACAGTTTATTATCTTTGGTCAATTCGATTGAACTATGCATTCAAATCGCTTTCGAGATTGAAAAGGATTGCGCTTTGCCCTTCCTTGACGTTTTTGTGTCTAAAGAGATGGATCAGTTCTCAACCACTGCCTTTAGAAAACCATTCTCTGTCTCTCTTCCACCGCATGCTCTCTTTAACCACGCCCCTTGACTGAAAATGTCTGCTTTCTATACTTATGTTTTTCGTGCCTTACACAATTATTTTGATCTGTCTAGTCTTTCGAAATAAGTTAATCTTTTAAAATATCTTGCTCTTTCTCCAGGCTATAATCCCTTTATTATCGATAAAGCTCTAGAACAATTCAAGAATCCTAAATGTTCTGCTCCCAATTTGAGCGATCGCAGTCTCTTGCCAGCTGTTTTACCTTTCTATTCCTCACTTATTTTTTTTTTTTTTTTAATTTCTAAAATTCTTTCACCGTTTGGTTTTAAAGTTATTTACAAACTTGTCAACAAAATTAAGTTATCTTCTCAAAAAATTTTCTTTCCTACTGAAAATCGTTCTGAGATTTATTTAATCCCATGTCCGTCGTGAAATGTATGAAACGTTGGTCAAAATAGAAGGTGTTTGAAATATAGAAATGAGCACCGTCGTAATGTTCGTAATGAAGAGATCTCCAAATCTTCTATTGTTTCTACTGCTGGGATCATAGTCATCGTTTTGATTTTTCTAAAAGTAACACAATTTCATGTCCTATATCCTATTACTATTTAGATATGCATGAAGCTTCATATGTATTTAAAAATTTGAATGAATATTAATTTATTGAAACTTCTTGTTAATGATATTTCTTCCACTACGTTCATGTCTGATGCATAAAAATTACTCACATAAGTTCGATTTTCGTTTAATTTTGATATTCTTTAGATTTTGTTACAGGTTTTAATCTTATTAATTATTATTATTATTATTATTATTTATAATTCTGCTCACACCAGCATTTATATTTACATTCGTCTTTATGCATTTTTGATGTTCTTTAAAAACGTTTTTGTGCGTTGCCACGTTTACTGCAGCACGCTTGCCTAGTTTGTTTGCCAGACGAATGGTCGTGTGTTCTTTCGACCCGAAACAATTTTTGCGAGTTTTTTGCATTTTATAATGTTTATTCAACGGTTTGTTAATATGACTTACATTATTCCTTGTTACATATTTTAGAAACATTCAGGTTCATAAATTTGTTAGTGCAAGTGCCACAAACTGATAAATACCCAAACTATAAATCACCCAAGTATTTATAGCAGCAATGTCAGGAGTACTTTTAAAAAATGCATAGGTCATGGTCGAGAAGCGTTTTGGATGAAATATTATCTTGTCATATGGTTAAATACGTCCACGCCGTATTTCATTGCGTTATTAAAATTACGCAAAACGTTAAAACATTGATTATAACGCACTGATTGAAAGATACATAATGCTATTTGATGTATGACAAACATCACTGAAAGTAATCAATGTCCAACAGTTAAATGAACTATGCAGTGATGCATTTGCTATATTTTGCAGGAGGAAGATTTATGATAAATCCAAAATTCATGACGAGTCATACTTCTAACTGTTTACACAAAATTTAATGAAGCACGAAAAACGATTACAGCTAACATACACTTATTAAACAAAGGATTACATTTTTAAGACTAATCTGTTTTAGCGTTAACAAAAGTATAGGAAATTAAGCCGATCATTGATTGGAGGTTACAGTTCACAGATACCTGTATATTTGTGCGACGTCACTTAACAGGAGACTAACAGAGTAATTCAGAAACACATTGATGACATACACCACAAATTTTTGCCATTCACTTTCTTACACCATACCTGATAGGAGGTTTTCTAACTGTTTGATCCTCTTTAAACCTGTTGGGAGAAAGACATGTTAGATTTTTTAAGATATAAATGTTCAGGTTTTAGTTCATCATCAGGAGTACACATATTTTTATCACTAGTATCAGCCATATTAATCTCTCTAATATTAGTAGTAATCTTGGATCTCGTGTCGGTTGGCACTGGATGTGGTGAAGCAGTAGGCTTTACACTAAGCGTTTTATTTTTTTAATGAGCCGGTTCCTGATATGGTGTCATGGCAGGTCTCTCACCAGACGTAGATTTTCCATCATATTGTGGATGAAGATTAATGTTATCTGGCACCACAGGATTATTTGTATCGATGACCTTTTCCTTGCTTTCACTAGGACTTGTAGTTTATTCCAATTGTACTTTGGAGCCTAGATTTGATATTTGATCTATGTGTCCTTTCCACACATATGGATCTATTTGAATTTTATAATGCAGTTACCTATTGTAGTAATTATTGTGCCTATTTTCTATTTATCTCCAGATGTTTAATTATGTACAGCAACTTTTTGATTTACTTGAAATTCTCTTACTTTTTTTGTCTTAAGGGCATTTTTATGATGCTTATTTTCAACATGATTCTTAACATTTCATACGAGTAAATTTTTATCTTATATGTCTTTTGAGAAATAATGTTTCTGGATATTCCCCCATCCTAGTAAGAGCATTATTCGGTGTTGAAACAAAACCTCGTTTAGCTTAAATTTTAGAGTACTTGGCTTTGCACTTAAGGACTTCAAGTCTTTCTTTATTATCAGTACATATCTTTCTGCCTGACCATTGGTTTCGAGGTGATATGGTGCATTTAAGACACGTTTTATACCTTTACTTTATAGAAAATTTTTGAACTGTTCTGATGTAAATTGTGGCCCATTATCAAACACAAGGGTACAGGATGGACAAATCCGGCAAAAAGAGAAGAAAGGCGGTTTATGGTATTCTCTGTAGTTGTACTAGGAACGATGAACACTTCAAGCCATTTGTTGTGTGCATCTACAGCAATTAAAAGAATTTTCCCATAATTGGGCAAAAATAATCTATATGTATTCTTTGTCATGGTCATGTTAGTCATTCCCAGTGATGGTTGTCAGTTTTGAGTGGATTATGTTTCAATTTTCTGCAAATAGAACATTTATTTGCCGATTCCTTGATGTATTTGTTGATGCCTGGCGATCACACAAAACTACACGCCAGTGCTTGAATTTTTACCATGACAAAATGGCCAAAATGTAAATTTTGTAAAACGTTTTGCGGATAAACTGTCGAAATTACAAGACGATTTCACTTTAAGACACAGTTATTTAATAAGGAATATATATATATATATATATATATTGTGGCCAAAAAGTAAATAACTTGGCATTTCTGTGCCCGAGAATAAATGTTGATACATTTCTTTCAATATTGTATCTCGGTTAGAATTTTTTCATAAAATTTTTATGTTTAAAGGGAAAGTACGAATTTGATAAATAAATAAACCATCAATTTTCTCAGTGTCGCCAATTGAATTTCGTAAGAAATTTAGCGACTCTGAATAAAATAAATTCTAAATTATCTGCCCTCCCCACCGCGGAGAATCAAAATTTTAATGGCATGTCTTCGGACTGAGTGAGTCTCAGATCTTCGCCAATCGCTCTGAGCGTAGTTCTACTGAAACACAATCACCCATTCTAAACAACGTACAGTGCCCTCTATTTAAGAAAAATCGAAACTCAATACATTTCAACCGAATTATGTACTGTTAAACTTTGATGTTTGCAACTTTAAACTCGATCTGTATTTCACTTTAGCATTTATTTTTATTGCCCTTTGAAATTTTAACTGTTTTATTTATAAAACTATTTTACTGAAACACATAAATATATTTAAAAAAAAATTTTTTATTTAAAAATATGTAACATAATAATATTAATAATAATAATCTATAGTATTAAATAATAATAATAATAAATGTGTGATTTATGTGTATTTTATTGCAGATATATAAATGAATATCTTTTCCGAAAATTATAATAAAGCTTAAACATGATTAAATTTCATTAATAATTAAAAATAAATACATAAATAAATAAATAAACTTTTCTCTGAGAAATTGAGAATATTTAAGATAATAATCAAAGTTATGATTTTATTTCAACAATTAGCGTTATAATAGTGCGTCTATCATAATGCATGTCACCCATGTCCAAATCCATTAATTTCTGTGTTAAATTAAAATAAATTTATTTCAGAATATAATTCTGGCGTTTATATCCAATAAAAACTTTAGTTTAAATAATCAGGAGTTTTCAAAATAATTCTTTAAAATTTAATTTCGTTAAAGTGTTACTGCAGAAAAAAATAATTAAACAATAATAATCCACGCGAATTAAAATGGAAATGCCATTGAAATGGAAATGGAATTCGCTAATTATTAAATGATTTTTTAATTATACATCTTTCAGCAAATTTTAAATACCAAAGTAACAAAATAAAAGAAAGAAATGTGTATTGAAGCAATCTTAACATTTGAAGAACTTTGTTTGATATATTTCGAAAAAGTAAATGCGTAAAAGTAAATTAGAAACACATTTGGTAATTATGTTTTATGAATACCTTTACGAACTTGGTATGAACATTTATCTAGCAATATACCGGCAAGTTTTTTTTTTTTTTTTTTTTTTTTTTTTTTTAAACAAAGATGATTTTACGTATTTATAGAGAATTTTGTAATTTCTCCATCTTTAGAAATGACAAAATCGAAATACAATGATCTTTGTACAATATTTATATCTGGAAATTTTTCATTAATTTTTTTTTGCATTGTAAATATTTAACATTTCTATCAGCATCATTTGTGTTCGTTTCTACAAGTTATTTTTTTTTTTCATACTATTTATATGCATACGCATAGGAAATATATTTATAATATAATTTCCGTTGATAATTTAGGATTTTTTTTTTTTTTTTTTTTTTTTTTTAATAGGGTTATATCTTTTTAAACATCATATTGCTATATTAAATTTGATAAAATTTTACTCTCACATCAATAACATATACATAAATTACATATAATGTAATATAAAATTGTTATTAATTGTTTTAAATTATTTAGAAGCAAATCATGTTTTTTATTACTAATTGTTAACTATAAATATTTCTGTATAAGTAAAACGTAAAAAGAATCATTAAATTGCACTAAGTTTGTATAAGGTATATCAGTTTAAGAATTTAAATTTTTAAGCTGTGTTGGTGAATTCAACAATACAAAATGTAAATGTGCGCAAAAATATTGTAAATAGCAACAAATAAAATAAATAAGTAAATAAATATAAAATTAATAAACTAGTAGCCACTACTGGATCGATCTGTTTTGGGAACGAAATGATTAATTTATAACAGAATTCTTTTCAGAGCTTTAGTAAAAACAACTTTTTTGGTAATGTTGTCCCATTACAAATAATCTGATGTGCCTCTCACACGACTTTCTCTTGCCATGAAATTTAATACTATAAATACAGATATGAGATTAGGATGTAAGATAACGAGTTCTGTTTTATAAACTTACGTTAAAAAATTCAAATTAGGCTTTGAAATAGCTTTATTTGATAAATAATTATGTGTGAGGGAGGGTCTCTTACCAGTCTCAACCCATCGTTTCAGTATTGTACATAAATTTGTATAGAATTAAAACCTGTTAAACTCTAAAACTCATTTAAAATTATTCAGATAACTTTAACACGCAACAATCCTTTACACTTAGCAATCTTGAACAAATGTTTCTAGTAACAAACATAGAAACGTTAAAATACAACATTTGGATTACCTAAAACTATTTGTTTTTAAGTTACTTTAAGTGACACAGAGAAAGATCAAGCGTTAAAAACTTCACTTCGGTATCCACGAAGCCTCAAAACGTGTAAATATGCAAAAAGCAAAGTTTTTTTTCTTTTTTTTTTACGCGTGTATATATTCTACACAACAAGGTGCACATAAATATAATCTTATGTTAATAACACACGGCAAAACCTGAAATTCACTTCCATCAATTTTCAAGCAATGTCGCACTATAATCTAATTATTTTGTGTAGCCTTGTAAACGAACAATGAATGATTTCCATACCACATTCTATATGGAACATGTTTTTACGCATATGAAATATATATATTCGTTTCATTTGGATTAGTGTAGTCTATAGATGTTAAACTCTTCTTACCTGCAATTTACCACATGGACGTAATGCGTTTGAATTTTATTGGGTGTCCCTGTACACGAACTCTCTATTTGATCTCAAAGAAAAGTTTATAGTAGCATCCCTATAAGATACACATTTAGAATACCAGGTTTAGACATTACTATTATTTGTACTTGAGATATGCTGAAAACACACACACTCACGGATACACAGACCAACCGTTAAAACATGATTTTTGGATTCAGGGGACCTTAAAACATGTAAATACATCAAAAACTCGATTTCAAACATTTGTCCGAAAAACAGTACTTTCTCTGCAATTTACATGGTTAAGAGAAATTAAAACGTTTAGTTTCGCTGTAAATCTGAAAGAAATCGAGTTTTAAATTTAAACTTAAACAAAACTTTTTTTTTTTAAGAATGTAGTGTAGTTATACATTATATGATATTTTGTTTGTGATCTTATGAATTGTCTTTCAAGGGAAGTTTGGTTTTGAAATAATAATTACTTGTGTAGAAAACATAATTTTGCTCACCATATAAGAACTCCTAGCCATTTAATTAGAAATTTTCAAGGACATGATTTCGAGACAAGCATGATAAAAATATTTTAAATAATATAGTTCATTTATAATTGCATTGCAATTAATTAGAGAAATATGGTTAATTCTTTTCTCATTCATAAATATCATATGTAAGAATGAAATTGCTATTTGAAAATTAAGGATATGGATTCATTTCGAAAACAGATAATTTATATTTTTAATAAACTGACGGCAAAAAATGCAATTCTAAGGAACCGTTTAGAAGATATTTATGTATCTTTAATACCTTTATACACATATATGCGCATGCAGCTTATTAAATATATAATTGTAATTTGGTTTTATTAAATAAAAATTGAAAACAAATAATGCTTACAATTTTCTGACCGCTTTCTTCTTACACAAAAGTAAATAATCTGGTGTGCCACTCACACGAATTTCTCTTACCCTGAAATATAATACTATAAATAAAGATTGGAGATTAAGGGGTAAGATAACAAGTATTGTTATGTAAACCAAACATAAAACGATTCAAATTAGGCTTAGAAACAGCTTTATTTGACAAATGATTCTGTTTGAGAGGGGCTACCGCCTCCTTCAACGACCCGTCAGGAAGTCTACACGGTTTTGCACAATGTGCAGCTGTGTTGCAAATCTATATACCATAAATCAGGTTCAAGCTACAGTTACATCGCTACTTGAATACATTTTTTTTTTTTTTTTTTTGGGGGGGGGGGGTTCATTCGTTGGAGCCATTCTACATTAACACTGAGGAAACACTTGATTATTGCAACTTGCGTTGGAAAAGTCAGTTTTGGATGGCTATTGGAAAGGCTGGCGTGGTGACATTTTGTATTAAATTAGCGATGCAACTGTAGCTTTAACCTGGTTTATGGTATATATATTTGTAACACAGCTGAACATTGTATAAAAGAACTACAGAATATTAATTAGGATGTTGGCAAATATTCTTTTTGTCAAAAAAAAAAAAAAAAAAAAAAAAAAAAAAAAAAGATATAAATTTAAAAAAAAAAAAAAACTCTACGATCAAAGATTTAGCATATAAGCTTTATATCTAAGGAAACTGCTACATCCTCCCTCCCATTAAATCAATATGTTTTACGAGCTTAATTATTCAACACTTTTTAAAAAAATAGTCAGATATTTTTATTGCTTCTAGTACAATCTTTGTGTCATAGCATACGAATTCAACCTATTAGTTGATACAACAATGTAATCTTCTACATTAGACATGACTTTCAATTAAAAAAAACCTCGAAGTTCATGTATATGCACCATATCTTCTGATGCATTAGGTAGGGGCTTTTCTTGTATTTCCTTATCCTTATTTTGAAAGACTATTAAAATAAATAATGCACTTTAGCTGAGAAAAATTTTGGGAAAAAATTTTACTGTAATATTTTAAAGTTAATCGTGTGAAAAATTCGAATTATCCAAAATAGAATTCGAATTATCCACGATTTTTTAACATTATTTTAGTACAAAATTCAAGGGACCGAGTAACAAACTCGAATTATCCAGAATTTCGAATTAAACAAGTTCGAATTATTCAAGTTTCACTGTATATAATTTTTAATGGTGTTATATATAAACAAACGTTTGGTGCGCGAATGGGGTCCCCCCTTAGTCCTATTCTTGCCGACATTTTACTTATTGAACTTGAAGAAAGATCCTTTGCTATTTCCTTACTTAAACCGATAATTTACCTACGGTATGTCGACGATATTTTTATATCCTGGTCATACACAAAAAATCCCCTCCTTAATTTTATTGATGTTTTTAATCAACAATTTCCTTCCATTAAATTTACCTACGAATGTGAAATTAATCAAACTCTGCATTTTTTAGATCTCTGTTCATCGGATCAAAAATAATTCAGTTATTTGGTTTGACGTCTACTACAAAAATTCCTTTGTCACCTCCATATACCTGCCTCTTCTGCTCATCCTAATATGCATAATTTTTTTTTTTTTTTTTTTTTTTTTTTTTTTTTTTTTTTTACATAGTCCGTGCCATTAATTATACTTCCTTTCAATTTAGTGAAAATCGACAATTAAACAAAATTATTGAAATTGGTAGGGACGTTGGATACAAAAAAAACCTACTATAATTGAGATTTTCAATAAAATAAAAAATAAACTCTTTTTTTTCCTCCTATTAATAACTCTTCTACATTAACCCCTAAAATTAAATTCACTAATAGCCTTGTTTATAGTAAAGATTTCGATAATTTTAAACATTACATTTTTCGAAAATTTAACATTGCAATTCCTTATAGTTCACCTTTAACTATTAAACAACTAAGCATAAATGCCCGTGACCATATTAGACCCACTACAGGGGTTTATAAAATTCCGATACAATTGAATAATGAAATATTTTTCTATATTGGACAAACTAAAAGAACTCTTAATAGAAGTATCCAAGAACATATCAAAAATGTAAAAGAAGGAAGAAGTTCTACACTTGTTAATTTCATTTACAGTAACTCCGGCGCTATACCTCTATGGGATCGAGCAGAAATAATTTCAACTCCGCAAAATATATCTAAACTTTTAATTTCAGAAGCTGTAAATATTGTAAAAATATACTAATGTTATTAATTCTAAATATTCAGCTTTCCTACCTAAAATTTGGAATTATATTATACAACCAGATATTTAACTTCCATTTATATTTTTCCAGTAGAATATGCAACCTCATCAATTTCAAGTTTCATTTAAGTTTCTATGGACGCTGCTGCATCCTTCTCCAACGATAGGTTTGGATCCTTTCCCCTACAAGTTTTCGAAAAGTTTCTTCTAACAGTTATTAAGGACAGTCCAGTGCTTCAACTCCCATCTGTTGACTCCTCCAAAAGAATGACTTCCATTCACTTCCACTGCTCGGCAAGTTTTTTCACCTTGATGTTACCACCACGCCAGCCTTTCCAATAGCCATCCAAAAGTGACTTTTCCAACGCAAGTTGCAGTAATCAAGTGTTGCCTCAGTCTTAATGTAGAATGGCTCCAACCAAAATTTTTTGTATTGAAGTAGCGATGTAGCTTTAACCTGATTTATGGTATAGATATTTGTAACACAGCTGCACATTGTGTAAACCCATGTAGACTTCTTGATGATGCCCTGCTTTTTAGGGCGACAAGCTTTAAATATACGGCTTTTAATTAAATATATGCTTTTAAAAAGTATATACGTGTTTAAAAGTGTTTTATTTATTAATTTAAAACGTTACACGTGTTTTTAAAAGTTTCTCCATATGAGATATATTTTTTCCTAGAAATACATTTATTTCGAAAATTTTCACTGGCCTCCTACTTTAAAATTAATTTATTAAAACTGTAAATCTTATGTTCATTGCAGTAGTTCACGTGCAAAATTTGCAATAAGTTAGCATTTACATTAAATAAATAAAAAAAAAAGTATTTCTCTATAACTACTAAAATTTTATTTAACCTCAATTACACATTAAAAAAGTAATATATTAATAATGTGAAACAAAAGTGCGTATAATTCTAATCTATATATATAAAAGAGTAGACTCACTGATTCACTGACTGATTCACTCACTGACTCAACACGGTTGTGGCGATCCTATGGGAGATAGAGTCACAATTTTTGATGAGCAGGTTGATTTTAGGACCCTGACGCTCACTAAGACGGGATTTTGCGAAATACCCCCGTTCCCCCATCCGCGGGGAAGCAAAAGGCAAAAACGACCTTTATAAGCATAACTCGGCTCCAAATTGCTTCACGGTGAAGAAATTGCAGATGGGGAGACTAGACTTCATGACAAAAAAAAATTTTCTGCGATTTTGGAATTTTGGATTTTTAAGGGGGGTAGAGGGTAAAAATGAGATTTTCGCGGCGTTTAAGGCAAAATCACATTTATAAGTATAACACGGCACCAAATTATTTCACAGTGAAGAAATTGCAGACGGGGAGACTAGAATTGAATACAAAAAAATTATTTTCTGCGATTTTGGAATTTTTGATTTTTAAGGGGGGAAGGGGATGAAAATGATTTTCGGGGTGCAGAAGGCAACAACAACTTTATAAGCATAACTCGGCTCAGAAATAGCTTCACGAGGAAGAAATTGCAGATGGAGAGACTAGACTTGAATACAAAAAAATTGTTTTCTGCGATTTTGGAATTTAGGATTTTTAAGGGGGAAAAGGGGTGAAAATGATTTTCGGAGGCGCACGAGGCAAAAACACCTTTATAAGCATAACTCGGCTCCAAATTACTTCACGATGAAAAATTGCAGATGGGGAGACTAGACTTAAGTAGAAAAAAAATATTTTCTTCGATTTTGGAAATTTGGATTTTTAAGGGGGGAGAGGGGGTAAAAAGTATTTTCGGGGGGAAATTTAGCAATATATGGATTTTCGATTAAAATTCTAGCAGTGATCTAGCTCAAAGATATAAAAAAATAAGCCAAACGTCTTCTTGAAGGAATTTGCAAAAATTGATTTTTTCCGATTTTCGATTTTGGGGGGGAGTTACGAAGGGGCAAATTCGACCCCCCTTCCTTTTAGAACTAAATTCATCCGTGGAAATCTATAGGAGCTGAGGTCACAAATTTTAGTGTGTGGCTTATTTACGTGTGTCCAAAACCCATTGTAACGGGATTTTGTGAAAGCCCCCCACCTTTACCCCTTTGGGGGCGTGGTGGGGAATAAAAGAGTAAAATCACTGATTCACAGATTCAACACAGCCGTGGCAATTCTATGGGAGATAGACTCGCAAATTTTCGCGAGCACGTTGGTTTTAGGACACTGACGCTCATTAAGGCGGGATTTTGCAAAATATCCCCCCGCTGCGCCTGGGGGGGCAGAAGGCAAAACCTCCCTTATAAGCATAATTCGGCTACAAATAGCTTCACGGTGAAGAAATTGCAAAGAGAGGGACTAGAATTGAGTGCAAAAAAAAAAAAAAAAAAGCATTTTCTGTGATTTGAGTTTTGGATTTTTAAGAGGGGGGGAGGGGGTAAAAACTATCTTCGAAGGAAAATTTAGCAAAATACGGGTTTTCGAGTAAAATTGTTCCAATAACAGCACAAAGATATAGAAAATCGCCAAGAGTCTTCTTGAGGATATTTCCAAAACATCATGTTTGTTTTTTTGTGATATTCGATTTTTTTTTTTTTTGGGGGGGGGGGAGGGAGTTACAAGGTTGCAAATTCGAGCCCCTCTTTTAGCGCTAAATTCATCCGGGGAAATCTATAGGACCTGAGGTTACAAATTTTAGTGAGTGGCTTACTTACGTGTGTCTGAAACACACTGTAATGGGGCTTTGCGAAAGTCCCCCCTTTTCCCTTCTGGGGGGGGCAATATAAACCCGTTTTCAAGAATAACTTTGCTTCAAATTATCTCGGTAAGATTAATTTGTTAATGTGGGTTGTTTATGCTTTTCCAACACGCACAGTAAAGGGATTTTACAAATTTTCACCTGTCCCCCCTTCAAAGGCGGGGAGAAAGGCAAAAAACGCTTTTAAGAGTAACTCTGCTCCAAATTATCTCATAATAACGAGTTTTTGATATGTCGATTGGTTATGCGTACTCAAGACACACACTACTAAGGGATTTTGTAAAATTCCACCTTGTCCCCCTTGGGGGTGGGTGGGGCAAAATCATGTTTTCATGCGTAACTCTGCTCCAAACTATCTTGATGATTTTTTATGTGCGGGCTGGTTATGCGTTCCCAATACGCACTATAAGGGGATTTTTGAGATATTTTCCTTTTCCCACCTTTAAAAGCGGGGTGGGGGGCAAAAACATGTTTTAAAGAGTAACTCTGCTCCAAATTTTCTCAGGAAAGCGATTTTTTGATAGGTTGATTAGTTATGCGTACTCAACACAAACTACAAAGGGATTATTTGGAATTCCGTGATGTCACCCCCTTGAGGGTTGGGGGTTATTTAAAACATGTTTTCATGCGCAACTCTGTTCCAAACTATCTTAGAATGGCAATTTTTGATGCGTGGACTGCTTATTCGTATTCGACACACACTACAAATTGATTTTGTGAAACTCCACCCTACCTCCCCTTAGCGGGGAGGGACATGTATTCAGTTCAGAGCGGGCCGGGGGGAGGAGGGGCTAAAAACACGTTTTAAAACATAACTTTGCTTCAAATAATCTTAGAATCCCGATTTTTTAATATGTGGGCTAGGTATGTGTATGCAACATGCACTATAAAGGGATTTTGTGAAGTGTGGCGAGTGAGAAAACTGCTATCGAAGGTATCGAGAACTTTAACTTAGATTTTCACTGATTTCAATGATTTTATTATTATTATTAATGATATGCTATTTTGAGACTTCATTTCAATATAATGACCAGCGAAGCGGGCAAAGCCTGCTAGTATCTTCATACAACGATCCTAATATATCTATACTTCGTATTGTAAATAATATTTAAAAATTTAATATATATTTTTCTTTTTTTCTGCAAGGTAAATTTTTGCAAAAATATATATATGAACATTTTGACACAAAACTCAAAGTATCAAATTATATAAATATGAAAAAAAAAAAAAAAAAAAAAAAATATATATATATATATATATATATATATATATATATATATATATGTATATATATATATATATATATATATATATATTAGACTAGTATAATAAAACGCAGTATAAATGTTCACTATTTTGTGACATTACATTGCACTAATTGGTCATACTTTACATGTTTGATTTTTTTTATATCTATTATTTTCCAAATTTTCTATTTAAAAAATCTCTGTTAATATTCGCCATGAAATATATATATATATATATATATATATATATATATATATATATATTCTCATTCATTTTTATATGCGAATACATAATAATTTCCTGCTAAGAATTTAAAATTAAAGAGTCTCACTGGAAATAAATGTAGTAATTTGAATTCTAAATTTGCAATTTTAAACTGATTTTAAATTTGAATATATAAATATACCTGATGGAATGATATGGAATGAATAATTAGATAAGCATCTGATTTAAGTTACCATTGGTTGCTTCATTATTACTTTTTGATATTCCAAAAGCATAAATGTACACTTTAAAATTGTTGATTTCATTAAATGCTATTATGCTCTGGAGACACGTGTTGCAATGTAGAGTTGTATATTTCAATAATGTTTAATCAGAAGTTTCTCTTTGTACATAACTGGGCATGAATTTCCTCATTAACAAATTTTTAAATAATAATATACATTTCTTTTAAATAAAAGAAATCAAAGTGTTCTTATTTATTTTGTAAGATGTTTTGATAATACATGAGAAAATATAAACTAAATGTTTAACTTTCCTTGCAATTTTAAACAAATATTTGAATTTGGGAAAGGTAGAGTTTACAAAGGAAATAGAATTAGAAAACATTTGTGTTAAAGAGCGGCTGTTATTTCATACTGAATTTCACTATAATCCGTAAGAAATATATAGACACTCATTCAAATATCATCAATTTTGACATATCGTCAAATTTTGGAAATTTCAGTGTAAAAGATCTCAAAACAAAAGAAATTGTCCATTAAAAGAACAGTGAAATTTTTTGCTATAAGTACTGTAGAGTGGTAATTTGCTGAATGTTTGTTTCCTTTACCTCGTTTAAATATGAACATTTATAATTAAAATAAAAGAATTTTATTTCCCAAAAACAGAAAAAGAAGAACATGGAAATTCAGAAAAAGTTATAATAAGAATTTTTAATATATAATTCGCAACCGACTGGGCTATTAAAACGTACTATTTATTAAAACATTAGAAGAAGGTAAAGAATATTACTTTTTATTATTAGGATCATAATGAATTATCATTATTAGGATGATATAGACAAACTATCAAAAGAAACATTTTAGAAACCAACACAAAATTTCTTTTAATCACAATATAAAATGTATTAAGGAATGAAATCACAAATAATTTTCAAATAATGCCAGTAGTAAGAAAAGTTTAACTAAAAATAGTTGAATAGCAGAATTTTTAACTTAATTGAACGCAGGTAAAGTGTGAAACTTTCGAAGTACATTTAACCAGTTATCGCGATATTACGTCACAAGAAGTTAAAAGCAATTGCTTTAATAGTAATGCTTGAAAATTGTTAAGAAAGACGAGATTAAATAGACCTACCAAATGAAGTTTCATCTATCTTTAAATCGTGTTTTAAATTTTTCTGTTATAGCAAAAGTACGTGGCAAAAATGATATCCCTTTTTAAAATAAGCGAATTACTAAAGTAGCGATATACAGGGTGTTCCAAAAGTCCCATACCACCCTTCTAACTCGAAAATTAGTCGGATTTGTGAAAAATGGAGAAACGCATGTTCAATGAATTTGAACGGGCCCTAACTTTTGGCGAAAAAGTTAGGGCCCGTTAAGGCTAGGGGGTCTGCTAGGCAAGGCAACGTTAAAATTTCAAATGAGGAGGTATATCCTACGATAAATCCCTGAAAACATCTCTTAAAAAAATGAATTTGAAATACATAGTTTCGCCCTACGATGATTATTAAAGGCGATACAAGAATTTTAGACTTTTGAAATGCGGATTTTATACTTATGTATCAACTTTAATAATCATTGCAAGACAAAACTATACATACATCAAAGTCATTGCCTTGAAGAGACGTTTTCAGGTATGCATCACAAGACATATTTTGCCCAAAAATGTTTGGCCAGGGCAAGGGGATGGTAGTAGTGCCACTATGGAGGACAACTTAAAAATTTCAAACAGAAATGTATGTCTTGTAATACATCTCTATAAACGTCTCTTCAGGACAATGAATTTGATATGAATAGTTTTGTCTGGCAATGGTTATTAAAGGGGATACATAAGTATAAAATCCGTATTTAAAAAGTCTAAAAACTCATGTATCTTCTTTACTAATCATCGTAGTGCGAAACTATTTATATCAAATTCATTGTTTGAAAAGAAGTTTCCAGGGATGTATCACATGACATACCTTCCCATTTAAAATTTTAAAGGTGTCCTCCGTAGCAGCCTCCCCAGACACAAAATGTTTTCACCCAAAGAGGTCACTTACGAATTCATTGTACACGTGTTTCACCATTTTTCAAAATTCCGACGTATTTTCGAGTTATTTCGGGATGTGTGACTTTTGGAACACCCTGTATATTCACTGTCGAGACAATCATTTAATTTGATGACAATAGTCCATAAAATGTGTGAAATTGTATCGATAAATTTCCAGTCTTCTCCAAATTTTTATTTGGTATTTTATAGCTCTATTTATTTTTATATTTATTTAATTATTTTGAATATACACGTTTTATATGAAGTGTTTCATTAAGGACATAATAAGAGGACAATTGTACATAAGAAGATGAAATATATTTACAAACAACTGAATATGTTGCATTAAACATTGAGTATCAAAATTGTATCTTCAAAAGGGACACGCAACCAGTAGCTCTCACATTTAGTGTGTTTTTCAAGTGAGACATACAGAACATCTTCAAAACTTTTACACCAAATAATGAGCGTGTGTAAATTACCATCTAAAAGAAGCATTCCTCATAGTTACAGCTGTTTAGATTACGAAGACAATCCAGAAAGTAAGTTTTCATTTTTTCATCATTTGCCACGTAAACTCTGCATTTGTCATTTTCTGCATGTGCATCTACTTTGCTGACTCATTAGCAAAAAATTAAAATATTTTGCATATAGCTGAGTATTGCGTTGGTCACAAGTTGAACAAAAAAGTAAAAAACAATGTAAGGCACTCCCCTCCAAAAAAAAAAAAAAAAAAAAAGAAAGAAAGAAAAAAAAAAAAAAAAAGAAACATCCCACCGCGTCCTAGCGAGTTACGGTCTTTCATCTGTGTTTTTTTTTTTCTGAATACTGGGACGACTTGTTGCGGTTTTGCAGCTTAATTCCGAATCACTGTACAAGGATCCTAAGCCTAATGGTTAAGTACCCTACGTGGAAGTCTTTCTGATAGTTCCTAGCCTGTATTTACGCGCGTTTAGAAGATAACCACGGACAACTCCGAACGGCTAATGCGAGGAGCGCGACCTGTGACAGAACCTGGCACTTCTCATTTACAGCCTTTGAGCGGAGAACCACGCAGTCACTTATGATCTGCAATACACTTAAATCAATTAATATTTATCACCAAATTTGTGAAATTTAAGGATTTAGATAGTAAAGAGGTGGGTGCGACGATACAATGAAAGATGTAAAATCGTTCACGAAAGAGAACGAAGTATGGTGGCCTTTTATTAAAGTTTATTAGATCACAGAAGTTGAAAAGAAGATTAGGATGCGATTGCTAGTACTTTAAATAGTTTATTTTTGGCAAGTAACCCTGTCTAACCCGACAAGGTAAAAACCGCTGTCACCATATGTTTAGCATCGAAAGCGGCATCTTTCTACAACAATGACATATAAAAGCCCGTGCCCCGCAGTGATAACTCTTTGAAAATGTTGGTCAACAATAAAAAGCAACAATGTCAACAATAAAAAGCATAGCACTTCATCTATATATATAAAAGAGTACTTCCACTCACTCATTCACAGACTGACTCGCTGACTCATCAACGCACAGCAAAATATACCGGAGCCACTGACTGTAAAGTGGGTCATATTATAGAACATATAGCGTAAGCAGTCACTAATAAGAAATTTCACAAAATCCCCCCGCCCCGAATAAGGGGAGGGGACAAAATGTGATTTCACAAAAACCTTAATATATATTTAGAAAAAAAGAAAAAAGATATCCGTACAATTTTTGCTTTAAAATATAGCTGACACAAGTTTCTAGAATTTTGGAAATTCGCTCCACAAGAGGATGTAGGGAGCAAAATTTGATTTCGCATGCGCAAAACGTTTTTTCACGAAAATACTTTATATGTCAAAGGAAAAAAGCAATTTGCAGACAAAGGGTCTTCTTTAAATACAAAACAATTGTTTCGAGTACTTTCATTTTTGATGCTTATTCAAAGTTTTGTACTCAACACATATATTATCCAATGAAAGATGATTTTGTACCATTATGCATCTACGAGCATTAATTTGACTTTATCATCGAATTTAGTATACAATGTACATTTACTAACTTGTGTGATTATATGACTAGTTTTGCAGAAATATATACTTTTATCACAAATGTAATATTTACTCCTTAAAATTTCTAGATTAGTTAAGTTAAGAATCTGTGATATAAAAATGCTCAGTTAGTTCAGTATCATTATTTTTTTGAAGTTTAGCTATTTTTAAGAGGAAATCAATATGTTTATTTCTTGACTTCTGTTTCTATCAAATAAAAATTGCAGTTATTTCAGAATTCTGGTAATTAACTTAGCATGGTTTTGTCAAGTAGATTATTCATTCCAATACATGCTGAAGAATATTATGTTTTATCTTTACCTATACTATCTTTTATATTACAACTTTATTCTTGTTGTCTGAAAATGTATTTTCGTGAGAAAACTGTGTGTACTAAACTCTACCAGATTTGAAAGGAAAGTGATTATTTATCTGTATGCCAACAGGGCACATACTTTTCAAGACTTTTTTATTTTTTTTATTTTTTTTTTTTTAACCGGGAATGGTTAGTTTAGTTTTAAATAGAAATTCATATTTCTGAATAAAACTTGCGACATGCAATTACACCAATTAGCATTGAATGATTCACATATCACATATTATATAGATGTAAAGTTAAGTGTGATTAGCTTAGAAAAGCGGTTGCTAATTATTTCGAATTCACGAATAACTTAATTCAAATTTTAAATTAGTGGATCACTAATACCTATCGATTTGGCAACGTAAATAAATTTCTAGAATAACGCTAATATAAGGTATATACAAAATTAACCCAATTTTATGTAAAACATCATAAAAGCTTACATTTTACTTCTTTATACAAAGTATAAGCCGATTTGGGAAGTGGATTTTATAACTCGCATAGCTCAAAAACGAATCATCGTAGAACGTTGCAAATTTATATGTATGACTGCCAATATATCTCGTTGTAGACCTACAAATTTCGTCTTAATACAAGCTCTCGTTTTAGAGATATCAGTGACATTACACGATTTTTCGTGACGTTTAAATGTGTGTGGGTTGTGTATGTATGTGTGTATGCATCTCGTATAACTCAAAAACGGTTGAACGTAGAATGTTGTAGATTGGTATATAGATTTGTTATAGCATTTGGTTGCCCACCTCTCTTTTTGGACTTTCTGTGACTGCCCGTTTTGGAGATATTTAAAAAAGAATTATTCATAATAGCTAAATATACGTAGGTTTTGGCCATTGTATATATCATTGAAATTTCAAAATAAGCTAATTATAAAGCCCGTAATGATATTTTAATGAAAGTTGTCGACATTTTTGCGTGCAGGAAGTAATTTGTAAAGACATAAGCAGGTTATGGTCGACGAATGCAATTCATTTAATGAATATTTAACCGATAATGTTATTTTTATGAAAGTTGTCGATATTTTTGCGTGTAGAAAGTAATCCTTAATAACATAAACATATTCTAGTTGATGAATGCACTTTAATGAATATTCAGCACTTAGATAGAGCACATATGATATTGTTGTGAAAGTTGCCGACATTTTTGAGTGTGTAAAGATATTTTTACTATACAAGCAGTTTCTAGTAGACGAATGCACTTTATCTTGTTTTAGTATTCTTTGCCATTTAAAGAATTTTCGAAGAATTTTGTTCAGCGCTATAAACTAATGAATCTCACCAGAAAATTTCTGAATTCTGTTCTTATTGAAGTTAGAGCTTCCAAACTTTGGCAAACCTAAACTATAAATTTTCGCCAAATTCAGTCGCCAATTGGTCAAATCCGACGCAAAATTGCCAAACCAAGATTAGGATTGGCTGCTAACTTGGCGTCTTGGCGAGATTGGTCATCAAATTTGGCGACAAATATCGTTTCTTGATAGCCAGAATTAGTAAATCCTTTATCAATTTTAACTGAATTAATTGTTTTAGTAAAATGTATCATTTTTCATCCTTAATTTTTGGCAAAGAGAGCAAATTAGCCCATCTATACTCGAAGGACTTTCATTAAACAAGGCTATATATTTGGCAATGAGAGATTCTGTAATAAGCTATACCTGAAAAAAGCTAGTATATTTATTTGGTGGTATATATAATCACATTATCATGCCTTTTGTTTTCAAACTAGCAGTTTTTCAGTTTTTCAGTGTTTTTTCCTGGTTAGAACCTGCATGTTACGAATCAGTTACTTCACACAAAAATGTCTATGTTTTCATAACAATATGTATACTTTTAAGGAAGTCAAGTGGCCACAACAGATTTTTTATACTAAAATGAAAATACGTATTTAATGAAAAGAACGATGCTCTAATGGTTATTTTATACTTACAATAAAATTATTTAAATTAAAGATTGTTCTACTTATCTTTTTTCACACTCGGGAAAATTCTGAAGTCTATTATTGAGAGTACGTACGTTTTGAAAATCCCGATGTTCTAATAAACCATTAAATAATTTATAATTATACATAAAAAAATCTGTAGTAACTCTAGTCAACTTTCCGAACATTAAGTAATTAACTGTTGTATAAAAAGAAAATAAAGAAAAGGACGTCGTTAAAATAATAATAATAATAATGATAATTAAGTATTTTCCCCATATAGAATGTTTCTAATATTGACTGACGAATGTAGGCCACTCACCGCCATGCGGCAGTATTACACTTAAAATAATTTGAGTGCATCAATCATAATGATAGAGAATTTTTCGTTGCATCACTGTAAAAAACTATAAATGCTAGATTCACCAAAATCAAAACAGTTTTTGCGCTATCATAATCTACAACACGTATATAATTTTTCAGCTCAATCGGAAAAGGTATTTAGATGCTGTCGCACTTTAAATATTTTCAGCGATAGGTCATATTGGTGAAGAAGTTTTTTACGTCCCGGTAAAAACACTGTAAGTGCTAGATTCTTAAAATTCTATATAGTTTGTGTGACAGTGATCTTTAATATGTATATAAATTTTCAGTTAATTGGAATAAGGCGTTTAGACGCTAGCACACGAAAAATATTTTGTTCCCATGGGTCTTAATGATAATATTTCTTTCTGTTTCTGTAAAAAGACTATAAGAACTAGATTCACGGAAATCAATAGAATTTGTGCTCCGGTCACCTATAACATTCATATCAGCTTTCAGATCAATCGATCAAAGCGTTTAGACGCCATCTTGTGACTCTCACACTCATGTGCAATGTGCATGTATACACACAGGCATGCATTACCGTAAAAATAGCAATAGTGAACTCGGGAACCACAAAACATATACAAACGTCAAAATAAAGTCGAAATTTTTGTCATCATTATGATATTTTATTTACATATGTATTTTCGGAAAATAATGAAAAACTGCATATAATATTACGATTTTATTGTGGACGACTGAACTGTTGAGGTGGACAATTAATGATCCTTGAAACGCTGGTTAGAGTTCAGTGGATTAGATAAATTTTTAAATAAGAATGTTTAGAATTTCCTTTTTTGATATATTTTAACAAATGAATTGCGAATTATTGACCTTGAAGTTACCTTTTATTTATTTATTTTTATTTTTATTTTTATTTTATCATTAATAATAAATGACAGGTCAAAGTTCAATTAAAACTTTAATTTTCACATATTATAATTTTCAATTTTGTTTGTAAAACGCACTAAGAATTATTTTATTTTATTTTATATTACACAGTTTATATAATAATTTTCTTTTCTTTTCTTTCTTTCTTTACTTTTTATTTATTTTTTACTTTTAAGTATTTAATATTTTTTTTACCATATTTCTTACAAGGAATGTGTTTTCAAAAAATCATAAAACATTTGAAAATTTTGTAAAGATTTCTATGCCATATACTATAAAGTAACACAAATTTCTTTAAACATTTCAAATATTCAGTAGATTTCCAGACCTAACATTTGAAATTCTATTGATGTTATGCCAGATGTTTTATTCCCTTTGTAAAATGTCGAATTATGTTGAATACCACAATGTCTGTTGAGATCAGTGGGGAAATAAAATGAAACATATTTCTGGAAAGTACAAATGAAATAGGGTAAAATGTTTCTTTGAGATATTTTTGTTTGTTAAATTCGGTAAAACATGGTTTTAGAAAATATAGTAGATAATAGATATATCTTACATTACATATCATAAAAATGTCACTTATTTACTATTGTAAAATTAAAATATTATAATAAATGAATTATTAACAGTCTTGAGAAAATAATTTTTCAAGATATTTATTATATTATTTTAAAATAATAATTAACGTTAAATGTAAACCATACTCGCAGTCGTAAATTTTACCATAATACTGGTTATAGAATATATTTTTACTATAGAGTGAAGGTAATGCTAAGGACTTTAAAATGAAATACTTTAAAGTATAGCGTAGGACAGAGAACTAGTACCAAAATAAAAAAAAATGTAGTTAATCGTCAAACATATTTTTAAAATTTTAAAACAAAGATACAATAAATATAGTATGTCTTATCCACCCCATGACTTTCTTCCATATTTTCCAATACAAATTCACCCAGTACAAACAATTTAATAAAGTTATTTAAGTCGAGTTTATGCTCTACTAACGATACCTTAAAAAATGAGCTTTTTATTTTCTTGTATATTCAAGAGAAAAAAAGTGTTGGTTTATATATATATATATATATATATATACATATATTAATTTGTATTTTCGATGGAATTACAGGTTTTCAGAACATTACTTAAACGCGACTTGATCATTTTTACAAAATGTTTGTTTGTCGATCTGTGCGTGACAAAAATTTAGCGGCAACTGTACATCAGGAACTACAGCACAGAATTTCATACAAACAGATATATAGTTACATATCAGTTACATACATGTGAGTCTTTAAACGTTTAGTAAAAATCGTCTAACATGCGGTGTAGCCATTCGTCTTTTTCAAAATTTATAACATGGCAGTATAGAAGAAAATTTACCATAAATGCGCACAATGAGAAATATGTTCTGCAATTCACTGTGAAATCGAAAAGAATTATTTATAATACTAATAATCATCCAAAAAAAAAAGAATTTCCGGAAATAGAAGCAGTGCTACCTCCAAATTTCAATATGGGTATCTTTCAAAAGAACTCGTCAATATATTTAAAACGAATGATTGAACCACTGCTTGCGATACTTTAAATATATTTATATATGTTTATCGATTTTATGTATGTATATCGATTTTTGAAAGCTGCAACATATTAGTTTTTCTAATTTCATTTTTTTTTTCTGCTAGAAATATATACGGTTTTCTTCTGAAGGATTTATCTGCTATATTATAAAATCGATAATATCTTATCATAAGTAAAACTATTTTCTTTGACATAGTATGATATCAAGAATGTCATTTGTATTTTGTTCAAGACATCTGTCTTGTGTTTATCAATGGTAATAAACATTTATGTGTGAAGATATTTGACTTTCTCATAAATTTAGAAAGCGTATGAATTCTTTAATTTCTAAAATATTTGCAGGAAAGACATACTTTTCTAGTTAAATATTAGCTACAATGCATGAAACATAAATATTTCTCGAGTCAACAATGTCAATACAAAAATTTAGTTAATATGCCAAATTTTCTAAAAATGTCTTTGCAGCGTGTCTAATGCCCTACGTATTACAACAAAGTGGAAATTTCTTTTGCAATTTTTGTAAAAAATGTTGTATATCCGTGAATATATGTGGTAGTCTCATAGAAATTTGTACAGATAATGAGAAAAATCTTCTTAATCGCAGTCTACAGCCAAAAGGCATTTAAAGCATTACATTTTTCTAGGTGATCCAAAACATTTTGAGTTTTTTATTTATTTTTTTATTTTTTATTGGTCTCCTTTTCCTCTTCAGAACAAAGCTTTTACTGAAATATAGGAGGTATAACAAGTTCTTTACACTACCGAAGATTTAAGATGATTTTTCTTTAAGTAATTTTTTAGATATTTAACAAAACGTCGACGAACACTTATCTGTGGATAGTATGTATGTATATATATATATATATATATATATATATATATATATATATATATATATATATATATACTAGGAGACCCGGCCACGCGTTGCTGTGACTAAGTTATACGTTGAATTATACGGCTGTAAACTATTTAGTACAGTCAAATTATTATTTACGAACAAAGGCGAAAACGTTGTAGCCGATGTAAAAACCCACAGGGTTGAGATTTGAAACTTAGGTCAAAATTTGGAAGCGATTCATAAAAATTTTCGTAGTGTTGATATTAAGCACAAATTAATTTTATTGTAGAGTCCTATAAATTTTAATGGAGAAGTGATATATATTATTTCTAATGCTACTTGGATAAAATTGCTAAAATGACTAATATATAAATTAAATTCTATTAAAATTCTATTAAAATAAAAGTATAAAAGAAACAGACGATTTTAAAATCATTTTTTATGGAGGAGTGAAATATAATATATATGCTATAATGGATAATTTTACTATAAAATGACCTCATCATTTTAAATATTTTAAAGAGGGCAACAGCTGTAGTTATAAAAAAGAAAACAATAAGGCTAAACCAGAAAAATAAGTAAATTTAATAAATATTTTAAAACTTTAAAATTGGAAATCTTATGAAATATTGGACATTTAAAGTAAATACATGTATCATTTTAAATAGAAAAAGATTTTGGAAAAGTTTAGTGTATTTTAACGAAGTGATGAGATGTTTTTGAGCATGTTAAAATTTTAATAGTAAATTCAAGTTAATAAAGATGGGAAACATTGAGGATTAAGATAAGAATAATTATAAGATAAAAAAAAAAAACTTTTTATATACCATGCTTTTAAATTTTAATATACTAATAATATACTAATTAAAAGGAAAATGATAAATATTCTATCATAGTTTGAAGTTAAATTTGTTTTCAAATGTCTAAATAAAATATCTGATGTAAGATACTAATATTTTGCAGCGGAATAGATTTCATTTCTGTCATCCTTGGCGAAAAAAAAAGAATATCGCTAAATTATCTGGCGAAAATATTTAATTCCTTTCAAAAATCATGGTTATTTTAACAACTTATATTAAAAGAGTAATGAATAATATGGAATAATATTTCGTACAATACATATTACATGTCATACATACGTACAATGAATAATACATATTACATTTCGTACAATGTATACATCTGGCATGTATATTTTCGTGTTACGCTTTTGATCGCCAAATAATAATAATAATAATAAAAAAAGCCAAGGGCGATAGAGTTTTGAAATTTAAAATTAAAATTTTGTCAATTTGACAGCAAAATAATTCAATCTAACACCCGCGATAACTAATACATATACCCAAATATGCGGATTAAAATCGGGAAATAAATTTCCTCGATTTTTAATAATTTCTTAGAAAAAATCCAGTGTGCAATTAACATAGGAAATCTTTTTCTTGGCTGCACAGACGGTCAGTGAGTCACACTTCGCTTGCGTATAGAACTCATAGATATAGTATAGCATATATAGAATAGAGTAATCATTGGGGAGAAAAAAGTTATTCCTTTTCATTTGGGAAAAGACGACGTTTTTACCAAAATATGGCCGTCTTTCCCCGAGTGAATACACACGGGAATACATACTAAAATTTTAGCAAATAAAATTTATGAATAATTTATTTGCTAAAGGGGAATGGAAGACTCCAGATACAGTTTCAAATTCATATTTCTTTCTTTCTTTTCTTTTTTTTTTTTTTTTTTTTTTTTTTTTTTTCAATACCACTTAATGGCTGTTTCCAAAGCTTTTATTTATTTTTTTTTTCGGCATCAAAAATCTTTGTACGATAACATGGGGATGAGAGATCTATATATATTACTATATCTATGATAGAACTACATTAGCACTTTATGAATGTGTATAAAATCTTTAAATTGATTATGACGTCAATTTTCGTGAGATGCATAATTTAACTTTTTATAATTTTTTAACGTTCACGTTTGATTAAATGTATTTATTTTTATGTCGAAAGAAAATGAACTCGTATTTTTTTTTTTTTTTTTTTTTTTTTTTTTTTTTTTTGGCAACAGTTAAATTAATGGAACTCACAGATATTTTGGAGCAACTTTAATAAAGGTCTATAATTAACAAATAATTGCAATAAAACAATATTGTGACAATAAATTGAGATAAAAACTATCATATCTCTCAAGTTGGACCAAACTGCACACAGTGTGCAAAATTTCATTAAAATCGGTTCCTTAGTTTAGGAGTTTACCCCGGACAAACATCGTGACACGTAATTTATATATAGATACAGATATATATATATATATGCATATAAATAGAGAGAGGGAGAGAGAGAGAGAGATAGGTAATGTTAGATTGCATTGAAGTTTCTAATATTTTCTATTAAGTGTAGAACCACAATAAATGTTTTTCGGATAATTTTAAGAAACATAATTCCATTTGAATGCGATTTGCATTAGAAATATGGAATTTATACTATATGAAATACTTATATACATTGAAAATAATTTATTGTGTATTAAAAAAAAAATCTTC
>CAWVNO010000769.1:0-357500 GCA_963930645.1 Salticus scenicus
CACACTTTTTTTATGAATCCGAACCCACCTGACTCACAAAAACCGTCTAAAAGGCCATTTAAACCAATACCACCCATTTGTTTCTTTTCCTTATACATTTATTTTTTCCACGTTTCGGCACTCAAAACAAATTTCCTCCTTCGCGTACACACTGTTTTTATAATTCCGAACCCATCTGTCTCACAAAATCGTCTAAAAGACCATTTAAACCAATACCTCCCTTTTGTTTCTTTTCCTTATACATTCATTCTTTCCACGTTTTTGCACTCAAGACAACTTTCCTCCTTCGCGTACACACTGTTTTTATGATTCCGAACCCATCTGACTCACAAACTCGTCTAAAAGACCATTTAAACCAATACCTCCCTTTTGTTTCTTTTCCTTTTACATTCATTTTTTCCACGTTTTTGCACTCAAGACAACTTTCCTCCTTCGCGTACACACTGTTTTTATGATTCCGAACCCATCTGACTAACAAAATCGTCTAAAAGACCATTTAAACCAATACCTCCCATTTGTTTCTTTTCCTTATACATTCATTTTTTCCACGTTTTTGCACTCAAGACAACTTTCCTCCTTCGCGTACACACTGTTTTTATGATTCCGAACACATCTGACTCACAAAACCGTCTAAAAGACCATTTAAACCAATAACTCCCTTTTGTTTCTTTTCCTTATACATTCATTTTTTTTCCACGTTTTTGCAATCAAAACAACTTTCCTCCTGCGCGTACACACTGTTTTTAACATTCCAAACCCATCTGACTCACAAAACTGTCTAAAAAGCTATTTAAACCAATACCGCCCTTTTGTTTTTTTTCGTTATACATTTATTTTTTCCACGTTTCGGCACTCAAAACAACTTTAATCCTTCGCGTACACACTGTTTTTATGATTCCGAACCCATCTGTCCCACAAAATCGTCTAAAAGACCATTTAAACCAATACGTCCTTTTGTTTCTTTTCCTTATACATTCATTTTTTCCACGTTTTTGCACTCAAAACAACATTCCTCCTTCTTGTACACACTTTTCTGATGATTCCGAACCTACCTGACTCACAAAACTGTCTAAAAGGCCATTTAAACCAATACCGCCCTTTTGTTTCTTTTCCTTATACATTCATTTTTTCCACGCTTTTTCCAACTTTCCTCCTTCTCGTACACACTTTTTTTATGAATCCGAACCCACCTGACTCACAAAAACCGTCTAAAAGGCCATTTAAACCAATACCACCCATTTGTTTCTTTTCATTATACATTTATTTTTTCCACGTTTCGGCACTCAAAACAACTTTCCTCCTTCGCGTACACACTGTTTTTGATTCCGAACCCATCTGTCTCACAAAATCGTCTAAAAGACCATTTAAACCAATACCTCCCTTTTGTTTCTTTTCCTTATACATTCATTTTTTCCACGTTTTTGCACTCAAGACAACTTTCCTCCTTCGCGTACACACTGTTTTTATGATTCCGAACCCATCTGACTCACAAACTCGTCTAAAAGACCATTTAAACCAATACCTCCCTTTTGTTTCCTTTCCTTATACATTCATTTTTTCCACGTTTTTGCACTCAAGACAACTTTCCTCCTTCGCGTACACACTGTTTTTATGATTCCGAACCCATCTGACTCACAAAATCGTCTAAAAGACCATTTAAACCAATACCTCCCATTTGTTTCTTTTCCCATTTGTTTCTTTTCTTCCACATTCATTTTTTCCACGTTTTTGCACTCAAAACAACTTTCCTCCGCGTACACACTGTTTTTATGATTCCGAACCCATCTGACTCACAAAATCGCCTAAAATACCATTTAAACCAATACCTCCCTTTTGTTTCTTTTCTTTATACATTCATTTTTTTTTCCACGTTTTTGCACTCAAAACAACTTTCCTCCTCCGCGTACACACTGTTTTTAACATTCCAAACCCATCTGACTCACAAAACTGTCTAAAAAGCTATTTAAACCAATACCGCCCTTTTGTTTTTTTTCGTTATACATTTATTTTTTCCACGTTTCGGCACTCAAAACAAATTGAATCCTTCGCGTACACACTGTTTTTATGATTCCGAACCCATCTGTCCCACAAAATCGTCTAAAAGACCATTTAAACCAATACGTCCCTTTTGTTTCTTTTCCTTATACATTCATTTTTGCCACGTTTTTGCACTCAAAACATTCCTCCTTCTTGTACACACTTTTCTGATGATTCCGAACCTACCTGACTCACAAAACCGTCTAAAAGGCCATTTAAACCAATACCGCCCTTTTGTTTCTTTTCCTTATACATTCATTTTTTCCACGTTTTTCCAACTTTCCTCCTTCTCGTACACATTTTTTTTATGATTCCGAACCCACCTGACTCACAAAACCGTCTAAAAGGCCATTTAAACCAATACCACCCATTTGTTTCTTTTCCTTATACATTCATTTTTTCCACGTTTCGGCACTCAAAACAACTTTCCTCCTTCGCGTACACACTGTTTTTATGATTCCGAACCCACCTGTCTCACAAAATCGTCTAAAAGACCATTTAAACCAATACCTCCCTTTTGTTTCTTTTCCTTATACATTCATTTTTTCCACGTTTTTGCACTCAAGACAACTTTCCTCCTTCGCGTACACACTGTTTTTATGATTCCGAACCCATCTGTCTCACAAAATCCTCTAAAAGACCATTTAAACCAATACCTCCCTTTTGTTTCTTTTCCTTATACATTCATTTTTTCCACGTTTTTGCACTCAAGACAACTTTCCTCCTTCGCGTACACACTGTTTTTATGATTCCGAACCCATCTGACTCACAAAATCGTCTAAAAGACCATTTAAACCAATACCTCCCTTTTGTTTCTTTTCCTTATACATTCATTTTTTCCACGTTTTTGCACTCAAGACAACTTTCCTCCTTCGCGTACACACTGTTTTTATGATTCCGAACCCATCTGACTCACAAAATTGTCTAAAAGACCATTTAAACCAATACCTCCGATTTGTTTCTTTTCCTTATACATTCATTTTTTCCACGTTTTTGCACTCAAAACAACTTTCCTCCTTCGCGTACACACTGTTTTTATGATTCCGAACCCATCTGACTCACAAAATCGCCTAAAAGACCATTTAAACCAATACCTCCCTTTTGTTTCTTTTCTTTATACATTCATTTTTTTTTCCACGTTTCGGCACTCAAAACAAATTGAATCCGTCGCGTACACACTGTTTTTATGATTCCGAACCCATCTGTCCCACAAAATCGTCTAAAAGACCATTTAAACCGTTTTGTTTCTTTTCCTTATACATTCATTTTTTCCACGTTTTTGCACTCAAAACAACAATCCTCCTTCTTGTACACACTTTTCTGATGATTCCGAACCTACCTGACTCTCAAAACCGTCTAAAAGGCCATTTAAACCAATACCGCCCTTTTGTTTCTTTTCTTTATACATTCATTTTTTCCACGTTTTTCCAACTTTCCTCCTTCTCGTACACACTTTTTTTATGAATCCGAACCCACCTGACTCACAAAAACCGTCTAAAAGGCCATTTAAACCAATACCACCCATTTGTTTCTTTTCCTTATACATTCATTTTTTCCACGTTTTTGCACTCAAAACAACTTTCCTCCGCGTAGACACGGTTTTTATGATTCCGAACCCATCTTACTCACAAAACTGTCTAAAAAGCCATTTAAACCAATACCGCCCTTTCGTTTCTTTTCCTTATACATTTATTTTTTCCACGTTTCGGCACTCAAAACAACTTTCCTCCTTCGCGTACACACTGTTTTTATGATTCCGAACCCATCTGTCTCACAAAATCGTCTAAAAGACCATTTAAACCAATACCTCCCTTTTGTTTCTTTTCCTTATATATTCATTTTTTCCACGTTTTTGCACTCAAGACAAATTTCCTCCTTCGCGTACACACTGTTTTTATGATTCCGAACCCATCTGACTCACAAAATCGTCTAAAAGACCATTTAAACCAATACCTCCCTTTTGTTTCTTTTCCTTATACATTCATTTTTTCCACGTTTTTGCACTCAAGACAACTTTCCTCCTTCGCGTACACACTGTTTTTATGATTCCGAACCCATCTGACTCACAAAACTGTCTAAAAAGCTATTTAAACCAATACCGCCCTTTTGTTTTTTTTCGTTATACATTTATTTTTTCCACGTTTCGGCACTCAAAACAAATTGAATCCTTCGCGTACACACTGTTTTTATGATTCCGAACCCATCTGTCCCACAAAATCGTCTAAAAGACCATTTAAACCAATACGTCCCTTTTGTTTCTTTTCCTTATACATTCATTTTTTCCACGTTTTTGCACTCAAAACAACATTCCTCCTTCTTGTACACACTTTTCTGATGATTCCGAACCTACCTGACTCACAAAACCGTCTAAAAGGCCATTTAAACCAATACCGCCCTTTTGTTTCTTTTCCTTATACATTCATTTTTTCCACGTTTTTGCACTCAAAACAACATTCCTCCTTCTTGTACACACTTTTCTGATGATTCCGAACCCACCTGACTCACAAAACCGTCTAAAAGACCATTTAAACCAATACCTCCCTTTTGTTTCTTTTCCTTATACATTCATTTTTTCCACGTTTTTGCACTCAAAACAACTTTCCTCCTCCACGTACACACTGTTTTTATGATTCCGAACCCATCTGACTCACAAAATCGTCTAAAAGACCATTTAAACCAATACCTCCCTTTTGTTTCTTTTCCTTATACATTCATTTTTTCCACGTTTTTGCACTCAAAACAACATTCCTCCTTCTTGTACACACTTTTCTGATGATTCCGAACCCACCTGACTCACAAAACCGTCTAAAAGACCATTTAAACCAATACCTCCCTTTTGTTTCTTTTCCTTATACATTCATTTTTTCCACGTTTTTCCAACTTCCCTCCTTCTGGTACACACTTTTTTTATGATTTCGAACCCACCTGACTCACAAAAGCGTGTACAAGGCCATTTAAACCAATTCCGCCCTTTTTTTTTTCCTTATGCTTTTTTTTCTTACGTTTTTGCAGTCAAGACAACTTTCCTCCGCGTACACACTGTTTTTATGATTTCGAACCCATCTGACTCACAAAATCGCCTAAAAGACCATTTAAACCAATACCTCCCTTTTGTTTCTTTTACTTATACATTCATTTTTTTTCCACGTTTTTGCACTTAAAACAACTTTCCTCCTCCGCGTACACACTGTTTTTAACATTCCAAACCCATCTGACTCACAAAACTGTCTAAAAAGCTATTTAAATCAATACCGCCCTTTTGTTTTTTTTCGTTATACATTTATTTTTTCCACGTTTCGGCACTCAAAACAAATTTAATCCTTCGCGTACACACTGTTTTTATGATTCCGAACCCATCTGTCCCACAAAATCGTCTAAAAGACCATTTAAACCAATACGTCCCTTTTGTTTCTTTTCCTTATACATTCATTTTTTCCACGTTTTTGCACTCAAAACAACATTCCTCCTTCTTGTACACACTTTTCTGATGATTCCGAACCTACCTGACTCACAAAACCGTCTAAAAGGCCATTTAAACCAATACCGCCCTTTTGTTTCTTTTCCTTATACATTCATTTTTTCCACGTTTTTCCAACTTTCCTCCTTCTCGTACACATTTTTTTTATGATTCCGAACCCACCTGACCCACAAAACCGTCTAAAAGACCATTTAAACCAATACCTCCCTTTTGTTTCTTTTCCTTATACATTCATTTTTTCCACGTTTTTGCACTCAAAACAACTTTCCTCCTTCGCGTACACACTTTTTTTATGATTCCGAACCCATCTGTCTCACAAAATCGTCTAAAAGACCATTTAAACCAATACCTCCCTTTTGTTTCTTTTCCTTATACATTCATTTTTTCCACGTTTTTGCACTCAAAACAACTTTCCTCCTCCGCGTACACACTGTTTTTAAGATTCCCAACCCATCTGACTCACAAAACTGTCTAAAAAGCCGTTTAAACCAATACCGCCCTTTTGTTTCTTTTCCTTATACATTCATTTTTTCCACGTTTTTGCACTCAAAACAATTTTCCTCCTTCGCGTACACACTTTTTTTATGATTCCGAACCCATCTGACTCACAAAATCGTTAAAAAGGCCATTTAAACCAATACCGCCTTGTTTCTTTTCCTTATACATTCATTTTTTGCACGTTTTTCCAACTTTCCTCCTTCTCGTACATACATTTTTTATGAATCCGGACCCACCTGACTCACAAAAACCGTCTAAAAGGCCATTTAAACCAATACCACCCATTTGTTTCTTTTCCTTATACATTCATTTTTTCCACGTTTTTGCACTCAAAACCACTTTCCTCCTTCGCGTACACACGGTTTTTATGATTCCGAACCCATCTTACTCACAAAACTGTCTAAAAAGCCATTTAAACCAATACCGCCCTTTTGTTTCTTTTCCTTATACATTTATTTTTTCCACGTTTCGGCACTCAAAACAACTTTCCTCCTTCGCGTACACACTGTTTTTATGATTCCGAACCCATCTGACTCACAAAACCGTCTAAAAGACCATTTAAACCAATACCTCCCTTTTGTTTCTTTTCCTTATACATTCATTTTTTCCACGTTTTTGCACTCAAAACAACTTTCCTCCTTCGCGTACACACGGTTTTTATGATTCCGAACCCATCTTACTCATAAAACTGTCTAAAAAGCCATTTAAACCAATACCGCCCTTTTGTTTCTTTTCCTTATACATTTATTTTTTCCACGTTTCGGCACTCAAAACAACTTTCCTCCTTCGCGTACACACTGTTTTTATGATTCCGAACCCATCTGTCTCACAAAATCGTCTAAAAGACCATTTAAACCAATACCTCCCTTTTGTTTTTTTTCCTTATACATTCATTTTTTCCACGTTTTTGCACTCAAGACAATTTTCCTCCTTCGCGTACACACTGTTTTTATGATTCCGAACCCATCTGACACAAAACCGTCTAAAAGACCATTTAAACCAATACCTCCCTTTTGTTTCTTTTCCTTATACATTCATTTTTTCCACGTTTTTGCACTCAAGACAACTTTCCTCCTTCGCGTACACACTGTTTTTATGATTCCGAACCCATCTGACTCACAAAATCGTCTAAAAGACCATTTAAACCAATACCTCCCTTTTGTTTCTTTTCCTTATACATTCATTTTTTCCACGTTTTTGCACTCAAAACAACTTTCCTCCTTCGCGTGCACACTGTTTTTATGATTCCGAACCCATCTGACTCACAAAATTGCCTAAAAGACCATTTAAACCAATACCTCCCTTTTGTTTCTTTTCCTTATACATTCATTTTTTCCACGTTTTTGCACTCAAGACAACTTTCCTCCTTCGCGTACACACTGTTTTTAAGATTCCAAACCCATCTGACTCACAAAACTGTCTAAAAAGCCATTTAAACCAATACCGCCCTTTTGTTTTTTTTCGTTATACATTTATTTTTTCCACGTTTCGGCACTCAAAACAACTTTAATCCTTCGCGTACACACTGTTTTTATGATTCCGAACCCATCTGTCCCACAAAATCGTCTAAAAGACCATTTAAACCAATACGTCCCTTTTGTTTCTTTTCCTTATACATTCATTTTTTCCACGTTTTTGCACTCAAAACAACATTCCTCCTTCTTGTACACACTTTTCTGATGATTCCGAACCTACCTGACTCACAAAACCGTCTAAAAGGCCATTTAAACCAATACCGCCCTTTTGTTTCTTTTCCTTATACATTCATTTTTTCCACGTTTTTCCAACTTTCCTCCTTCTCGTACACATTTTTTTTATGATTCCGAACCCAACTGACTCACAAAACCGTCTAAAAGACCATTTAAACCAATACCTCCCTTTTGTTTCTTTTTCTTATACATTCATTTTTTCCACGTTTTTGCACTCAAAACAACTTTCCTCCTTCGCGTACACACTTTTTTTATGATTCCGAACCCATCTGTCTCACAAAATCGTCTAAAAGACCATTTAAACCAATACCTCCCTTTTGTTTCTTTTCCTTATACATTCATTTTTTCCACGTTTTTGCACTCAAAACAACTTTCCTCCTCCGCGTACACACTGTTTTTAAGATTCCCAACCCATCTGACTCACAAAACTGTCTAAAAAGCCGTTTAAACCAATACCGCCCTTTTGTTTCTTTTCCTTATACATTCATTTTTTCCACGTTTTTGCACTCAAAACAATTTTCCTCCTTCGCGTACACACTTTTTTTATGATTCCGAACCCATCTGACTCACAAAATCGTTAAAAAGGCCATTTAAACCAATACCGCCTTGTTTCTTTTCCTTATACATTCATTTTTTGCACGTTTTTCCAACTTTCCTCCTTCTCGTACATACATTTTTTATGAATCCGGACCCACCTGACTCACAAAAACCGTCTAAAAGGCCATTTAAACCAATACCACCCATTTGTTTCTTTTCCTTATACATTCATTTTTTCCACGTTTTTGCACTCAAAACCACTTTCCTCCTTCGCGTACACACGGTTTTTATGATTCCGAACCCATCTTACTCACAAAATCGTCTAAAAGACCATTTAAACCAATACGTCCCTTTTGTTTCTTTTCCTTATACATTCATTTTTTCCACGTTTTTGCACTCAAAACAACATTCCTCCTTCTTGTACACACTTTTCTGATGATTCCGAACCTACCTGACTCACAAAACCGTCTAAAAGGCCATTTAAACCAATACCGCCCTTTTGTTTCTTTTCCTTATACATTCATTTTTTCCACGTTTTTCCAACTTTCCTCCTTCTCGTGCACACTTTTTTTATGAATCCGAACCCACCTGACTCACAAAAACCGTCTAAAAGGCCATTTAAACCAATACCACCCATTTGTTTCTTTTCCTTATACATTTATTTTTTCCACGTTTCGGCACTCAAAACAACTTTCCTCCTTCGCGTACACACTGTTTTTATGATTCCGAACCCATCTGTCTCACAAAATCGTCTAAATGACCATTTAAACCAATACCTCCCTTTTGTTTCTTTTCCTTATACATTCATTTTTTCCACGTTTTTGCACTCAAGACAACTTTCCTCCTTCGCGTACACACTGTTTTTATGATTCCGAACCCATCTGACTCACAAACTCGTCTAAAAGACCATTTAAACCAATACCTCCCTTTTGTTTCTTTTCCTTATACATTCATTTTTTCCACGTTTTTGCACTTAAGACAACTTTCCTCCTTCGCGTACACACTGTTTTTATGATTCCGAACCCATCTGACTCACAAAATCGTCTAAAAGACCATATAAACCAATACCTCCCTTTTGTTTCTTTTCCTTATACATTCATTTTTTCCACGTTTTTGCACTCAAAACAACTTTCCTCCTCCGCGTACACACTGTTTTTAAGATTCCCAACCCATCTGACTCACAAAACTGTCTAAAAAGCCGTTTAAACCAATACCGCCCTTTTGTTTCTTTTCCTTATACATTCATTTTTTCCACGTTTTTGCACTCAAAACAATTTTCCTCCTTCGCGTACACACTGTTTTTATGATTCCGAACCCATCTGTCCCACAAAATCGTCTAAAAGACCATTTAAACCAATACGTCCCTTTTGTTTCTTTTCCTTATACATTCATTTTTTCCACGTTTTTGCACTCAAAACAACATTCCTCCTTCTTGTACACACTTTTCTGATGATTCCGAACCTACCTGACTCACAAAACCGTCTAAAAGGCCATTTAAACCAATACCGCCCTTTTGTTTCTTTTCCTTATACATTCATTTTTTCCACGTTTTTCCAACTTTCCTCCTTCTCGTGCACACTTTTTTTATGAATCCGAACCCACCTGACTCACAAAAACCGTCTAAAAGGCCATTTAAACCAATACCACCCATTTGTTTCTTTTCCTTATACATTTATTTTTTCCACGTTTCGGCACTCAAAACAACTTTCCTCCTTCGCGTACACACTGTTTTTATGATTCCGAACCCATCTGTCTCACAAAATCGTCTAAAAGACCATTTAAACCAATACCTCCCTTTTGTTTCTTTTCCTTATACATTCATTTTTTCCACGTTTTTGCACTCAAGACAACTTTCCTCCTTCGCGTACACACTGTTTTTATGATTCCGAACCCATCTGACTCACAAACTCGTCTAAAAGACCATTTAAACCAATACCTCCCTTTTGTTTCTTTTCCTTATACATTCATTTTTTCCACGTTTTTGCACTTAAGACAACTTTCCTCCTTCGCGTACACACTGTTTTTATGATTCCGAACCCATCTGACTCACAAAATCGTCTAAAATACCATTTAAACCAATACCTCCCATTTGTTTCTTTTCCTTATACATTCATTTTTTCCACGTTTTTGCACTCAAGACAACTTTCCTCCTTCGCGTACACACTGTTTTTATGATTCCGAAACCATCTGACTCACAAAACCGTCTAAAAGACCATTTAAACCAATACCTCCCTTTTGTTTCTTTTCCTTATACATTCATTTTTTCCACGTTTTTGCACTCAAAACAACTTTCCTCCTTCGCGTACACACTGTTTTTATGATTCCGAACCTATCTGACTCACAAAATCGCCTAAAAGACCATTTAAACCAATACCTCCCTTTTGTTTCTTTTCCTTATACATTCATTTTTTTTTCCACGTTTTTGCACTCAACACAACTTTCCTCCTCCGCGTACACACTGTTTTTAACATTCCAAACCCATCTGACTCACAAAACTGTCTAAAAAGCTATTTAAACCAATACCGCCCTTTTGTTTTTTTTCGTTATTTTTTCGTTATTTTTTCCACGTTTCGGCACTCAAAACAACTTTAATCCTTCGCGTACACACTGTTTTTATGATTCCGAACCCATCTGTCCCACAAAATCGTCTAAAAGACCATTTCAACCAATTCGTCCCTTTTGTTTCTTTTCCTTATACATTCATTTTTTCCACGTTTTTGCACTCAAAACAACATTCCTCCTTCTTGTACACACTTTTCTGATGATTCCGAACCTACCTGACTCACAAAGCCGTCTAAAAGGCCATTTAAACCAATACCGCCATTTTGTTTCTTTTCCTTATACATTCATTTTTTCCACGTTTTTCCAACTTTCCTCCTTCTCGTACACACTTTTTTTATGAATCCGAACCCACCTGACTCACAAAAACCGTCTAAAAGGCCATTTAAACCAATACCACCCATTTATTTCTTTTCCTTATACATTTATTTTTTCCACGTTTCGGCACTCAAAACAACTTTCCTCCTTCGCGTACACACTGTTTTTATGATTCCGAACCCATCTGTCTCACAAAATCGTCTAAAAGACCATTTAAACCAATACCTCCCTTTTGTTTCTTTTCCTTATACATTCATTTTTTCCACGTTTTTGCACTCAAAACAACTTTCCTCCTCCGCGTACACACTGTTTTTAAGATTCCCAACCCATCTGACTCACAAAACTGTCTAAAAAGCCGTTTAAACCAATACCGCCCTTTTGTTTCTTTTCCTTATACATTCATTTTTTCCACGTTTTTGCACTCAAAACAATTTTCCTCCTTCGCGTACACACTTTTTTTATGATTCCGAACCCATCTGACTCACAAAATCGTTAAAAAGGCCATTTAAACCAATACCGCCTTGTTTCTTTTCCTTATACATTCATTTTTTGCACGTTTTTCCAACTTTCCTCCTTCTCGTACACACATTTTTTATGAATCCGGACCCACCTGACTCACAAAAACCGTCTAAAAGGCCATTTAAACCAATACCACCCATTTGTTTCTTTTCCTTATACATTCATTTTTTCCACGTTTTTGCACTCAAAACAACTTTCCTCCTTCGCGTACACACTGTTTTTATGATTCCGAACCCATCTGACTCACAAAATCGCCTAAAAGACCATTTAAACCAATACCTCCCTTTTGTTTCTTTTCCTTATACATTCATTTTTTTTTCCACGTTTTTGCACTCAAAACAACTTTCCTCCTGCGCGTACACACTGTTTTTAACATTCCAAACCCATCTGACTCACAAAACTGTCTAAAAAGCTATTTAAACCAATACCGCCCTTTTGTTTTTTTTCGTTATACATTTATTTTTTCCACGTTTCGGCACTCAAAACAACTTTAATCCTTCGCGTACACACTGTTTTTATGATTCCGAACCCATCTGTCCCACAAAATTGTCTAAAAGACCATTTAAACCAATACGTCCCTTTTGTTTCTTTTCCTTATACATTCATTTTTTCCACGTTTTTGCACTCAAAACAACATTCCTCCTTCTTGTACACACTTTTCTGATGATTCCGAACCTACCTGACTCACAAAACCGTCTAAAAGGCCATTTAAACCAATACCGCCCTTTTGTTTCTTTTCCTTATACATTCATTTTTTCCACGTTTTTCCAACTTTCCTCCTTCTCGTACACATTTATTTATGATTCCGAACCCAACTGACTCACAAAACCGTCTAAAAGACCATTTAAACCAATACCTCCCTTTTGTTTCTTTTTCTTATACATTCATTTTTTCCACGTTTTTGCACTCAAAACAACTTTCCTCCTTCGCGTACACACTTTTTTTATGATTCCGAACCCATCTGTCTCACAAAATCGTCTAAAAGACCATATAAACCAATACCTCCCTTTTGTTTCTTTTCCTTATACATTCATTTTTTCCACGTTTTTGCACTCAAAACAACTTTCCTCCTCCGCGTACACACTGTTTTTAAGATTCCCAACCCATCTGACTCACAAAACTGTCTAAAAAGCCGTTTAAACCAATACCGCCCTTTTGTTTCTTTTCCTTATACATTCATTTTTTCCACGTTTTTGCACTCAAAACAATTTTCCTCCTTCGCGTACACACTTTTTTTATGATTCCGAACCCATCTGACTCACAAAATCGTTAAAAAGGCCATTTAAACCAATACCGCCTTGTTTCTTTTCCTTATACATTCATTTTTTGCACGTTTTTCCAACTTTCCTCCTTCTCGTACACACATTTTTTATGAATCCGGACCCACCTGACTCACAAAAACCGTCTAAAAGGCCATTTAAACCAATACCACCCATTTGTTTCTTTTCCTTATACATTCATTTTTTCCACGTTTTTGCACTCAAAACAACTTTCCTCCTTCGCGTACACACGGTTTTTATGATTCCGAACCCATCTTACTCACAAAACTGTCTAAAAAGCCATTTAAACCAATACCGCCCTTTTGTTTCTTTTCCTTATACATTTATTTTTTCCACGTTTCGGCACTCAAAACAACTTTCCTCCTTCGCGTACACACTGTTTTTATGATTCCGAACCCATCTGTCTCACAAAATCGTCTAAAAGACCATTTAAACCAATACCTCCCTTTTGTTTCTTTTCCTTATACATTCATTTTTTCCACGTTTTTGCACTCAAAACAACATTCCTCCTTCTTGTACACACTTTTCTGATGATTCCGAACCTACCTGACTCACAAAACCGTCTAAAAGGCCATTTAAACCAATACCGCCCTTTTGTTTCTTTTCCTTATACATTCATTTTTTCCACGTTTTTCCAACTTTCCTCCTTCTCGTACACATTTTTTTTATGATTCCGAACCCAACTGACTCACAAAACCGTCTAAAAGACCATTTAAACCAATACCTCCCTTTTGTTTCTTTTTCTTATACATTCATTTTTTCCACGTTTTTGCACTCAAAACAACTTTCCTCCTTCGCGTACACACTTTTTTTATGATTCCGAACCCATCTGTCTCACAAAATCGTCTAAAAGACCATATAAACCAATACCTCCCTTTTGTTTCTTTTCCTTATACATTCATTTTTTCCACGTTTTTGCACTCAAAACAACTTTCCTCCTCCGCGTACACACTGTTTTTAAGATTCCCAACCCATCTGACTCACAAAACTGTCTAAAAAGCCGTTTAAACCAATACCGCCCTTTTGTTTCTTTTCCTTATACATTCATTTTTTCCACGTTTTTGCACTCAAAACAATTTTCCTCCTTCGCGTACACACTTTTTTTATGATTCCGAACCCATCTGACTCACAAAATCGTTAAAAAGGCCATTTAAACCAATACCGCCTTGTTTCTTTTCCTTATACATTCATTTTTTGCACGTTTTTCCAACTTTCCTCCTTCTCGTACACACATTTTTTATGAATCCGGACCCACCTGACTCACAAAAACCGTCTAAAAGGCCATTTAAACCAATACCACCCATTTGTTTCTTTTCCTTATACATTCATTTTTTCCACGTTTTTGCACTCAAAACAACTTTCCTCCTTCGCGTACACACTGTTTTTATGATTCCGAACCCATCTGACTCACAAAATCGCCTAAAAGACCATTTAAACCAATACCTCCCTTTTGTTTCTTTTCCTTATACATTCATTTTTTTTTCCACGTTTTTGCACTCAAAACAACTTTCCTCCTGCGCGTACACACTGTTTTTAACATTCCAAACCCATCTGACTCACAAAACTGTCTAAAAAGCTATTTAAACCAATACCGCCCTTTTGTTTTTTTTCGTTATACATTTATTTTTTCCACGTTTCGGCACTCAAAACAACTTTAATCCTTCGCGTACACACTGTTTTTATGATTCCGAACCCATCTGTCCCACAAAATTGTCTAAAAGACCATTTAAACCAATACGTCCCTTTTGTTTCTTTTCCTTATACATTCATTTTTTCCACGTTTTTCCAACTTTCCTCCTTCTCGTACACATTTTTTTTATGATTCCGAACCCAACTGACTCACAAAACCGTCTAAAAGACCATTTAAACCAATACCTCCCTTTTGTTTCTTTTTCTTATACATTCATTTTTTCCACGTTTTTGCACTCAAAACAACTTTCCTCCTTCGCGTACACACTTTTTTTATGATTCCGAACCCATCTGTCTCACAAAATCGTCTAAAAGACCATATAAACCAATACCTCCCTTTTGTTTCTTTTCCTTATACATTCATTTTTTCCACGTTTTTGCACTCAAAACAACTTTCCTCCTCCGCGTACACACTGTTTTTAAGATTCCCAACCCATCTGACTCACAAAACTGTCTAAAAAGCCGTTTAAACCAATACCGCCCTTTTGTTTCTTTTCCTTATACATTCATTTTTTCCACGTTTTTGCACTCAAAACAATTTTCCTCCTTCGCGTACACACTTTTTTTATGATTCCGAACCCATCTGACTCACAAAATCGTTAAAAAGGCCATTTAAACCAATACCGCCTTGTTTCTTTTCCTTATACATTCATTTTTTGCACGTTTTTCCAACTTTCCTCCTTCTCGTACACACATTTTTTATGAATCCGGACCCACCTGACTCACAAAAACCGTCTAAAAGGCCATTTAAACCAATACCACCCATTTGTTTCTTTTCCTTATACATTCATTTTTTCCACGTTTTTGCACTCAAAACAACTTTCCTCCTTCGCGTACACACGGTTTTTATGATTCCGAACCCATCTTACTCACAAAACTGTCTAAAAAGCCATTTAAACCAATACCGCCCTTTTGTTTCTTTTCCTTATACATTTATTTTTTCCACGTTTCGGCACTCAAAACAACTTTCCTCCTTCGCGTACACACTGTTTTTATGATTCCGAACCCATCTGTCTCACAAAATCGTCTAAAAGACCATTTAAACCAATACCTCCCTTTTGTTTCTTTTCCTTATACATTCATTTTTTCCACGTTTTTGCACTCAAGACAACTTTCCTCCTTCGCGTACACACTGTTTTTATGATTCCGAACCCATCTGACTCACAAAACCGTCTAAAACACCATTTAAACCAATACCTCCCTTTTGTTTCTTTTCCTTATACATTCATTTTTTCCACGTTTTTGCACTCAAAACAACTTTCCTCCTTCGCGTACACACTGTTTTTATGATTCCGAACCCATCTGACTCACAAAATCGCCTAAAAGACCATTTAAACCAATACCTCCCTTTTGTTTCTTTTCCTTATACATTCATTTTTTTTTCCACGTTTTTGCACTCAAAACAACTTTCCTCCTGCGCGTACACACTGTTTTTAACATTCCAAACCCATCTGACTCACAAAACTGTCTAAAAAGCTATTTAAACCAATACCGCCCTTTTGTTTTTTTTCGTTATACATTTATTTTTTCCACGTTTCGGCACTCAAAACAACTTTAATCCTTCGCGTACACACTGTTTTTATGATTCCGAACCCATCTGTCCCACAAAATCGTCTAAAAGACCATTTAAACCAATACGTCCCTTTTGTTTCTTTTCCTTATACATTCATTTTTTCCACGTTTTTGCACTCAAAACAACATTCCTCCTTCTTGTACACACTTTTCTGATGATTCCGAACCTACCTGACTCACAAAACCGTCTAAAAGGCCATTTAAACCAATACCGCCCTTTTGTTTCTTTTCCTTATACATTCATTTTTTCCACGTTTTTCCAACTTTCCTCCTTCTCGTGCACACTTTTTTTATGAATCCGAACCCACCTGACTCACAAAAACCGTCTAAAAGGCCATTTAAACCAATACCACCCATTTGTTTCTTTTCCTTATACATTTATTTTTTCCACGTTTCGGCACTCAAAACAACTTTCCTCCTTCGCGTACACACTGTTTTTATGATTCCGAACCCATCTGTCTCACAAAATCGTCTAAAAGACCATTTAAACCAATACCTCCCTTTTGTTTCTTTTCCTTATACATTCATTTTTTCCACGTTTTTGCACTCAAGACAACTTTCCTCCTTCGCGTACACACTGTTTTTATGATTCCGAACCCATCTGACTCACAAACTCGTCTAAAAGACCATTTAAACCAATACCTCCCTTTTGTTTCTTTTCCTTATACATTCATTTTTTCCACGTTTTTGCACTTAAGACAACTTTCCTCCTTCGCGTACACACTGTTTTTATGATTCCGAACCCATCTGACTCACAAAATCGTCTAAAATACCATTTAAACCAATACCTCCCATTTGTTTCTTTTCCTTATACATTCATTTTTTCCACGTTTTTGCACTCAAGACAACTTTCCTCCTTCGCGTACACACTGTTTTTATGATTCCGAAACCATCTGACTCACAAAACCGTCTAAAAGACCATTTAAACCAATACCTCCCTTTTGTTTCTTTTCCTTATACATTCATTTTTTCCACGTTTTTGCACTCAAAACAACTTTCCTCCTTCGCGTACACACTGTTTTTATGATTCCGAACCTATCTGACTCACAAAATCGCCTAAAAGACCATTTAAACCAATACCTCCCTTTTGTTTCTTTTCCTTATACATTCATTTTTTTTTCCACGTTTTTGCACTCAAAACAACTTTCCTCCTCCGCGTACACACTGTTTTTAACATTCCAAACCCATCTGACTCACAAAACTGTCTAAAAAGCTATTTAAACCAATACCGCCCTTTTGTTTTTTTTCGTTATACATTTATTTTTTCCACGTTTCGGCACTCAAAACAACTTTAATCCTTCGCGTACACACTGTTTTTATGATTCCGAACCCATCTGTCCCACAAAATCGTCTAAAAGACCATTTCAACCAATACGTCCCTTTTGTTTCTTTTCCTTATACATTCATTTTTTCCACGTTTTTGCACTCAAAACAACATTCCTCCTTCTTGTACACACTTTTCTGATGATTCCGAACCTACCTGACTCACAAAGCCGTCTAAAAGGCCATTTAAACCAATACCGCCCTTTTGTTTCTTTTCCTTATACATTCATTTTTTCCACGTTTTTCCAACTTTCCTCCTTCTCGTACACACTTTTTTTATGAATCCGAACCCACCTGACTCACAAAAACCGTCTAAAAGGCCATTTAAACCAATACCACCCATTTATTTCTTTTCCTTATACATTTATTTTTTCCACGTTTCGGCACTCAAAACAACTTTCCTCCTTCGCGTACACACTGTTTTTATGATTCCGAACCCATCTGTCTCACAAAATCGTCTAAAAGACCATTTAAACCAATACCTCCCTTTTGTTTCTTTTCCTTATACATTCATTTTTTCCACGTTTTTGACTCAAAACAACTTTCCTCCTCCGCGTACACACTGTTTTTAAGATTCCCAACCCATCTGACTCACAAAACTGTCTAAAAAGCCGTTTAAACCAATACCGCCCTTTTGTTTCTTTTCCTTATACATTCATTTTTTCCACGTTTTTGCACTCAAAACAATTTTCCTCCTTCGCGTACACACTTTTTTTATGATTCCGAACCCATCTGACTCACAAAATCGTTAAAAAGGCCATTTAAACCAATACCGCCTTGTTTCTTTTCCTTATACATTCATTTTTTGCACGTTTTTCCAACTTTCCTCCTTCTCGTACACACATTTTTTATGAATCCGGACCCACCTGACTCACAAAAACCGTCTAAAAGGCCATTTAAACCAATACCACCCATTTGTTTCTTTTCCTTATACATTCATTTTTTCCACGTTTTTGCACTCAAAACAACTTTCCTCCTTCGCGTACACACGGTTTTTATGATTCCGAACCCATCTTACTCACAAAACTGTCTAAAAAGCCATTTAAACCAAAACCGCCCTTTTGTTTCTTTTCCTTATACATTTATTTTTTCCACGTTTCGGCACTCAAAACAACTTTCCTCCTTCGCGTACACACTGTTTTTATGATTCCGAACCCATCTGTCTCACAAAATTCGTCTAAAAGACCATTTAAACCAATACCTCTCTTTTGTTTCTTTTATTTATACATTCATTTTTTCCACGTTTTTGCACTCAAGACAACTTTCCTCCTTCGCGTACACACTGTTTTTATGATTCCGAACCCATCTGACTCACAAAACCGTCTAAAACACCATTTAAACCAATACCTCCCTTTTGTTTCTTTTCCTTATACATTCATTTTTTCCACGTTTTTGCACTCAAAACAACTTTCCTCCTTCGCGTACACACTGTTTTTATGATTCCGAACCCATCTGACTCACAAAATCGCCTAAAAGACCATTTAAACCAATACCTCCCTTTTGTTTCTTTTCCTTATACATTCATTTTTTTTTCCACGTTTTTGCACTCAAAACAACTTTCCTTCTGCGCGTACACACTGTTTTTAACATTCCAAACCCATCTGACTCACAAAACTGTCTAAAAAGCTATTTAAACCAATACCGCCCTTTTGTTTTTTTTCGTTATACATTTATTTTTTCCACGTTTCGGCACTCAAAACAACTTTAATCCTTCGCGTACACACTGTTTTTATGATTCCGAACCCATCTGTCCCACAAAATTGTCTAAAAGACCATTTAAACCAATACGTCCCTTTTGTTTCTTTTCCTTATACATTCATTTTTTCCACGTTTTTGCACTCAAAACAACATTCCTCCTTCTTGTACACACTTTTCTGATGATTCCGAACCTACCTGACTCACAAAACCGTCTAAAAGGCCATTTAAACCAATACCGCCCTTTTGTTTCTTTTCCTTATACATTCATTTTTTCCACGTTTTTCCAACTTTCCTCCTTCTCGTACACATTTTTTTTATGATTCCGAACCCAACTGACTCACAAAACCGTCTAAGAGACCATTTAAACCAATACCTCCCTTTTGTTTCTTTTTCTTATACATTCATTTTTTCCACGTTTTTGCACTCAAAACAACTTTAAGATTCCCAACCCATCTGACTCACAAAACTGTCTAAAAAGCCGTTTAAACCAATACCGCCCTTTTGTTTCTTTTCCTTATACATTCATTTTTTCCACGTTTTTGCACTCAAAACAATTTTCCTCCTTCGCGTACACACTTTTTTTATGATTCCGAACCCATCTGACTCACAAAATCGTTAAAAAGGCCATTTAAACCAATACCGCCTTGTTTCTTTTCCTTATACATTCATTTTTTGCACGTTTTTCCAACTTTCCTCCTTCTCGTACACACATTTTTTATGAATCCGGACCCACCTGACTCACAAAAACCGTCTAAAAGGCCATTTAAACCAATACCACCCATTTGTTTCTTTTCCTTATACATTCATTTTTTCCACGTTTTTGCACTCAAAACAACTTTCCTCCTTCGCGTACACACGGTTTTTATGATTCCGAACCCATCTGTCTCACAAAATCGTCTAAAAGACCATTTAAACCAATACCTCCCTTTTGTTTTTTTTCCTTATACATTCATTTTTTCCACGTTTTTGCACTCAAGACAACTTTCCTCCTTCGCGTACACACTGTTTTTATGATTCCGAACCCATCTGACACAAAACCGTCTAAAAGACCATTTAAACCAATACCGCCCTTTTGTTTCTTTTCCTTATACATTTATTTTTTCCACGTTTCGGCACTCAAAACAACTTTCCTCCTTCGCGTACACACTGTTTTTATGATTCCGAACCCATCTGTCTCACAAAATCGTCTAAAAGACCATTTAAACCAATACCTCCCTTTTGTTTCTTTTCCTTATACATTCATTTTTTCCACGTTTTTGCACTCAAGACAACTTTCCTCCTTCGCGTACACACTGTTTTTATGATTCCGAACCCATCTGACTCACAAAACCGTCTAAAACACCATTTAAACCAATACCTCCCTTTTGTTTCTTTTCCTTATACATTCATTTTTTCCACGTTTTTGCACTCAACACAACTTTCCTCCTTCGCGTACACACTGTTTTTATGATTCCGAACCCATCTGACTCACAAAATCGCCTAAAAGACCATTTAAACCAATACCTCCCTTTTGTTTCTTTTCCTTATACATTCATTTTTTTTTCCACGTTTTTGCACTCAAAACAACTTTCCTCCTGCGCGTACACACTGTTTTTAACATTCCAAACCCATCTGACTCACAAAACTGTCTAAAAAGCTATTTAAACCAATACCGCCCTTTCGTTTTTTTTGTTATACATTTATTTTTTCCACGTTTCGGCACTCAAAACAAATTTAATCCTTCGCGTACACACTGTTTTTATGATTCCGAACCCATCTGTCCCACAAAATCGTCTAAAAGACCATTTAAACCAATACGTCCCTTTTGTTTCTTTTCCTTATACATTCATTTTTTCCACGTTTTTGCACTCAAAACAACATTCCTCCTTCTTGTACACACTTTTCTGATGATTCCGAACCTACCTGACTCACAAAACCGTCTAAAAGGCCATTTAAACCAATACCGCCCTTTTGTTTCTTTTCCTTATACATTCATTTTTTCCACGTTTTTCCAACTTTCCTCCTTCTCGTACACACTTTTTTTATGAATCCGAACCAACCTGACTCACAAAAACCGTCTAAAAGGCCATTTAAACCACTACCACCCATTTGTTTCTTTTCCTTATACATTTATTTTTTCCACGTTTCGGCAGTCAAAACAACTTTCCTCCTTCGCGTACACACTGTTTTTATGATTCCGAACCCATCTGTCTCACAAAATCGTCTAAAAGACCATTTAAACCAATACCTCCCTTTTGTTTCTTTTCCTTATACATTCATTTTTTCCACGTTTTTGCACTCAAGACAACTTTCCTCCTTCGCGTACACACTGTTTTTATGATTCCGAACCCATCTGACTCACAAACTCGTCTAAAAGACCATTTAAACCAATACCTCCCTTTTGTTTCTTTTCCTTATACATTCATTTTTTCCACGTTTTTGCACTCAAGACAACTTTCCTCCTTCGCGTACACACTGTTTTTATGATTCCGAACCCATCTGACTCACAAAATCGTTAAAAAGGCCATTTAAACCAATACCGCCTTGTTTCTTTTCCTTATACATTCATTTTTTGCACGTTTTTCCAACTTTCCTCCTTCTCGTACATACATTTTTTATGAATCCGGACCCACCTGACTCACAAAAACCGTCTAAAAGGCCATTTAAACCAATACCACCCATTTGTTTCTTTTCCTTATACATTCATTTTTTCCACGTTTTTGCACTCAAAACCACTTTCCTCCTTCGCGTACACACGGTTTTTATGATTCCGAACCCATCTTACTCACAAAACTGTCTAAAAAGCCATTTAAACCAATACCGCCCTTTTGTTTCTTTTCCTTATACATTTATTTTTTCCACGTTTCGGCACTCAAAACAACTTTCCTCCTTCGCGTACACACTGTTTTTATGATTCCAAAACCATCTGTCTCACAAAATCACCTAAAAGACCATTTAAACCAATACCTCCCTTTTGTTTCTTTTCCTTATACATTCATTTTTTCCACGTTTTTGCACTCAAGACAACTTTCCTCCTTCGCGTACACACTGTTTTTATGATTCCGAACCCATCTGACTCACAAAACCGTCTAAAAGACCATTTAAACCAATACCTCCCTTTTGTTTCTTTTCCTTATACATTCATTTTTTCCACGTTTTTGCACTCAAAACAACTTTCCTCCTTCGCGTACACACGGTTTTTATGATTCCGAACCCATCTTACTCATAAAACTGTCTAAAAAGCCATTTAAACCAATACCGCCCTTTTGTTTCTTTTCCTTATACATTTATTTTTTCCACGTTTCGGCACTCAAAACAACTTTCCTCCTTCGCGTACACACTGTTTTTATGATTCCGAACCCATCTGTCTCACAAAATCGTCTAAAAGACCATTTAAACCAATACCTCCCTTTTGTTTTTTTTCCTTATACATTCATTTTTTCCACGTTTTTGCACTCAAGACAACTTTCCTCCTTCGCGTACACACTGTTTTTATGATTCCGAACCCATCTGACACAAAACCGTCTAAAAGACCATTTAAACCAATACCGCCCTTTTGTTTCTTTTCCTTATACATTTATTTTTTCCACGTTTCGGCACTCAAAACAACTTTCCTCCTTCGCGTACACACTGTTTTTATGATTCCGAACCCATCTGTCTCACAAAATCGTCTAAAAGACCATTTAAACCAATACCTCCCTTTTGTTTCTTTTCCTTATACATTCATTTTTTCCACGTTTTTGCACTCAAGACAACTTTCCTCCTTCGCGTACACACTGTTTTTATGATTCCGAACCCATCTGACTCACAAAACCGTCTAAAACACCATTTAAACCAATACCTCCCTTTTGTTTCTTTTCCTTATACATTCATTTTTTCCACGTTTTTGCACTCAAAACAACTTTCCTCCTTCGCGTACACACTGTTTTTATGATTCCGAACCCATCTGACTCACAAAATCGCCTAAAAGACCATTTAAACCAATACCTCCCTTTTGTTTCTTTTCCTTATACATTCATTTTTTTTCCACGTTTTTGCACTCAAAACAACTTTCCTCCTGCGCGTACACACTGTTTTTAACATTCCAAACCCATCTGACTCACAAAACTGTCTAAAAAGCTATTTAAACCAATACCGCCCTTTCGTTTTTTTTCGTTATACATTTATTTTTTCCACGTTTCGGCACTCAAAACAACTTTAATCCTTCGCGTACACACTGTTTTTATGATTCCGAACCCATCTGTCCCACAAAATCGTCTAAAAGACCATTTAAACCAATACGTCCCTTTTGTTTCTTTTCCTTATACATTCATTTTTTCCACGTTTTTGCACTCAAAACAACATTCCTCCTTCTTGTACACACTTTTCTGATGATTCCGAACCTACCTGACTCACAAAACCGTCTAAAAGGCCATTTAAACCAATACCGCCCTTTTGTTTCTTTTCCTTATACATTCATTTTTTCCACGTTTTTCCAACTTTCCTCCTTCTCGTACACACTTTTTTTATGAATCCGAACCAACCTGACTCACAAAAACCGTCTAAAAGGCCATTTAAACCACTACCACCCATTTGTTTCTTTTCCTTATACATTTATTTTTTCCACGTTTCGGCAGTCAAAACAACTTTCCTCCTTCGCGTACACACTGTTTTTATGATTCCGAACCCATCTGTCTCACAAAATCGTCTAAAAGACCATTTAAACCAATACCTCCCTTTTGTTTCTTTTCCTTATACATTCATTTTTTCCACGTTTTTGCACTCAAGACAACTTTCCTCCTTCGCGTACACACTGTTTTTATGATTCCGAACCCATCTGACTCACAAACTCGTCTAAAAGACCATTTAAACCAATACCTCCCTTTTGTTTCTTTTCCTTATACATTCATTTTTTCCACGTTTTTGCACTCAAGACAACTTTCCTCCTTCGCGTACACACTGTTTTTATGATTCCGAACCCATCTGACTCACAAAATCGTTAAAAAGGCCATTTAAACCAATACCGCCTTGTTTCTTTTCCTTATACATTCATTTTTTGCACGTTTTTCCAACTTTCCTCCTTCTCGTACATACATTTTTTATGAATCCGGACCCACCTGACTCACAAAAACCGTCTAAAAGGCCATTTAAACCAATACCACCCATTTGTTTCTTTTCCTTATACATTCATTTTTTCCACGTTTTTGCACTCAAAACCACTTTCCTCCTTCGCGTACACACGGTTTTTATGATTCCGAACCCATCTTACTCACAAAACTGTCTAAAAAGCCATTTAAACCAATACCGCCCTTTTGTTTCTTTTCCTTATACATTTATTTTTTCCACGTTTCGGCACTCAAAACAACTTTCCTCCTTCGCGTACACACTGTTTTTATGATTCCAAAACCATCTGTCTCACAAAATCACCTAAAAGACCATTTAAACCAATACCTCCCTTTTGTTTCTTTTCCTTATACATTCATTTTTTCCACGTTTTTGCACTCAAGACAACTTTCCTCCTTCGCGTACACACTGTTTTTATGATTCCGAACCCATCTGACTCACAAAACCGTCTAAAAGACCATTTAAACCAATACCTCCCTTTTGTTTCTTTTCCTTATACATTCATTTTTTCCACGTTTTTGCACTCAAAACAACTTTCCTCCTTCGCGTACACACGGTTTTTATGATTCCGAACCCATCTTACTCATAAAACTGTCTAAAAAGCCATTTAAACCAATACCGCCCTTTTGTTTCTTTTCCTTATACATTTATTTTTTCCACGTTTCGGCACTCAAAACAACTTTCCTCCTTCGCGTACACACTGTTTTTATGATTCCGAACCCATCTGTCTCACAAAATCGTCTAAAAGACCATTTAAACCAATACCTCCCTTTTGTTTTTTTTCCTTATACATTCATTTTTTCCACGTTTTTGCACTCAAGACAACTTTCCTCCTTCGCGTACACACTGTTTTTATGATTCCGAACCCATCTGACACAAAACCGTCTAAAAGACCATTTAAACCAATACCTCCCTTTTGTTTCTTTTCCTTATACATTCATTTTTTCCACGTTTTTGCACTCAAGACAACTTTCCTCCTTCGCGTACACACTGTTTTTATGATTCCGAACCCATCTGACTCACAAAATCGTCTAAAAGACCATTTAAACCAATACCTCCCTTTTGTTTCTTTTCCTTATACATTCATTTTTTCCACGTTTTTGCACTCAAAACAACTTTCCTCCTTCGCGTACACACTGTTTTTATGATTCCGAACCCATCTGACTCACAAAATCGCCTAAAAGACCATTTAAACCAATACCTCCCTTTTGTTTCTTTTCCTTATACATTCATTTTTTCCACGTTTTTGCACTCAAGACAACTTTCCTCCTTCGCGTACACACTGTTTTTAAGATTCCAAACCCATCTGACTCACAAAACTGTCTAAAAAGCCGTTTAAACCAATACCGCCCTTTTGTTTTTTTTCGTTATACATTTATTTTTTCCACGTTTCGGCACTCAAAACAACTTTAATCCTTCGCGTACACACTGTTTTTATGATTCCGAACCCATCTGTCCCACAAAATCGTCTAAAAGACCATTTAAACCAATACGTCCCTTTTGTTTCTTTTCCTTATACATTCATTTTTTCCACGTTTTTGCACTCAAAACAACATTCCTCCTTCTTGTACACACTTTTCTGATGATTCCGAACCTACCTGACTCACAAAACCGTCTAAAAGGCCATTTAAACCAATACCGCCCTTTTGTTTCTTTTCCTTATACATTCATTTTTTCCACGTTTTTCCAACTTTCCTCCTTCTCGTACACATTTTTTTTATGATTCCGAACCCAACTGACTCACAAAACCGTCTAAAAGACCATTTAAACCAATACCTCCCTTTTGTTTCTTTTTCTTATACATTCATTTTTTCCACGTTTTTGCACTCAAAACAACTTTCCTCCTTCGCGTACACACTTTTTTTATGATTCCGAACCCATCTGTCTCACAAAATCGTATAAAAGACCATTTAAACCAATACCTCCCTTTTGTTTCTTTTCCTTATACATTCATTTTTTCCACGTTTTTGCACTCAAAACAACTTTCCTCCTCCGCGTACACACTGTTTTTAAGATTCCCAACCCATCTGACTCACAAAACTGTCTAAAAAGCCGTTTAAACCAATACCGCCCTTTTGTTTCTTTTCCTTATACATTCATTTTTTCCACGTTTTTGCACTCAAAACAATTTTCCTCCTTCGCGTACACACTTTTTTTATGATTCCGAACCCATCTGACTCACAAAATCGTTAAAAAGGCCATTTAAACCAATACCGCCTTGTTTCTTTTCCTTATACATTCATTTTTTGCACGTTTTTTCAACTTTCCTCCTTCTCGTACACACATTTTTTATGAATCCGGACCCACCTGACTCACAAAAACCGTCTAAAAGGCCATTTAAACCAATACCACCCATTTGTTTCTTTTCCTTATACATTCATTTTTTCCACGTTTTTGCACTCAAAACAACTTTCCTCCTTCGCGTACACACTGTTTTTATGATTCCGAACCCATCTGACTCACAAAATCGCCTAAAAGACCATTTAAACCAATACCTCCCTTTTGTTTCTTTTCCTTATACATTCATTTTTTTTTCCACGTTTTTGCACTCAAAACAACTTTCCTCCTGCGCGTACACACTGTTTTTAACATTCCAAACCCATCTGACTCACAAAACTGTCTAAAAAGCTATTTAAACCAATACCGCCCTTTTGTTTTTTTTCGTTATACATTTATTTTTTCCACGTTTCGGCACTCAAAACAACTTTAATCCTTCGCGTACACACTGTTTTTATGATTCCGAACCCATCTGTCCCACAAAATTGTCTAAAAGACCATTTAAACCAATACGTCCCTTTTGTTTCTTTTCCTTATACATTCATTTTTTCCACGTTTCGGCACTCAAAACAACTTTAATCCTTCGCGTACACACTGTTTTTATGATTCCGAACCTACCTGACTCACAAAACCGTCTAAAAGGCCATTTAAACCAATACCGCCCTTTTGTTTCTTTTCCTTATACATTCATTTTTTCCACGTTTTTCCAACTTTCCTCCTTCTCGTACACATTTTTTTTATGATTCCGAACCCAACTGACTCACAAAACCGTCTAAAAGACCATTTAAACCAATACCTCCCTTTTGTTTCTTTTTCTTATACATTCATTTTTTCCACGTTTTTGCACTCAAAACAACTTTCCTCCTTCGCGTACACACTTTTTTTATGATTCCGAACCCATCTGTCTCACAAAATCGTCTAAAAGACCATATAAACCAATACCTCCCTTTTGTTTCTTTTCCTTATACATTCATTTTTTCCACGTTTTTGCACTCAAAACAACTTTCCTCCTCCGCGTACACACTGTTTTTAAGATTCCCAACCCATCTGACTCACAAAACTGTCTAAAAAGCCGTTTAAACCAATACCGCCCTTTTGTTTCTTTTCCTTATACATTCATTTTTTCCACGTTTTTGCACTCAAAACAATTTTCCTCCTTCGCGTACACACTTTTTTTATGATTCCGAACCCATCTGACTCACAAAATCGTTAAAAAGGCCATTTAAACCAATACCGCCTTGTTTCTTTTCCTTATACATTCATTTTTTGCACGTTTTTCCAACTTTCCTCCTTCTCGTACACACATTTTTTATGAATCCGGACCCACCTGACTCACAAAAACCGTCTAAAAGGCCATTTAAACCAATACCACCCATTTGTTTCTTTTCCTTATACATTCATTTTTTCCACGTTTTTGCACTCAAAACAACTTTCCTCCTTCGCGTACACACGGTTTTTATGATTCCGAACCCATCTTACTCACAAAACTGTCTAAAAAGCCATTTAAACCAATACCGCCCTTTTGTTTCTTTTCCTTATACATTTATTTTTTCCACGTTTCGGCACTCAAAACAACTTTCCTCCTTCGCGTACACACTGTTTTTATGATTCCGAACCCATCTGTCTCACAAAATCGTCTAAAAGACCATTTAAACCAATACCTCCCTTTTGTTTCTTTTCCTTATACATTCATTTTTTCCACGTTTTTGCACTCAAAACAACATTCCTCCTTCTTGTACACACTTTTCTGATGATTCCGAACCTACCTGACTCACAAAACCGTCTAAAAGGCCATTTAAACCAATACCGCCCTTTTGTTTCTTTTCCTTATACATTCATTTTTTCCACGTTTTTCCAACTTTCCTCCTTCGCGTACACACGGTTTTTATGATTCCGAACCCATCTTACTCACAAAACTGTCTAAAAAGCCATTTAAACCAATACCGCCCTTTTGTTTCTTTTCCTTATACATTTATTTTTTCCACGTTTCGGCACTCAAAACAACTTTCCTCCTTCGCGTACACACTGTTTTTATGATTCCGAACCCATCTGTCTCACAAAATCGTCTAAAAGACCATTTAAACCAATACCTCCCTTTTGTTTCTTTTCCTTATACATTCATTTTTTCCACGTTTTTGCACTCAAGACAACTTTCCTCCTTCGCGTACACACTGTTTTTATGATTCCGAACCCATCTGACTCACAAAACCGTCTAAAACACCATTTAAACCAATACCTCCCTTTTGTTTCTTTTCCTTATACATTCATTTTTTCCACGTTTTTGCACTCAAAACAACTTTCCTCCTTCGCGTACACACTGTTTTTATGATTCCGAACCCATCTGACTCACAAAATCGCCTAAAAGACCATTTAAACCAATACCTCCCTTTTGTTTCTTTTCCTTATACATTCATTTTTTTTTCCACGTTTTTGCACTCAAAACAACTTTCCTCCTGCGCGTACACACTGTTTTTAACATTCCAAACCCATCTGACTCACAAAACTGTCTAAAAAGCTATTTAAACCAATACCGCCCTTTTGTTTTTTTTCGTTATACATTTATTTTTTCCACGTTTCGGCACTCAAAACAACTTTAATCCTTCGCGTACACACTGTTTTTATGATTCCGAACCCATCTGTCCCACAAAATCGTCTAAAAGACCATTTAAACCAATACGTCCCTTTTGTTTCTTTTCCTTATACATTCATTTTTTCCACGTTTTTGCACTCAAAACAACATTCCTCCTTCTTGTACACACTTTTCTGATGATTCCGAACCTACCTGACTCACAAAACCGTCTAAAAGGCCATTTAAACCAATACCGCCCTTTTGTTTCTTTTCCTTATACATTCATTTTTTCCACGTTTTTCCAACTTTCCTCCTTCTCGTGCACACTTTTTTTATGAATCCGAACCCACCTGACTCACAAAAACCGTCTAAAAGGCCATTTAAACCAATACCACCCATTTGTTTCTTTTCCTTATACATTTATTTTTTCCACGTTTCGGCACTCAAAACAACTTTCCTCCTTCGCGTACACACTGTTTTTATGATTCCGAACCCATCTGTCTCACAAAATCGTCTAAAAGACCATTTAAACCAATACCTCCCTTTTGTTTCTTTTCCTTATACATTCATTTTTTCCACGTTTTTGCACTCAAGACAACTTTCCTCCTTCGCGTACACACTGTTTTTATGATTCCGAACCCATCTGACTCACAAACTCGTCTAAAAGACCATTTAAACCAATACCTCCCTTTTGTTTCTTTTCCTTATACATTCATTTTTTCCACGTTTTTGCACTTAAGACAACTTTCCTCCTTCGCGTACACACTGTTTTTATGATTCCGAACCCATCTGACTCACAAAATCGTCTAAAATACCATTTAAACCAATACCTCCCATTTGTTTCTTTTCCTTATACATTCATTTTTTCCACGTTTTTGCACTCAAGACAACTTTCCTCCTTCGCGTACACACTGTTTTTATGATTCCGAAACCATCTGACTCACAAAACCGTCTAAAAGACCATTTAAACCAATACCTCCCTTTTGTTTCTTTTCCTTATACATTCATTTTTTCCACGTTTTTGCACTCAAAACAACTTTCCTCCTTCGCGTACACACTGTTTTTATGATTCCGAACCTATCTGACTCACAAAATCGCCTAAAAGACCATTTAAACCAATACCTCCCTTTTGTTTCTTTTCCTTATACATTCATTTTTTTTTCCACGTTTTTGCACTCAAAACAACTTTCCTCCTCCGCGTACACACTGTTTTTAACATTCCAAACCCATCTGACTCACAAAACTGTCTAAAAAGCTATTTAAACCAATACCGCCCTTTTGTTTTTTTTCGTTATACATTTATTTTTTCCACGTTTCGGCACTCAAAACAACTTTAATCCTTCGCGTACACACTGTTTTTATGATTCCGAACCCATCTGTCCCACAAAATCGTCTAAAAGACCATTTAAACCAATACCTCCCTTTTGTTTCTTTTCCTTATACATTCATTTTTTCCACGTTTTTGCACTCAAGACAACTTTCCTCCTTCGCGTACACACTGTTTTTATGATTCCGAACCCATCTGACTCACAAAACCGTCTAAAACACCATTTAAACCAATACCTCCCTTTTGTTTCTTTTCCTTATACATTCATTTTTTCCACGTTTTTGCACTCAAAACAACTTTCCTCCTTCGCGTACACACTGTTTTTATGATTCCGAACCCATCTGACTCACAAAATCGCCTAAAAGACCATTTAAACCAATACCTCCCTTTTGTTTCTTTTCCTTATACATTCATTTTTTTTTCCACGTTTTTGCACTCAAAACAACTTTCCTCCTGCGCGTACACACTGTTTTTAACATTCCAAACCCATCTGACTCACAAAACTGTCTAAAAAGCTATTTAAACCAATACCGCCCTTTTGTTTTTTTTCGTTATACATTTATTTTTTCCACGTTTCGGCACTCAAAACAACTTTAATCCTTCGCGTACACACTGTTTTTATGATTCCGAACCCATCTGTCCCACAAAATCGTCTAAAAGACCATTTAAACCAATACGTCCCTTTTGTTTCTTTTCCTTATACATTCATTTTTTCCACGTTTTTGCACTCAAAACAACATTCCTCCTTCTTGTACACACTTTTCTGATGATTCCGAACCTACCTGACTCACAAAACCGTCTAAAAGGCCATTTAAACCAATACCGCCCTTTTGTTTCTTTTCCTTATACATTCATTTTTTCCACGTTTTTCCAACTTTCCTCCTTCTCGTGCACACTTTTTTTATGAATCCGAACCCACCTGACTCACAAAAACCGTCTAAAAGGCCATTTAAACCAATACCACCCATTTGTTTCTTTTCCTTATACATTTATTTTTTCCACGTTTCGGCACTCAAAACAACTTTCCTCCTTCGCGTACACACTGTTTTTATGATTCCGAACCCATCTGTCTCACAAAATCGTCTAAAAGACCATTTAAACCAATACCTCCCTTTTGTTTCTTTTCCTTATACATTCATTTTTTCCACGTTTTTGCACTCAAGACAACTTTCCTCCTTCGCGTACACACTGTTTTTATGATTCCGAACCCATCTGACTCACAAACTCGTCTAAAAGACCATTTAAACCAATACCTCCCTTTTGTTTCTTTTCCTTATACATTCATTTTTTCCACGTTTTTGCACTTAAGACAACTTTCCTCCTTCGCGTACACACTGTTTTTATGATTCCGAACCCATCTGACTCACAAAATCGTCTAAAATACCATTTAAACCAATACCTCCCATTTGTTTCTTTTCCTTATACATTCATTTTTTCCACGTTTTTGCACTCAAGACAACTTTCCTCCTTCGCGTACACACTGTTTTTATGATTCCGAAACCATCTGACTCACAAAACCGTCTAAAAGACCATTTAAACCAATACCTCCCTTTTGTTTCTTTTCCTTATACATTCATTTTTTCCACGTTTTTGCACTCAAAACAACTTTCCTCCTTCGCGTACACACTGTTTTTATGATTCCGAACCTATCTGACTCACAAAATCGCCTAAAAGACCATTTAAACCAATACCTCCCTTTTGTTTCTTTTCCTTATACATTCATTTTTTTTTCCACGTTTTTGCACTCAAAACAACTTTCCTCCTCCGCGTACACACTGTTTTTAACATTCCAAACCCATCTGACTCACAAAACTGTCTAAAAAGCTATTTAAACCAATACCGCCCTTTTGTTTTTTTTCGTTATACATTTATTTTTTCCACGTTTCGGCACTCAAAACAACTTTAATCCTTCGCGTACACACTGTTTTTATGATTCCGAACCCATCTGTCCCACAAAATCGTCTAAAAGACCATTTCAACCAATACGTCCCTTTTGTTTCTTTTCCTTATACATTCATTTTTTCCACGTTTTTGCACTCAAAACAACATTCCTCCTTCTTGTACACACTTTTCTGATGATTCCGAACCTACCTGACTCACAAAGCCGTCTAAAAGGCCATTTAAACCAATACCGCCCTTTTGTTTCTTTTCCTTATACATTCATTTTTTCCACGTTTTTCCAACTTTCCTCCTTCTCGTACACACTTTTTTTATGAATCCGAACCCACCTGACTCACAAAAACCGTCTAAAAGGCCATTTAAACCAATACCACCCATTTATTTCTTTTCCTTATACATTTATTTTTTCCACGTTTCGGCACTCAAAACAACTTTCCTCCTTCGCGTACACACTGTTTTTATGATTCCGAACCCATCTGTCTCACAAAATCGTCTAAAAGACCATTTAAACCAATACCTCCCTTTTGTTTCTTTTCCTTATACATTCATTTTTTCCACGTTTTTGACTCAAAACAACTTTCCTCCTCCGCGTACACACTGTTTTTAAGATTCCCAACCCATCTGACTCACAAAACTGTCTAAAAAGCCGTTTAAACCAATACCGCCCTTTTGTTTCTTTTCCTTATACATTCATTTTTTCCACGTTTTTGCACTCAAAACAATTTTCCTCCTTCGCGTACACACTTTTTTTATGATTCCGAACCCATCTGACTCACAAAATCGTTAAAAAGGCCATTTAAACCAATACCGCCTTGTTTCTTTTCCTTATACATTCATTTTTTGCACGTTTTTCCAACTTTCCTCCTTCTCGTACACACATTTTTTATGAATCCGGACCCACCTGACTCACAAAAACCGTCTAAAAGGCCATTTAAACCAATACCACCCATTTGTTTCTTTTCCTTATACATTCATTTTTTCCACGTTTTTGCACTCAAAACAACTTTCCTCCTTCGCGTACACACGGTTTTTATGATTCCGAACCCATCTTACTCACAAAACTGTCTAAAAAGCCATTTAAACCAAAACCGCCCTTTTGTTTCTTTTCCTTATACATTTATTTTTTCCACGTTTCGGCACTCAAAACAACTTTCCTCCTTCGCGTACACACTGTTTTTATGATTCCGAACCCATCTGTCTCACAAAATTCGTCTAAAAGACCATTTAAACCAATACCTCTCTTTTGTTTCTTTTATTTATACATTCATTTTTTCCACGTTTTTGCACTCAAGACAACTTTCCTCCTTCGCGTACACACTGTTTTTATGATTCCGAACCCATCTGACTCACAAAACCGTCTAAAACACCATTTAAACCAATACCTCCCTTTTGTTTCTTTTCCTTATACATTCATTTTTTCCACGTTTTTGCACTCAAAACAACTTTCCTCCTTCGCGTACACACTGTTTTTATGATTCCGAACCCATCTGACTCACAAAATCGCCTAAAAGACCATTTAAACCAATACCTCCCTTTTGTTTCTTTTCCTTATACATTCATTTTTTTTTCCACGTTTTTGCACTCAAAACAACTTTCCTTCTGCGCGTACACACTGTTTTTAACATTCCAAACCCATCTGACTCACAAAACTGTCTAAAAAGCTATTTAAACCAATACCGCCCTTTTGTTTTTTTTCGTTATACATTTATTTTTTCCACGTTTCGGCACTCAAAACAACTTTAATCCTTCGCGTACACACTGTTTTTATGATTCCGAACCCATCTGTCCCACAAAATTGTCTAAAAGACCATTTAAACCAATACGTCCCTTTTGTTTCTTTTCCTTATACATTCATTTTTTCCACGTTTTTGCACTCAAAACAACATTCCTCCTTCTTGTACACACTTTTCTGATGATTCCGAACCTACCTGACTCACAAAACCGTCTAAAAGGCCATTTAAACCAATACCGCCCTTTTGTTTCTTTTCCTTATACATTCATTTTTTCCACGTTTTTCCAACTTTCCTCCTTCTCGTACACATTTTTTTTATGATTCCGAACCCAACTGACTCACAAAACCGTCTAAGAGACCATTTAAACCAATACCTCCCTTTTGTTTCTTTTTCTTATACATTCATTTTTTCCACGTTTTTGCACTCAAAACAACTTTAAGATTCCCAACCCATCTGACTCACAAAACTGTCTAAAAAGCCGTTTAAACCAATACCGCCCTTTTGTTTCTTTTCCTTATACATTCATTTTTTCCACGTTTTTGCACTCAAAACAATTTTCCTCCTTCGCGTACACACTTTTTTTATGATTCCGAACCCATCTGACTCACAAAATCGTTAAAAAGGCCTTTTAAACCAATACCGCCTTGTTTCTTTTCCTTATACATTCATTTTTTGCACGTTTTTCCAACTTTCCTCCTTCTCGTACACACATTTTTTATGAATCCGGACCCACCTGACTCACAAAAACCGTCTAAAAGGCCATTTAAACCAATACCACCCATTTGTTTCTTTTCCTTATACATTCATTTTTTCCACGTTTTTGCACTCAAAACAACTTTCCTCCTTCGCGTACACACGGTTTTTATGATTCCGAACCCATCTGTCTCACAAAATCGTCTAAAAGACCATTTAAACCAATACCTCCCTTTTGTTTTTTTTCCTTATACATTCATTTTTTCCACGTTTTTGCACTCAAGACAACTTTCCTCCTTCGCGTACACACTGTTTTTATGATTCCGAACCCATCTGACACAAAACCGTCTAAAAGACCATTTAAACCAATACCGCCCTTTTGTTTCTTTTCCTTATACATTTATTTTTTCCACGTTTCGGCACTCAAAACAACTTTCCTCCTTCGCGTACACACTGTTTTTATGATTCCGAACCCATCTGTCTCACAAAATCGTCTAAAAGACCATTTAAACCAATACCTCCCTTTTGTTTCTTTTCCTTATACATTCATTTTTTCCACGTTTTTGCACTCAAGACAACTTTCCTCCTTCGCGTACACACTGTTTTTATGATTCCGAACCCATCTGACTCACAAAACCGTCTAAAACACCATTTAAACCAATACCTCCCTTTTGTTTCTTTTCCTTATACATTCATTTTTTCCACGTTTTTGCACTCAACACAACTTTCCTCCTTCGCGTACACACTGTTTTTATGATTCCGAACCCATCTGACTCACAAAATCGCCTAAAAGACCATTTAAACCAATACCTCCCTTTTGTTTCTTTTCCTTATACATTCATTTTTTTTTCCACGTTTTTGCACTCAAAACAACTTTCCTCCTGCGCGTACACACTGTTTTTAACATTCCAAACCCATCTGACTCACAAAACTGTCTAAAAAGCTATTTAAACCAATACCGCCCTTTCGTTTTTTTTCGTTATACATTTATTTTTTCCACGTTTCGGCACTCAAAACAAATTTAATCCTTCGCGTACACACTGTTTTTATGATTCCGAACCCATCTGTCCCACAAAATCGTCTAAAAGACCATTTAAACCAATACGTCCCTTTTGTTTCTTTTCCTTATACATTCATTTTTTCCACGTTTTTGCACTCAAAACAACATTCCTCCTTCTTGTACACACTTTTCTGATGATTCCGAACCTACCTGACTCACAAAACCGTCTAAAAGGCCATTTAAACCAATACCGCCCTTTTGTTTCTTTTCCTTATACATTCATTTTTTCCACGTTTTTCCAACTTTCCTCCTTCTCGTACACACTTTTTTTATGAATCCGAACCAACCTGACTCACAAAAACCGTCTAAAAGGCCATTTAAACCACTACCACCCATTTGTTTCTTTTCCTTATACATTTATTTTTTCCACGTTTCGGCAGTCAAAACAACTTTCCTCCTTCGCGTACACACTGTTTTTATGATTCCGAACCCATCTGTCTCACAAAATCGTCTAAAAGACCATTTAAACCAATACCTCCCTTTTGTTTCTTTTCCTTATACATTCATTTTTTCCACGTTTTTGCACTCAAGACAACTTTCCTCCTTCGCGTACACACTGTTTTTATGATTCCGAACCCATCTGACTCACAAACTCGTCTAAAAGACCATTTAAACCAATACCTCCCTTTTGTTTCTTTTCCTTATACATTCATTTTTTCCACGTTTTTGCACTCAAGACAACTTTCCTCCTTCGCGTACACACTGTTTTTATGATTCCGAACCCATCTGACTCACAAAATCGTTAAAAAGGCCATTTAAACCAATACCGCCTTGTTTCTTTTCCTTATACATTCATTTTTTGCACGTTTTTCCAACTTTCCTCCTTCTCGTACATACATTTTTTATGAATCCGGACCCACCTGACTCACAAAAACCGTCTAAAAGGCCATTTAAACCAATACCACCCATTTGTTTCTTTTCCTTATACATTCATTTTTTCCACGTTTTTGCACTCAAAACCACTTTCCTCCTTCGCGTACACACGGTTTTTATGATTCCGAACCCATCTTACTCACAAAACTGTCTAAAAAGCCATTTAAACCAATACCGCCCTTTTGTTTCTTTTCCTTATACATTTATTTTTTCCACGTTTCGGCACTCAAAACAACTTTCCTCCTTCGCGTACACACTGTTTTTATGATTCCAAAACCATCTGTCTCACAAAATCACCTAAAAGACCATTTAAACCAATACCTCCCTTTTGTTTCTTTTCCTTATACATTCATTTTTTCCACGTTTTTGCACTCAAGACAACTTTCCTCCTTCGCGTACACACTGTTTTTATGATTCCGAACCCATCTGACTCACAAAACCGTCTAAAAGACCATTTAAACCAATACCTCCCTTTTGTTTCTTTTCCTTATACATTCATTTTTTCCACGTTTTTGCACTCAAAACAACTTTCCTCCTTCGCGTACACACGGTTTTTATGATTCCGAACCCATCTTACTCATAAAACTGTCTAAAAAGCCATTTAAACCAATACCGCCCTTTTGTTTCTTTTCCTTATACATTTATTTTTTCCACGTTTCGGCACTCAAAACAACTTTCCTCCTTCGCGTACACACTGTTTTTATGATTCCGAACCCATCTGTCTCACAAAATCGTCTAAAAGACCATTTAAACCAATACCTCCCTTTTGTTTTTTTTCCTTATACATTCATTTTTTCCACGTTTTTGCACTCAAGACAACTTTCCTCCTTCGCGTACACACTGTTTTTATGATTCCGAACCTATCTGACTCACAAAATCGCCTAAAAGACCATTTAAACCAATACCTCCCTTTTGTTTCTTTTCCTTATACATTCATTTTTTTTTCCACGTTTTTGCACTCAAAACAACTTTCCTCCTCCGCGTACACACTGTTTTTAACATTCCAAACCCATCTGACTCACAAAACTGTCTAAAAAGCTATTTAAACCAATACCGCCCTTTTGTTTTTTTTCGTTATACATTTATTTTTTCCACGTTTCGGCACTCAAAACAACTTTAATCCTTCGCGTACACACTGTTTTTATGATTCCGAACCCATCTGTCCCACAAAATCGTCTAAAAGACCATTTCAACCAATACGTCCCTTTTGTTTCTTTTCCTTATACATTCATTTTTTCCACGTTTTTGCACTCAAAACAACATTCCTCCTTCTTGTACACACTTTTCTGATGATTCCGAACCTACCTGACTCACAAAGCCGTCTAAAAGGCCATTTAAACCAATACCGCCCTTTTGTTTCTTTTCCTTATACATTCATTTTTTCCACGTTTTTCCAACTTTCCTCCTTCTCGTACACACTTTTTTTATGAATCCGAACCCACCTGACTCACAAAAACCGTCTAAAAGGCCATTTAAACCAATACCACCCATTTATTTCTTTTCCTTATACATTTATTTTTTCCACGTTTCGGCACTCAAAACAACTTTCCTCCTTCGCGTACACACTGTTTTTATGATTCCGAACCCATCTGTCTCACAAAATCGTCTAAAAGACCATTTAAACCAATACCTCCCTTTTGTTTCTTTTCCTTATACATTCATTTTTTCCACGTTTTTGACTCAAAACAACTTTCCTCCTCCGCGTACACACTGTTTTTAAGATTCCCAACCCATCTGACTCACAAAACTGTCTAAAAAGCCGTTTAAACCAATACCGCCCTTTTGTTTCTTTTCCTTATACATTCATTTTTTCCACGTTTTTGCACTCAAAACAATTTTCCTCCTTCGCGTACACACTTTTTTTATGATTCCGAACCCATCTGACTCACAAAATCGTTAAAAAGGCCATTTAAACCAATACCGCCTTGTTTCTTTTCCTTATACATTCATTTTTTGCACGTTTTTCCAACTTTCCTCCTTCTCGTACACACATTTTTTATGAATCCGGACCCACCTGACTCACAAAAACCGTCTAAAAGGCCATTTAAACCAATACCACCCATTTGTTTCTTTTCCTTATACATTCATTTTTTCCACGTTTTTGCACTCAAAACAACTTTCCTCCTTCGCGTACACACGGTTTTTATGATTCCGAACCCATCTTACTCACAAAACTGTCTAAAAAGCCATTTAAACCAAAACCGCCCTTTTGTTTCTTTTCCTTATACATTTATTTTTTCCACGTTTCGGCACTCAAAACAACTTTCCTCCTTCGCGTACACACTGTTTTTATGATTCCGAACCCATCTGTCTCACAAAATTCGTCTAAAAGACCATTTAAACCAATACCTCTCTTTTGTTTCTTTTATTTATACATTCATTTTTTCCACGTTTTTGCACTCAAGACAACTTTCCTCCTTCGCGTACACACTGTTTTTATGATTCCGAACCCATCTGACTCACAAAACCGTCTAAAACACCATTTAAACCAATACCTCCCTTTTGTTTCTTTTCCTTATACATTCATTTTTTCCACGTTTTTGCACTCAAAACAACTTTCCTCCTTCGCGTACACACTGTTTTTATGATTCCGAACCCATCTGACTCACAAAATCGCCTAAAAGACCATTTAAACCAATACCTCCCTTTTGTTTCTTTTCCTTATACATTCATTTTTTTTTCCACGTTTTTGCACTCAAAACAACTTTCCTTCTGCGCGTACACACTGTTTTTAACATTCCAAACCCATCTGACTCACAAAACTGTCTAAAAAGCTATTTAAACCAATACCGCCCTTTTGTTTTTTTTCGTTATACATTTATTTTTTCCACGTTTCGGCACTCAAAACAACTTTAATCCTTCGCGTACACACTGTTTTTATGATTCCGAACCCATCTGTCCCACAAAATTGTCTAAAAGACCATTTAAACCAATACGTCCCTTTTGTTTCTTTTCCTTATACATTCATTTTTTCCACGTTTTTGCACTCAAAACAACATTCCTCCTTCTTGTACACACTTTTCTGATGATTCCGAACCTACCTGACTCACAAAACCGTCTAAAAGGCCATTTAAACCAATACCGCCCTTTTGTTTCTTTTCCTTATACATTCATTTTTTCCACGTTTTTCCAACTTTCCTCCTTCTCGTACACATTTTTTTTATGATTCCGAACCCAACTGACTCACAAAACCGTCTAAGAGACCATTTAAACCAATACCTCCCTTTTGTTTCTTTTTCTTATACATTCATTTTTTCCACGTTTTTGCACTCAAAACAACTTTAAGATTCCCAACCCATCTGACTCACAAAACTGTCTAAAAAGCCGTTTAAACCAATACCGCCCTTTTGTTTCTTTTCCTTATACATTCATTTTTTCCACGTTTTTGCACTCAAAACAATTTTCCTCCTTCGCGTACACACTTTTTTTATGATTCCGAACCCATCTGACTCACAAAATCGTTAAAAAGGCCATTTAAACCAATACCGCCTTGTTTCTTTTCCTTATACATTCATTTTTTGCACGTTTTTCCAACTTTCCTCCTTCTCGTACACACATTTTTTATGAATCCGGACCCACCTGACTCACAAAAACCGTCTAAAAGGCCATTTAAACCAATACCACCCATTTGTTTCTTTTCCTTATACATTCATTTTTTCCACGTTTTTGCACTCAAAACAACTTTCCTCCTTCGCGTACACACGGTTTTTATGATTCCGAACCCATCTGTCTCACAAAATCGTCTAAAAGACCATTTAAACCAATACCTCCCTTTTGTTTTTTTTCCTTATACATTCATTTTTTCCACGTTTTTGCACTCAAGACAACTTTCCTCCTTCGCGTACACACTGTTTTTATGATTCCGAACCCATCTGACACAAAACCGTCTAAAAGACCATTTAAACCAATACCGCCCTTTTGTTTCTTTTCCTTATACATTTATTTTTTCCACGTTTCGGCACTCAAAACAACTTTCCTCCTTCGCGTACACACTGTTTTTATGATTCCGAACCCATCTGTCTCACAAAATCGTCTAAAAGACCATTTAAACCAATACCTCCCTTTTGTTTCTTTTCCTTATACATTCATTTTTTCCACGTTTTTGCACTCAAGACAACTTTCCTCCTTCGCGTACACACTGTTTTTATGATTCCGAACCCATCTGACTCACAAAACCGTCTAAAACACCATTTAAACCAATACCTCCCTTTTGTTTCTTTTCCTTATACATTCATTTTTTCCACGTTTTTGCACTCAACACAACTTTCCTCCTTCGCGTACACACTGTTTTTATGATTCCGAACCCATCTGACTCACAAAATCGCCTAAAAGACCATTTAAACCAATACCTCCCTTTTGTTTCTTTTCCTTATACATTCATTTTTTTTTCCACGTTTTTGCACTCAAAACAACTTTCCTCCTGCGCGTACACACTGTTTTTAACATTCCAAACCCATCTGACTCACAAAACTGTCTAAAAAGCTATTTAAACCAATACCGCCCTTTCGTTTTTTTTCGTTATACATTTATTTTTTCCACGTTTCGGCACTCAAAACAAATTTAATCCTTCGCGTACACACTGTTTTTATGATTCCGAACCCATCTGTCCCACAAAATCGTCTAAAAGACCATTTAAACCAATACGTCCCTTTTGTTTCTTTTCCTTATACATTCATTTTTTCCACGTTTTTGCACTCAAAACAACATTCCTCCTTCTTGTACACACTTTTCTGATGATTCCGAACCTACCTGACTCACAAAACCGTCTAAAAGGCCATTTAAACCAATACCGCCCTTTTGTTTCTTTTCCTTATACATTCATTTTTTCCACGTTTTTCCAACTTTCCTCCTTCTCGTACACACTTTTTTTATGAATCCGAACCAACCTGACTCACAAAAACCGTCTAAAAGGCCATTTAAACCACTACCACCCATTTGTTTCTTTTCCTTATACATTTATTTTTTCCACGTTTCGGCAGTCAAAACAACTTTCCTCCTTCGCGTACACACTGTTTTTATGATTCCGAACCCATCTGTCTCACAAAATCGTCTAAAAGACCATTTAAACCAATACCTCCCTTTTGTTTCTTTTCCTTATACATTCATTTTTTCCACGTTTTTGCACTCAAGACAACTTTCCTCCTTCGCGTACACACTGTTTTTATGATTCCGAACCCATCTGACTCACAAACTCGTCTAAAAGACCATTTAAACCAATACCTCCCTTTTGTTTCTTTTCCTTATACATTCATTTTTTCCACGTTTTTGCACTCAAGACAACTTTCCTCCTTCGCGTACACACTGTTTTTATGATTCCGAACCCATCTGACTCACAAAATCGTTAAAAAGGCCATTTAAACCAATACCGCCTTGTTTCTTTTCCTTATACATTCATTTTTTGCACGTTTTTCCAACTTTCCTCCTTCTCGTACATACATTTTTTATGAATCCGGACCCACCTGACTCACAAAAACCGTCTAAAAGGCCATTTAAACCAATACCACCCATTTGTTTCTTTTCCTTATACATTCATTTTTTCCACGTTTTTGCACTCAAAACCACTTTCCTCCTTCGCGTACACACGGTTTTTATGATTCCGAACCCATCTTACTCACAAAACTGTCTAAAAAGCCATTTAAACCAATACCGCCCTTTTGTTTCTTTTCCTTATACATTTATTTTTTCCACGTTTCGGCACTCAAAACAACTTTCCTCCTTCGCGTACACACTGTTTTTATGATTCCAAAACCATCTGTCTCACAAAATCACCTAAAAGACCATTTAAACCAATACCTCCCTTTTGTTTCTTTTCCTTATACATTCATTTTTTCCACGTTTTTGCACTCAAGACAACTTTCCTCCTTCGCGTACACACTGTTTTTATGATTCCGAACCCATCTGACTCACAAAACCGTCTAAAAGACCATTTAAACCAATACCTCCCTTTTGTTTCTTTTCCTTATACATTCATTTTTTCCACGTTTTTGCACTCAAAACAACTTTCCTCCTTCGCGTACACACGGTTTTTATGATTCCGAACCCATCTTACTCATAAAACTGTCTAAAAAGCCATTTAAACCAATACCGCCCTTTTGTTTCTTTTCCTTATACATTTATTTTTTCCACGTTTCGGCACTCAAAACAACTTTCCTCCTTCGCGTACACACTGTTTTTATGATTCCGAACCCATCTGTCTCACAAAATCGTCTAAAAGACCATTTAAACCAATACCTCCCTTTTGTTTTTTTTCCTTATACATTCATTTTTTCCACGTTTTTGCACTCAAGACAACTTTCCTCCTTCGCGTACACACTGTTTTTATGATTCCGAACCCATCTGACACAAAACCGTCTAAAAGACCATTTAAACCAATACCGCCCTTTTGTTTCTTTTCCTTATACATTTATTTTTTCCACGTTTCGGCACTCAAAACAACTTTCCTCCTTCGCGTACACACTGTTTTTATGATTCCGAACCCATCTGTCTCACAAAATCGTCTAAAAGACCATTTAAACCAATACCTCCCTTTTGTTTCTTTTCCTTATACATTCATTTTTTCCACGTTTTTGCACTCAAGACAACTTTCCTCCTTCGCGTACACACTGTTTTTATGATTCCGAACCCATCTGACTCACAAAACCGTCTAAAACACCATTTAAACCAATACCTCCCTTTTGTTTCTTTTCCTTATACATTCATTTTTTCCACGTTTTTGCACTCAAAACAACTTTCCTCCTTCGCGTACACACTGTTTTTATGATTCCGAACCCATCTGACTCACAAAATCGCCTAAAAGACCATTTAAACCAATACCTCCCTTTTGTTTCTTTTCCTTATACATTCATTTTTTTTTCCACGTTTTTGCACTCAAAACAACTTTCCTCCTGCGCGTACACACTGTTTTTAACATTCCAAACCCATCTGACTCACAAAACTGTCTAAAAAGCTATTTAAACCAATACCGCCCTTTCGTTTTTTTTCGTTATACATTTATTTTTTCCACGTTTCGGCACTCAAAACAACTTTAATCCTTCGCGTACACACTGTTTTTATGATTCCGAACCCATCTGTCCCACAAAATCGTCTAAAAGACCATTTAAACCAATACGTCCCTTTTGTTTCTTTTCCTTATACATTCATTTTTTCCACGTTTTTGCACTCAAAACAACATTCCTCCTTCTTGTACACACTTTTCTGATGATTCCGAACCTACCTGACTCACAAAACCGTCTAAAAGGCCATTTAAACCAATACCGCCCTTTTGTTTCTTTTCCTTATACATTCATTTTTTCCACGTTTTTCCAACTTTCCTCCTTCTCGTACACACTTTTTTTATGAATCCGAACCAACCTGACTCACAAAAACCGTCTAAAAGGCCATTTAAACCACTACCACCCATTTGTTTCTTTTCCTTATACATTTATTTTTTCCACGTTTCGGCAGTCAAAACAACTTTCCTCCTTCGCGTACACACTGTTTTTATGATTCCGAACCCATCTGTCTCACAAAATCGTCTAAAAGACCATTTAAACCAATACCTCCCTTTTGTTTCTTTTCCTTATACATTCATTTTTTCCACGTTTTTGCACTCAAGACAACTTTCCTCCTTCGCGTACACACTGTTTTTATGATTCCGAACCCATCTGACTCACAAACTCGTCTAAAAGACCATTTAAACCAATACCTCCCTTTTGTTTCTTTTCCTTATACATTCATTTTTTCCACGTTTTTGCACTCAAGACAACTTTCCTCCTTCGCGTACACACTGTTTTTATGATTCCGAACCCATCTGACTCACAAAATCGTTAAAAAGGCCATTTAAACCAATACCGCCTTGTTTCTTTTCCTTATACATTCATTTTTTGCACGTTTTTCCAACTTTCCTCCTTCTCGTACATACATTTTTTATGAATCCGGACCCACCTGACTCACAAAAACCGTCTAAAAGGCCATTTAAACCAATACCACCCATTTGTTTCTTTTCCTTATACATTCATTTTTTCCACGTTTTTGCACTCAAAACCACTTTCCTCCTTCGCGTACACACGGTTTTTATGATTCCGAACCCATCTTACTCACAAAACTGTCTAAAAAGCCATTTAAACCAATACCGCCCTTTTGTTTCTTTTCCTTATACATTTATTTTTTCCACGTTTCGGCACTCAAAACAACTTTCCTCCTTCGCGTACACACTGTTTTTATGATTCCAAAACCATCTGTCTCACAAAATCACCTAAAAGACCATTTAAACCAATACCTCCCTTTTGTTTCTTTTCCTTATACATTCATTTTTTCCACGTTTTTGCACTCAAGACAACTTTCCTCCTTCGCGTACACACTGTTTTTATGATTCCGAACCCATCTGACTCACAAAACCGTCTAAAAGACCATTTAAACCAATACCTCCCTTTTGTTTCTTTTCCTTATACATTCATTTTTTCCACGTTTTTGCACTCAAAACAACTTTCCTCCTTCGCGTACACACGGTTTTTATGATTCCGAACCCATCTTACTCATAAAACTGTCTAAAAAGCCATTTAAACCAATACCGCCCTTTTGTTTCTTTTCCTTATACATTTATTTTTTCCACGTTTCGGCACTCAAAACAACTTTCCTCCTTCGCGTACACACTGTTTTTATGATTCCGAACCCATCTGTCTCACAAAATCGTCTAAAAGACCATTTAAACCAATACCTCCCTTTTGTTTTTTTTCCTTATACATTCATTTTTTCCACGTTTTTGCACTCAAGACAACTTTCCTCCTTCGCGTACACACTGTTTTTATGATTCCGAACCCATCTGACACAAAACCGTCTAAAAGACCATTTAAACCAATACCTCCCTTTTGTTTCTTTTCCTTATACATTCATTTTTTCCACGTTTTTGCACTCAAGACAACTTTCCTCCTTCGCGTACACACTGTTTTTATGATTCCGAACCCATCTGACTCACAAAATCGTCTAAAAGACCATTTAAACCAATACCTCCCTTTTGTTTCTTTTCCTTATACATTCATTTTTTCCACGTTTTTGCACTCAAAACAACTTTCCTCCTTCGCGTACACACTGTTTTTATGATTCCGAACCCATCTGACTCACAAAATCGCCTAAAAGACCATTTAAACCAATACCTCCCTTTTGTTTCTTTTCCTTATACATTCATTTTTTCCACGTTTTTGCACTCAAGACAACTTTCCTCCTTCGCGTACACACTGTTTTTAAGATTCCAAACCCATCTGACTCACAAAACTGTCTAAAAAGCCGTTTAAACCAATACCGCCCTTTTGTTTTTTTTCGTTATACATTTATTTTTTCCACGTTTCGGCACTCAAAACAACTTTAATCCTTCGCGTACACACTGTTTTTATGATTCCGAACCCATCTGTCCCACAAAATCGTCTAAAAGACCATTTAAACCAATACGTCCCTTTTGTTTCTTTTCCTTATACATTCATTTTTTCCACGTTTTTGCACTCAAAACAACATTCCTCCTTCTTGTACACACTTTTCTGATGATTCCGAACCTACCTGACTCACAAAACCGTCTAAAAGGCCATTTAAACCAATACCGCCCTTTTGTTTCTTTTCCTTATACATTCATTTTTTCCACGTTTTTCCAACTTTCCTCCTTCTCGTACACATTTTTTTTATGATTCCGAACCCAACTGACTCACAAAACCGTCTAAAAGACCATTTAAACCAATACCTCCCTTTTGTTTCTTTTTCTTATACATTCATTTTTTCCACGTTTTTGCACTCAAAACAACTTTCCTCCTTCGCGTACACACTTTTTTTATGATTCCGAACCCATCTGTCTCACAAAATCGTATAAAAGACCATTTAAACCAATACCTCCCTTTTGTTTCTTTTCCTTATACATTCATTTTTTCCACGTTTTTGCACTCAAAACAACTTTCCTCCTCCGCGTACACACTGTTTTTAAGATTCCCAACCCATCTGACTCACAAAACTGTCTAAAAAGCCGTTTAAACCAATACCGCCCTTTTGTTTCTTTTCCTTATACATTCATTTTTTCCACGTTTTTGCACTCAAAACAATTTTCCTCCTTCGCGTACACACTTTTTTTATGATTCCGAACCCATCTGACTCACAAAATCGTTAAAAAGGCCATTTAAACCAATACCGCCTTGTTTCTTTTCCTTATACATTCATTTTTTGCACGTTTTTTCAACTTTCCTCCTTCTCGTACACACATTTTTTATGAATCCGGACCCACCTGACTCACAAAAACCGTCTAAAAGGCCATTTAAACCAATACCACCCATTTGTTTCTTTTCCTTATACATTCATTTTTTCCACGTTTTTGCACTCAAAACAACTTTCCTCCTTCGCGTACACACTGTTTTTATGATTCCGAACCCATCTGACTCACAAAATCGCCTAAAAGACCATTTAAACCAATACCTCCCTTTTGTTTCTTTTCCTTATACATTCATTTTTTTTTCCACGTTTTTGCACTCAAAACAACTTTCCTCCTGCGCGTACACACTGTTTTTAACATTCCAAACCCATCTGACTCACAAAACTGTCTAAAAAGCTATTTAAACCAATACCGCCCTTTTGTTTTTTTTCGTTATACATTTATTTTTTCCACGTTTCGGCACTCAAAACAACTTTAATCCTTCGCGTACACACTGTTTTTATGATTCCGAACCCATCTGTCCCACAAAATTGTCTAAAAGACCATTTAAACCAATACGTCCCTTTTGTTTCTTTTCCTTATACATTCATTTTTTCCACGTTTCGGCACTCAAAACAACTTTAATCCTTCGCGTACACACTGTTTTTATGATTCCGAACCTACCTGACTCACAAAACCGTCTAAAAGGCCATTTAAACCAATACCGCCCTTTTGTTTCTTTTCCTTATACATTCATTTTTTCCACGTTTTTCCAACTTTCCTCCTTCTCGTACACATTTTTTTTATGATTCCGAACCCAACTGACTCACAAAACCGTCTAAAAGACCATTTAAACCAATACCTCCCTTTTGTTTCTTTTTCTTATACATTCATTTTTTCCACGTTTTTGCACTCAAAACAACTTTCCTCCTTCGCGTACACACTTTTTTTATGATTCCGAACCCATCTGTCTCACAAAATCGTCTAAAAGACCATATAAACCAATACCTCCCTTTTGTTTCTTTTCCTTATACATTCATTTTTTCCACGTTTTTGCACTCAAAACAACTTTCCTCCTCCGCGTACACACTGTTTTTAAGATTCCCAACCCATCTGACTCACAAAACTGTCTAAAAAGCCGTTTAAACCAATACCGCCCTTTTGTTTCTTTTCCTTATACATTCATTTTTTCCACGTTTTTGCACTCAAAACAATTTTCCTCCTTCGCGTACACACTTTTTTTATGATTCCGAACCCATCTGACTCACAAAATCGTTAAAAAGGCCATTTAAACCAATACCGCCTTGTTTCTTTTCCTTATACATTCATTTTTTGCACGTTTTTCCAACTTTCCTCCTTCTCGTACACACATTTTTTATGAATCCGGACCCACCTGACTCACAAAAACCGTCTAAAAGGCCATTTAAACCAATACCACCCATTTGTTTCTTTTCCTTATACATTCATTTTTTCCACGTTTTTGCACTCAAAACAACTTTCCTCCTTCGCGTACACACGGTTTTTATGATTCCGAACCCATCTTACTCACAAAACTGTCTAAAAAGCCATTTAAACCAATACCGCCCTTTTGTTTCTTTTCCTTATACATTTATTTTTTCCACGTTTCGGCACTCAAAACAACTTTCCTCCTTCGCGTACACACTGTTTTTATGATTCCGAACCCATCTGTCTCACAAAATCGTCTAAAAGACCATTTAAACCAATACCTCCCTTTTGTTTCTTTTCCTTATACATTCATTTTTTCCACGTTTTTGCACTCAAAACAACATTCCTCCTTCTTGTACACACTTTTCTGATGATTCCGAACCTACCTGACTCACAAAACCGTCTAAAAGGCCATTTAAACCAATACCGCCCTTTTGTTTCTTTTCCTTATACATTCATTTTTTCCACGTTTTTCCAACTTTCCTCCTTCTCGTACACATTTTTTTTATGATTCCGAACCCAACTGACTCACAAAACCGTCTAAAAGACCATTTAAACCAATACCTCCCTTTTGTTTCTTTTTCTTATACATTCATTTTTTCCACGTTTTTGCACTCAAAACAACTTTCCTCCTTCGCGTACACACTTTTTTTATGATTCCGAACCCATCTGTCTCACAAAATCGTCTAAAAGACCATATAAACCAATACCTCCCTTTTGTTTCTTTTCCTTATACATTCATTTTTTCCACGTTTTTGCACTCAAAACAACTTTCCTCCTCCGCGTACACACTGTTTTTAAGATTCCCAACCCATCTGACTCACAAAACTGTCTAAAAAGCCGTTTAAACCAATACCGCCCTTTTGTTTCTTTTCCTTATACATTCATTTTTTCCACGTTTTTGCACTCAAAACAATTTTCCTCCTTCGCGTACACACTTTTTTTATGATTCCGAACCCATCTGACTCACAAAATCGTTAAAAAGGCCATTTAAACCAATACCGCCTTGTTTCTTTTCCTTATACATTCATTTTTTGCACGTTTTTCCAACTTTCCTCCTTCTCGTACACACATTTTTTATGAATCCGGACCCACCTGACTCACAAAAACCGTCTAAAAGGCCATTTAAACCAATACCACCCATTTGTTTCTTTTCCTTATACATTCATTTTTTCCACGTTTTTGCACTCAAAACAACTTTCCTCCTTCGCGTACACACTGTTTTTATGATTCCGAACCCATCTGACTCACAAAATCGCCTAAAAGACCATTTAAACCAATACCTCCCTTTTGTTTCTTTTCCTTATACATTCATTTTTTTTTCCACGTTTTTGCACTCAAAACAACTTTCCTCCTGCGCGTACACACTGTTTTTAACATTCCAAACCCATCTGACTCACAAAACTGTCTAAAAAGCTATTTAAACCAATACCGCCCTTTTGTTTTTTTTCGTTATACATTTATTTTTTCCACGTTTCGGCACTCAAAACAACTTTAATCCTTCGCGTACACACTGTTTTTATGATTCCGAACCCATCTGTCCCACAAAATTGTCTAAAAGACCATTTAAACCAATACGTCCCTTTTGTTTCTTTTCCTTATACATTCATTTTTTCCACGTTTTTGCACTCAAAACAACATTCCTCCTTCTTGTACACACTTTTCTGATGATTCCGAACCTACCTGACTCACAAAACCGTCTAAAAGGCCATTTAAACCAATACCGCCGTTTTGTTTCTTTTCCTTATACATTCATTTTTTCCACGTTTTTCCAACTTTCCTCCTTCTCGTACACATTTTTTTTATGATTCCGAACCCAACTGACTCACAAAACCGTCTAAAAGACCATTTAAACCAATACCTCCCTTTTGTTTCTTTTTCTTATACATTCATTTTTTCCACGTTTTTGCACTCAAAACAACTTTCCTCCTTCGCGTACACACTTTTTTTATGATTCCGAACCCATCTGTCTCACAAAATCGTCTAAAAGACCATATAAACCAATACCTCCCTTTTGTTTCTTTTCCTTATACATTCATTTTTTCCACGTTTTTGCACTCAAAACAACTTTCCTCCTCCGCGTACACACTGTTTTTAAGATTCCCAACCCATCTGACTCACAAAACTGTCTAAAAAGCCGTTTAAACCAATACCGCCCTTTTGTTTCTTTTCCTTATACATTCATTTTTTCCACGTTTTTGCACTCAAAACAATTTTCCTCCTTCGCGTACACACTTTTTTTATGATTCCGAACCCATCTGACTCACAAAATCGTTAAAAAGGCCATTTAAACCAATACCGCCTTGTTTCTTTTCCTTATACATTCATTTTTTGCACGTTTTTCCAACTTTCCTCCTTCTCGTACACACATTTTTTATGAATCCGGACCTACCTGACTCACAAAAACCGTCTAAAAGGCCATTTAAACCAATACCACCCATTTGTTTCTTTTCCTTATACATTCATTTTTTCCACGTTTTTGCACTCAAAACAACTTTCCTCCTTCGCGTACACACGGTTTTTATGATTCCGAACCCATCTTACTCACAAAACTGTCTAAAAAGCCATTTAAACCAATACCGCCCTTTTGTTTCTTTTCCTTATACATTTATTTTTTCCACGTTTCGGCACTCAAAACAACTTTCCTCCTTCGCGTACACACTGTTTTTATGATTCCGAACCCATCTGTCTCACAAAATCGTCTAAAAGACCATTTAAACTAATACCTCCCTCTTGTTTCTTTTCCTTATACATTCATTTTTTCCACGTTTTTGCACTCAAGACAACTTTCCTCCTTCGCGTACACACTGTTTTTATGATTCCGAACCCATCTGACTCACAAAACCGTCTAAAACACCATTTAAACCAATACCTCCCTTTTGTTTCTTTTCCTTATACATTCATTTTTTCCACGTTTTTGCACTCAAAACAACTTTCCTCCTTCGCGTACACACTGTTTTTATGATTCCGAACCCATCTGACTCACAAAATCGCCTAAAAGACCATTTAAACCAATACCTCCCTTTTGTTTCTTTTCCTTATACATTCATTTTTTTTTCCACGTTTTTGCACTCAAAACAACTTTCCTCCTGCGCGTACACACTGTTTTTAACATTCCAAACCCATCTGACTCACAAAACTGTCTAAAAAGCTATTTAAACCAATACCGCCCTTTTGTTTTTTTTCGTTATACATTTATTTTTTCCACGTTTCGGCACTCAAAACAACTTTAATCCTTCGCGTACACACTGTTTTTATGATTCCGAACCCATCTGTCCCACAAAATCGTCTAAAAGACCATTTAAACCAATACGTCCCTTTTGTTTCTTTTCCTTATACATTCATTTTTTCCACGTTTTTGCACTCAAAACAACATTCCTCCTTCTTGTACACACTTTTCTGATGATTCCGAACCTACCTGACTCACAAAACCGTCTAAAAGGCCATTTAAACCAATACCGCCCTTTTGTTTCTTTTCCTTATACATTCATTTTTTCCACGTTTTTCCTCCTTCTCGTGCACACTTTTTTTATGAATCCGAACCCACCTGACTCACAAAAACCGTCTAAAAGGCCATTTAAACCAATACCACCCATTTGTTTCTTTTCCTTATACATTTATTTTTTCCACGTTTCGGCACTCAAAACAACTTTCCTCCTTCGCGTACACACTGTTTTTATGATTCCGAACCCATCTGTCTCACAAAATCGTCTAAAAGACCATTTAAACCAATACCTCCCTTTTGTTTCTTTTCCTTATACATTCATTTTTTCCACGTTTTTGCACTCAAGACAACTTTCCTCCTTCGCGTACACACTGTTTTTATGATTCCGAACCCATCTGACTCACAAACTCGTCTAAAAGACCATTTAAACCAATACCTCCCTTTTGTTTCTTTTCCTTATACATTCATTTTTTCCACGTTTTTGCACTTAAGACAACTTTCCTCCTTCGCGTACACACTGTTTTTATGATTCCGAACCCATCTGACTCACAAAATCGTCTAAAATACCATTTAAACCAATACCTCCCATTTGTTTCTTTTCCTTATACATTCATTTTTTCCACGTTTTTGCACTCAAGACAACTTTCCTCCTTCGCGTACACACTGTTTTTATGATTCCGAAACCATCTGACTCACAAAACCGTCTAAAAGACCATTTAAACCAATACCTCCCTTTTGTTTCTTTTCCTTATACATTCATTTTTTCCACGTTTTTGCACTCAAAACAACTTTCCTCCTTCGCGTACACACTGTTTTTATGATTCCGAACCTATCTGACTCACAAAATCGCCTAAAAGACCATTTAAACCAATACCTCCCTTTTGTTTCTTTTCCTTATACATTCATTTTTTTTTCCACGTTTTTGCACTCAAAACAACTTTCCTCCTCCGCGTACACACTGTTTTTAACATTCCAAACCCATCTGACTCACAAAACTGTCTAAAAAGCTATTTAAACCAATACCGCCCTTTTGTTTTTTTTCGTTATACATTTATTTTTTCCACGTTTCGGCACTCAAAACAACTTTAATCCTTCGCGTACACACTGTTTTTATGATTCCGAACCCATCTGTCCCACAAAATCGTCTAAAAGACCATTTCAACCAATACGTCCCTTTTGTTTCTTTTCCTTATACATTCATTTTTTCCACGTTTTTGCACTCAAAACAACATTCCTCCTTCTTGTACACACTTTTCTGATGATTCCGAACCTACCTGACTCACAAAGCCGTCTAAAAGGCCATTTAAACCAATACCGCCCTTTTGTTTCTTTTCCTTATACATTCATTTTTTCCACGTTTTTCCAACTTTCCTCCTTCTCGTACACACTTTTTTTATGAATCCGAACCCACCTGACTCACAAAAACCGTCTAAAAGGCCATTTAAACCAATACCACCCATTTATTTCTTTTCCTTATACATTTATTTTTTCCACGTTTCGGCACTCAAAACAACTTTCCTCCTTCGCGTACACACTGTTTTTATGATTCCGAACCCATCTGTCTCACAAAATCGTCTAAAAGACCATTTAAACCAATACCTCCCTTTTGTTTCTTTTCCTTATACATTCATTTTTTCCACGTTTTTGCACTCAAAACAACTTTCCTCCTCCGCGTACACACTGTTTTTAAGATTCCCAACCCATCTGACTCACAAAACTGTCTAAAAAGCCGTTTAAACCAATACCGCCCTTTTGTTTCTTTTCCTTATACATTCATTTTTTCCACGTTTTTGCACTCAAAACAATTTTCCTCCTTCGCGTACACACTTTTTTTATGATTCCGAACCCATCTGACTCACAAAATCGTTAAAAAGGCCATTTAAACCAATACCGCCTTGTTTCTTTTCCTTATACATTCATTTTTTGCACGTTTTTCCAACTTTCCTCCTTCTCGTACACACATTTTTTATGAATCCGGACCCACCTGACTCACAAAAACCGTCTAAAAGGCCATTTAAACCAATACCACCCATTTGTTTCTTTTCCTTATACATTCATTTTTTCCACGTTTTTGCACTCAAAACAACTTTCCTCCTTCGCGTACACACGGTTTTTATGATTCCGAACCCATCTTACTCACAAAACTGTCTAAAAAGCCATTTAAACCAAAACCGCCCTTTTGTTTCTTTTCCTTATACATTTATTTTTTCCACGTTTCGGCACTCAAAACAACTTTCCTCCTTCGCGTACACACTGTTTTTATGATTCCGAACCCATCTGTCTCACAAAATTCGTCTAAAAGACCATTTAAACCAATACCTCTCTTTTGTTTCTTTTATTTATACATTCATTTTTTCCACGTTTTTGCACTCAAGACAACTTTCCTCCTTCGCGTACACACTGTTTTTATGATTCCGAACCCATCTGACTCACAAAACCGTCTAAAACACCATTTAAACCAATACCTCCCTTTTGTTTCTTTTCCTTATACATTCATTTTTTCCACGTTTTTGCACTCAAAACAACTTTCCTCCTTCGCGTACACACTGTTTTTATGATTCCGAACCCATCTGACTCACAAAATCGCCTAAAAGACCATTTAAACCAATACCTCCCTTTTGTTTCTTTTCCTTATACATTCATTTTTTTTTCCACGTTTTTGCACTCAAAACAACTTTCCTCCTGCGCGTACACACTGTTTTTAACATTCCAAACCCATCTGACTCACAAAACTGTCTAAAAAGCTATTTAAACCAATACCGCCCTTTTGTTTTTTTTCGTTATACATTTATTTTTTCCACGTTTCGGCACTCAAAACAACTTTAATCCTTCGCGTACACACTGTTTTTATGATTCCGAACCCATCTGTCCCACAAAATTGTCTAAAAGACCATTTAAACCAATACGTCCCTTTTGTTTCTTTTCCTTATACATTCATTTTTTCCACGTTTTTGCACTCAAAACAACATTCCTCCTTCTTGTACACACTTTTCTGATGATTCCGAACCTACCTGACTCACAAAACCGTCTAAAAGGCCATTTAAACCAATACCGCCCTTTTGTTTCTTTTCCTTATACATTCATTTTTTCCACGTTTTTCCAACTTTCCTCCTTCTCGTACACATTTTTTTTATGATTCCGAACCCAACTGACTCACAAAACCGTCTAAGAGACCATTTAAACCAATACCTCCCTTTTGTTTCTTTTTCTTATACATTCATTTTTTCCACGTTTTTGCACTCAAAACAACTTTAAGATTCCCAACCCATCTGACTCACAAAACTGTCTAAAAAGCCGTTTAAACCAATACCGCCCTTTTGTTTCTTTTCCTTATACATTCATTTTTTCCACGTTTTTGCACTCAAAACAATTTTCCTCCTTCGCGTACACACTTTTTTTATGATTCCGAACCCATCTGACTCACAAAATCGTTAAAAAGGCCATTTAAACCAATACCGCCTTGTTTCTTTTCCTTATACATTCATTTTTTGCACGTTTTTCCAACTTTCCTCCTTCTCGTACACACATTTTTTATGAATCCGGACCCACCTGACTCACAAAAACCGTCTAAAAGGCCATTTAAACCAATACCACCCATTTGTTTCTTTTCCTTATACATTCATTTTTTCCACGTTTTTGCACTCAAAACAACTTTCCTCCTTCGCGTACACACGGTTTTTATGATTCCGAACCCATCTTACTCACAAAACTGTCTAAAAAGCCATTTAAACCAATACCGCCCTTTTGTTTCTTTTCCTTATACATTTATTTTTTCCACGTTTCGGCACTCAAAACAACTTTCCTCCTTCGCGTACACACTGTTTTTATGATTCCGAACCCATCTGTCTCACAAAATCGTCTAAAAGACCATTTAAACCAATACCTCCCTTTTGTTTCTTTTCCTTATACATTCATTTTTTCCACGTTTTTGCACTCAAGACAACTTTCCTCCTTCGCGTACACACTGTTTTTATGATTCCGAACCCATCTGACTCACAAAACCGTCTAAAACACCATTTAAACCAATACCTCCCTTTTGTTTCTTTTCCTTATACATTCATTTTTTCCACGTTTTTGCACTCAAAACAACTTTCCTCCTTCGCGTACACACTGTTTTTATGATTCCGAACCCATCTGACTCACAAAATCGCCTAAAAGACCATTTAAACCAATACCTCCCTTTTGTTTCTTTTCCTTATACATTCATTTTTTTTTCCACGTTTTTGCACTCAAAACAACTTTCCTCCTGCGCGTACACACTGTTTTTAACATTCCAAACCCATCTGACTCACAAAACTGTCTAAAAAGCTATTTAAACCAATACCGCCCTTTCGTTTTTTTTCGTTATACATTTATTTTTTCCACGTTTCGGCACTCAAAACAACTTTAATCCTTCGCGTACACACTGTTTTTATGATTCCGAACCCATCTGTCCCACAAAATCGTCTAAAAGACCATTTAAACCAATACGTCCCTTTTGTTTCTTTTCCTTATACATTCATTTTTTCCACGTTTTTGCACTCAAAACAACATTCCTCCTTCTTGTACACACTTTTCTGATGATTCCGAACCTACCTGACTCACAAAACCGTCTAAAAGGCCATTTAAACCAATACCGCCCTTTTGTTTCTTTTCCTTATACATTCATTTTTTCCACGTTTTTCCAACTTTCCTCCTTCTCGTACACACTTTTTTTATGAATCCGAACCAACCTGACTCACAAAAACCGTCTAAAAGGCCATTTAAACCACTACCACCCATTTGTTTCTTTTCCTTATACATTTATTTTTTCCACGTTTCGGCAGTCAAAACAACTTTCCTCCTTCGCGTACACACTGTTTTTATGATTCCGAACCCATCTGTCTCACAAAATCGTCTAAAAGACCATTTAAACCAATACCTCCCTTTTGTTTCTTTTCCTTATACATTCATTTTTTCCACGTTTTTGCACTCAAGACAACTTTCCTCCTTCGCGTACACACTGTTTTTATGATTCCGAACCCATCTGACTCACAAACTCGTCTAAAAGACCATTTAAACCAATACCTCCCTTTTGTTTCTTTTCCTTATACATTCATTTTTTCCACGTTTTTGCACTCAAGACAACTTTCCTCCTTCGCGTACACACTGTTTTTATGATTCCGAACCCATCTGACTCACAAAATCGTCTAAAAGACCATTTAAAGCAATACCTCCCTTTTGTTTCTTTTCCTTATACATTCATTTTTTTTTCCACGTTTTTGCACTCAAAACAACTTTCCTCCTTCGCGTACACACTGTTTTTATGATTCCGAACCCATCTGACTCACAAAACCGTCTAAAAGACCATTTAAACCAATACCGCCCTTTTGTTTCTTTTCCTTATACATTCATTTTTTCCACGTTTTTGCACTCAAAACAACTTTCTTCCTTCGCGTACACACTTTTTTTATGATTCCGAACCCATCTGACTCACAAAATCGTTAAAAAGGCCATTTAAACCAATACCGCCCTTTTGTTTCTTTTTCTTATACATTCATTTTTTCCACGTTTTTCCAACTTTCCTCCTTCTCGTACACACTTTTTTTATGAATCCGAACCCACCTGACTCACAAAAACCGTCTAAAAGGCCATTTAAACCAATACCGCCCATTTGTTTCTTTTCCTTATACATTCATTTTTTTCACGTTTGTGCACTCAAAACAACTTTCCTCCTTCGCGTACACACTGTTTTTATGATTCCGAACCCATCTTACTCACAAAACTGTCTAAAATGCCATTTAAACCAATACCGCCCTTTTGTTTCTTTTCCTTATGCATTTATTTTTTCCACGTTTCGGCACTCAAAACAACTTTCCTCCTTCGCGTACACACTGTTTTTATGATTCCGAACCCATCTGTCTCACACAATCGTCTAAAAGACCATTTAAACCAATACCTCCCTTTTGTTTCTTTTCCTTATACATTCATTTTTTTCACGTTTTTGCACTCAAGACAACTTTCCTCCTTCGCGTACACACTGTTTTTATGATTCGGAACCGATCTGACTCACAAAATCGTCTAAAAGACCATTTAAACCAATACCGCCCTTTTGATTCTTTTCCTTATATATTTATTTTTTCCACGCTTCGGCACTCAAAACAACTTTCCTCCTTCGCGTACACACTGTTTTTATGATTCCGAACCCATCTGTCTCACAAAATCGTCTAAAAGACCATTTAAACCAATACCTCCCTTTTGTTTCTTTTCCTTATACATTCATTTTTTCCACGTTTTTGCACTCAAAACAATTTTCCTCCATCGCGTACACACTTTTTTTATGATTCCGAACCCATCTGACTCACAAAATCGTTAAAAAGGCCATTTAATACCGCCCTTTTGTTTCTTTTTCTTATACATTCATTTTTTCCACGTTTTTCCAACTTTCCTCCTTCTCGTACACACTTTTTTTATGAATCCGAACCCACCTGACTCACAAAAACCGTCTAAAAGGCCATTTAAACCAATACCGCCCATTTGTTTCTTTTCCTTATACATTCATTTTTTCCACGTTTTTGCACTCAAAACAACTTTCCTCCTTCGCGTACACACTGTTTTTATGATTCCGAACCCATCTTACTCACAAAACTGTCTAAAAAGCCATTTAAACCAATACCGCCCTTTTGTTTCTTTTCCTTATACATTTTTTTTTCCACGTTTTTGCACTCAAAACAACTTTCCTCCTTCGCGTACACACTGTTTTTATGATTCCGAACCCATCTGACTCACAAAACCGTCTAAAAGACCATTTAAACCAATACCGCCCTTTTGTTTCTTTTCCTTATACATTCATTTTTTCCACGTTTTTGCACTCAAAACAACTTTCTTCCTTCGCGTACACACTTTTTTTATGATTCCGAACCCATCTGACTCACAAAATCGTTAAAAAGGCCATTTAAACCAATACCGCCCTTTTGTTTCTTTTTCTTATACATTCATTTTTTCCACGTTTTTCCAACTTTCCTCCTTCTCGTACACACTTTTTTTATGAATCCGAACCCACCTGACTCACAAAAACCGTCTAAAAGGCCATATAAACCAATACCGCCCATTTGTTTCTTTTCCTTATACATTCATTTTTTTCACGTTTGTGCACTCAAAACAACTTTCCTCCTTCGCGTACACACTGTTTTTATGATTCCGAACCCATCTTACTCACAAAACTGTCTAAAAAGCCATTTAAACCAATACCGCCCTTTTGTTTCTTTTCCTTATGCATTTATTTTTTCCACGTTTCGGCACTCAAAACAACTTTCCTCCTTCGCGTACACACTGTTTTTATGATTCCGAACCCATCTGACTCACAAAATCGTCTAAAAGACCATTTAAACCAATACCGCCCTTTTGATTCTTTTCCTTATATATTTATTTTTTCCACGCTTCGGCACTCAAAACAACTTTCCTCCTTCGCGTACACACTGTTTTTATGATTCCGAACCCATCTGTCTCACAAAATCGTCTAAAAGACCATTTAAACCAATACCTCCCTTTTGTTTCTTTTCCTTATACATTCATTTTTTCCACGTTTTTGCACTCAAAACAATTTTCCTCCATCGCGCACACACTTTTTTTATGATTCCGAACCCATCTGACTCACAAAATCGTTAAAAAGGCCATTTAAACCAATACCGCCCTTTTGTTTCTTTTTCTTATACATTCATTTTTTCCACGTTTTTCCAACTTTCCTCCTTCTCGTACACACTTTTTTTATGAATCCGAACCCACCTGACTCACAAAAACCGTCTAAAAGGCCATTTAAACCAATACCGCCCATTTGTTTCTTTTCCTTATACATTCATTTTTTCCACGTTTTTGCACTCAAAACAACTTTCCTCCTTCGCGTACACACTGTTTTTATGATTCCGAACCCATCTGACTCACAAAATCGTCTAAAAGACTATTTAAACCAATACCGCCCTTTTGTTTCTTTTCCTTATACATTCATTTTTTCCACGTTTTTGCACTCAAAACAACTTTCCTCCTTCGCGTACACACTGCTTTTATGATTCCGAACCCATCTGTCTCACAAAATCGTCTAAAAGACCATTTAAACCAACACCTCCCTTTTGTTTCTTTTCTTTATACATTCATTTTTTCCACGTTTTTGCACTCAAGACAACTTTCCTCCTTCGCGTACACACTGTTTTTATGATTCCGAACCCATCTGACTCACAAAATCGTCTAAAAGACCATTTAAACCAATACCTCCCTTTTGTTTCTTTTCCTTATACATTCATTTTTTTCACGTTTTTGCACTCAAGACAACTTTCCTCCTTCGCGTACACACTGTTTTTATGATTCCGAACCCATCTGACTCACAAAATCGTCTAAAAGACTATTTAAACCAATACCGCCCTTTTGTTTCTTTTCCTTATACATTCATTTTTTCCAGGTTTTTCTAACTTTCCTCCTTCTCGTACACACTTTTTTTATGATTCCGAACCCATCTGTCTCACAAAATCGTCTAAAAGACCATTTACACCAATACCGCCCTTTTGTTTCTTTTCTTTATACATTCATTTTTTTTTCCACGTTTTTGCACTCAAAACAACTTTCCTCCTGCGCGTACACACTGTTTTTAACATTCCAAACCCATCTGACTCACAAAACTGTCTAAAAAGCTATTTAAACCAATACCGCCCTTTTGTTTTTTTTCGTTATACATTTATTTTTTCCACGTTTCGGCACTCAAAACAACTTTAATCCTTCGCGTACACACTGTTTTTATGATTCCGAACCCATCTGTCCCACAAAATCGTCTAAAAGACCATTTAAACCAATACGTCCCTTTTGTTTCTTTTCCTGATACATTCATTTTTTCCACGTTTTTGCACTCAAAACAACATTCCTCCTTCTTGTACACACTTTTCTGATGATTCCGAACCTACCTGACTCACAAAACCGTCTAAAAGGCCATTTAAACCAATACCGCCCTTTTGTTTCTTTTCCTTATACATTCATTTTTTCCACGTTTTTCCAACTTTCCTCCTTCTCGTACACACTTTTTTTATGAATCCGAACCCACCTGACTCACAAAAACCGTCTAAAAGGCCATTTAAACCAATACCACCCATTTGTTTCTTTTCCTTAAACATTTATTTTTTCCACGTTTCGGCACTCAAAACAACTTTCCTCCTTCGCGTACACACTGTTTTTATGATTCCGAACCCATCTGTCTCACAAAATCGTCTAAAAGACCATTTAAACCAATACCTCCCTTTTGTTTCTTTTCCTTATACATTCATTTTTTCCACGTTTTTGCACTCAAAACAACTTTCCTCCTTCGCGTACACACTTTTTTTATGATTCCGAACCCATCTGACTCACAAAATCGTTAAAAAGGCCATTTAAACCAATACCGCCTTGTTTCTTTTCCTTATACATTCATTTTTTGCACGTTTTTCCAACTTTCCTCCTTCTCGTACACACATTTTTTATGAATCCGGACCCACCTGACTCACAAAAACCGTCTAAAAGGCCATTTAAACCAATACCACCCATTTGTTTCTTTTCCTTATACATTCATTTTTTCCACGTTTTTGCACTCAAAACAACTTTCCTCCTCCGTACACACTGTTTTTAAGATTCCCAACCCATCTGACTCACAAAACTGTCTAAAAAGCCGTTTAAACCAATACCGCCCTTTTGTTTCTTTTCCTTATACATTCATTTTTTCCACGTTTTTGCACTCAAAACAATTTTCCTCCTTCGCGTACACACTTTTTTTATGATTCCGAACCCATCTGACTCACAAAATCGTTAAAAAGGCCATTTAAACCAATACCGCCTTGTTTCTTTTCCTTATACATTCATTTTTTGCACGTTTTTCCAACTTTCCTCCTTCTCGTACACACATTTTTTATGAATCCGGACCCACCTGACTCACAAAAACCGTCTAAAAGGCCATTTAAACCAATACCACCCATTTGTTTCTTTTCCTTATACATTCATTTTTTCCACGTTTTTGCACTCAAAACAACTTTCCTCCTTCGCGTACACACGGTTTTTATGATTCCGAACCCATCTTACTCACAAAACTGTCTAAAAAGCCATTTAAACCAATACCGCCCTTTTGTTTCTTTTCCTTATACATTTTTTTTTCCACGTTTTTGCACTCAAAACAAATTTCCTCCTTCGCGTACACACTGTTTTTATGATTCCGAACCCATCTGACTCACAAAACCGTCTAAAAGACCATTTAAACCAATACCGCCCTTTTGTTTCTTTTCCTTATACATTCATTTTTTCCACGTTTTTGCACTCAAAACAACTTTCTTCCTTCGCGTACACACTTTTTTTATGATTCCGAACCCATCTGACTCACAAAATCGTTAAAAAGGCCATTTAAACCAATACCGCCCTTTTGTTTCTTTTTCTTATACATTCATTTTTTCCACGTTTTTCCAACTTTCCTCCTTCTCGTACACACTTTTTTTATGAATCCGAACCCACCTGACTCACAAAAACCGTCTAAAAGGCCATTTAAACCAATACCGCCCATTTGTTTCTTTTCCTTATACATTCATTTTTTTCACGTTTGTGCACTCAAAACAACTTTCCTCCTTCGCGTACACACTGTTTTTATGATTCCGAACCCATCTTACTCACAAAACTGTCTAAAAAGCCATTTAAACCAATACCGCCCTTTTGTTTCTTTTCCTTATGCATTTATTTTTTCCACGTTTCGGCACTCAAAACAACTTTCCTCCTTCGCGTACACACTGTTTTTATGATTCCGAACCCATCTGACTCACAAAATCGTCTAAAAGACCATTTAAACCAATACCGCCCTTTTGATTCTTTTCCTTATATATTTATTTTTTCCACGCTTCGGCACTCAAAACAACTTTCCTCCTTCGCGTACACACTGTTTTTATGATTCCGAACCCATCTGTCTCACAAAATCGTCTAAAAGACCATTTAAACCAATACCTCCCTTTTGTTTCTTTTCCTTATACATTCATTTTTTCCACGTTTTTGCACTCAAAACAATTTTCCTCCATCGCGTACACACTTTTTTTATGATTCCGAACCCATCTGACTCACAAAATCGTTAAAAAGGCCATTTAATACCGCCCTTTTGTTTCTTTTTCTTATACATTCATTTTTTCCACGTTTTTCCAACTTTCCTCCTTCTCGTACACACTTTTTTTATGAATCCGAACCCACCTGACTCACAAAAACCGTCTAAAAGGCCATTTAAACCAATACCGCCCATTTGTTTCTTTTCCTTATACATTCATTTTTTCCACGTTTTTGCACTCAAAACAACTTTCCTCCTTCGCGTACACACTGTTTTTATGATTCCGAACCCATTTTACTCACAAAACTGTCTAAAAAGCCATTTAAACCAATACCGCCCTTTTGTTTCTTTTCCTTATACATTTTTTTTTCCACGTTTTTGCACTCAAAACAACTTTCCTCCTTCGCGTACACACTGTTTTTATGATTCCGAACCCATCTGACTCACAAAACCGTCTAAAAGACCATTTAAACCAATACCGCCCTTTTGTTTCTTTTCCTTATACATTCATTTTTTCCACGTTTTTGCACTCAAAACAACTTTCTTCCTTCGCGTACACACTTTTTTTATGATTCCGAACCCATCTGACTCACAAAATCGTTAAAAAGGCCATTTAAACCAATACCGCCCTTTTGTTTCTTTTTCTTATACATTCATTTTTTCCACGTTTTTCCAACTTTCCTCCTTCTCGTACACACTTTTTTTATGAATCCGAACCCACCTGACTCACAAAAACCGTCTAAAAGGCCATTTAAACCAATACCGCCCATTTGTTTCTTTTCCTTATACATTCATTTTTTTCACGTTTGTGCACTCAAAACAACTTTCCTCCTTCGCGTACACACTGTTTTTATGATTCCGAACCCATCTTACTCACAAAACTGTCTAAAAAGCCATTTAAACCAATACCGCCCTTTTGTTTCTTTTCCTTATGCATTTATTTTTTCCACGTTTCGGCACTCAAAACAACTTTCCTCCTTCGCGTACACACTGTTTTTATGATTCCGAACCCATCTGACTCACAAAATCGTCTAAAAGACCATTTAAACCAATACCGCCCTTTTGATTCTTTTCCTTATATATTTATTTTTTCCACGCTTCGGCACTCAAAACAACTTTCCTCCTTCGCGTACACACTGTTTTTATGATTCCGAACCCATCTGTCTCACAAAATCGTCTAAAAGACCATTTAAACCAATACCTCCCTTTTGTTTCTTTTCCTTATACATTCATTTTTTCCACGTTTTTGCACTCAAAACAATTTTCCTCCATCGCGCACACACTTTTTTTATGATTCCGAACCCATCTGACTCACAAAATCGTTAAAAAGGCCATTTAAACCAATACCGCCCTTTTGTTTCTTTTTCTTATACATTCATTTTTTCCACGTTTTTCCAACTTTCCTCCTTCTCGTACACACTTTTTTTATGAATCCGAACCCACCTGACTCACAAAAACCGTCTAAAAGGCCATTTAAACCAATACCGCCCATTTGTTTCTTTTCCTTATACATTCATTTTTTCCACGTTTTTGCACTCAAAACAACTTTCCTCCTTCGCGTACACACTGTTTTTATGATTCCGAACCCATCTGACTCACAAAATCGTCTAAAAGACTATTTAAACCAATACCGCCCTTTTGTTTCTTTTCCTTATACATTCATTTTTTCCACGTTTTTGCACTCAAAACAACTTTCCTCCTTCGCGTACACACTGCTTTTATGATTCCGAACCCATCTGTCTCACAAAATCGTCTAAAAGACCATTTAAACCAACACCTCCCTTTTGTTTCTTTTCTTTATACATTCATTTTTTCCACGTTTTTGCACTGAAGACAACTTTCCTCCTTCGCGTACACACTGTTTTTATGATTCCGAACCCATCTGACTCACAAAATCGTCTAAAAGACCATTTAAACCAATACCTCCCTTTTGTTTCTTTTCCTTATACATTCATTTTTTTCACGTTTTTGCACTCAAGACAACTTTCCTCCTTCGCGTACACACTGTTTTTATGATTCCGAACCCATCTGACTCACAAAATCGTCTAAAAGACTATTTAAACCAATACCGCCCTTTTGTTTCTTTTCCTTATACATTCATTTTTTCCAGGTTTTTCTAACTTTCCTCCTTCTCGTACACACTTTTTTTATGATTCCGAACCCATCTGTCTCACAAAATCGTCTAAAAGACCATTTACACCAATACCGCCCTTTTGTTTCTTTTCTTTATACATTCATTTTTTTTTCCACGTTTTTGCACTCAAAACAACTTTCCTCCTGCGCGTACACACTGTTTTTAACATTCCAAACCCATCTGACTCACAAAACTGTCTAAAAAGCTATTTAAACCAATACCGCCCTTTTGTTTTTTTTCGTTATACATTTATTTTTTCCACGTTTCGGCACTCAAAACAACTTTAATCCTTCGCGTACACACTGTTTTTATGATTCCGAACCCATCTGTCCCACAAAATCGTCTAAAAGACCATTTAAACCAATACGTCCCTTTTGTTTCTTTTCCTGATACATTCATTTTTTCCACGTTTTTGCACTCAAAACAACATTCCTCCTTCTTGTACACACTTTTCTGATGATTCCGAACCTACCTGACTCACAAAACCGTCTAAAAGGCCATTTAAACCAATACCGCCCTTTTGTTTCTTTTCCTTATACATTCATTTTTTCCACGTTTTTCCAACTTTCCTCCTTCTCGTACACACTTTTTTTATGAATCCGAACCCACCTGACTCACAAAAACCGTCTAAAAGGCCATTTAAACCAATACCACCCATTTGTTTCTTTTCCTTAAACATTTATTTTTTCCACGTTTCGGCACTCAAAACAACTTTCCTCCTTCGCGTACACACTGTTTTTATGATTCCGAACCCATCTGTCTCACAAAATCGTCTAAAAGACCATTTAAACCAATACCTCCCTTTTGTTTCTTTTCCTTATACATTCATTTTTTCCACGTTTTTGCACTCAAAACAACTTTCCTCCTTCGCGTACACACTTTTTTTATGATTCCGAACCCATCTGACTCACAAAATCGTTAAAAAGGCCATTTAAACCAATACCGCCTTGTTTCTTTTCCTTATACATTCATTTTTTGCACGTTTTTCCAACTTTCCTCCTTCTCGTACACACATTTTTTATGAATCCGGACCCACCTGACTCACAAAAACCGTCTAAAAGGCCATTTAAACCAATACCACCCATTTGTTTCTTTTCCTTATACATTCATTTTTTCCACGTTTTTGCACTCAAAACAACTTTCCTCCTCCGTACACACTGTTTTTAAGATTCCCAACCCATCTGACTCACAAAACTGTCTAAAAAGCCGTTTAAACCAATACCGCCCTTTTGTTTCTTTTCCTTATACATTCATTTTTTCCACGTTTTTGCACTCAAAACAATTTTCCTCCTTCGCGTACACACTTTTTTTATGATTCCGAACCCATCTGACTCACAAAATCGTTAAAAAGGCCATTTAAACCAATACCGCCTTGTTTCTTTTCCTTATACATTCATTTTTTGCACGTTTTTCCAACTTTCCTCCTTCTCGTACACACATTTTTTATGAATCCGGACCCACCTGACTCACAAAAACCGTCTAAAAGGCCATTTAAACCAATACCACCCATTTGTTTCTTTTCCTTATACATTCATTTTTTCCACGTTTTTGCACTCAAAACAACTTTCCTCCTTCGCGTACACACGGTTTTTATGATTCCGAACCCATCTTACTCACAAAACTGTCTAAAAAGCCATTTAAACCAATACCGCCCTTTTGTTTCTTTTCCTTATACATTTTTTTTTCCACGTTTTTGCACTCAAAACAACTTTCCTCCTTCGCGTACACACTGTTTTTATGATTCCGAACCCATCTGACTCACAAAACCGTCTAAAAGACCATTTAAACCAATACCGCCCTTTTGTTTCTTTTCCTTATACATTCATTTTTTCCACGTTTTTGCACTCAAAACAACTTTCTTCCTTCGCGTACACACTTTTTTTATGATTCCGAACCCATCTGACTCACAAAATCGTTAAAAAGGCCATTTAAACCAATACCGCCCTTTTGTTTCTTTTTCTTATACATTCATTTTTTCCACGTTTTTCCAACTTTCCTCCTTCTCGTACACACTTTTTTTATGAATCCGAACCCACCTGACTCACAAAAACCGTCTAAAAGGCCATTTAAACCAATACCGCCCATTTGTTTCTTTTCCTTATACATTCATTTTTTTCACGTTTGTGCACTCAAAACAACTTTCCTCCTTCGCGTACACACTGTTTTTATGATTCCGAACCCATCTTACTCACAAAACTGTCTAAAAAGCCATTTAAACCAATACCGCCCTTTTGTTTCTTTTCCTTATGCATTTATTTTTTCCACGTTTCGGCACTCAAAACAACTTTCCTCCTTCGCGTACACACTGTTTTTATGATTCCGAACCCATCTGACTCACAAAATCGTCTAAAAGACCATTTAAACCAATACCGCCCTTTTGATTCTTTTCCTTATATATTTATTTTTTCCACGCTTCGGCACTCAAAACAACTTTCCTCCTTCGCGTACACACTGTTTTTATGATTCCGAACCCATCTGTCTCACAAAATCGTCTAAAAGACCATTTAAACCAATACCTCCCTTTTGTTTCTTTTCCTTATACATTCATTTTTTCCACGTTTTTGCACTCAAAACAATTTTCCTCCATCGCGCACACACTTTTTTTATGATTCCGAACCCATCTGACTCACAAAATCGTTAAAAAGGCCATTTAAACCAATACCGCCCTTTTGTTTCTTTTTCTTATACATTCATTTTTTCCACGTTTTTCCAACTTTCCTCCTTCTCGTACACACTTTTTTTATGAATCCGAACCCACCTGACTCACAAAAACCGTCTAAAAGGCCATTTAAACCAATACCGCCCATTTGTTTCTTTTCCTTATACATTCATTTTTTCCACGTTTTTGCACTCAAAACAACTTTCCTCCTTCGCGTACACACTGTTTTTATGATTCCGAACCCATCTGACTCACAAAATCGTCTAAAAGACTATTTAAACCAATACCGCCCTTTTGTTTCTTTTCCTTATACATTCATTTTTTCCACGTTTTTGCACTCAAAACAACTTTCCTCCTTCGCGTACACACTGCTTTTATGATTCCGAACCCATCTGTCTCACAAAATCGTCTAAAAGACCATTTAAACCAACACCTCCCTTTTGTTTCTTTTCTTTATACATTCATTTTTTCCACGTTTTTGCACTCAAGACAACTTTCCTCCTTCGCGTACACACTGTTTTTATGATTCCGAACCCATCTGACTCACAAAATCGTCTAAAAGACCATTTAAACCAATACCTCCCTTTTGTTTCTTTTCCTTATACATTCATTTTTTTCACGTTTTTGCACTCAAGACAACTTTCCTCCTTCGCGTACACACTGTTTTTATGATTCCGAACCCATCTGACTCACAAAATCGTCTAAAAGACTATTTAAACCAATACCGCCCTTTTGTTTCTTTTCCTTATACATTCATTTTTTCCAGGTTTTTCCAACTTTCCTCCTTCTCGTACACACTTTTTTTATGATTCCGAACCCATCTGTCTCACAAAATCGTCTAAAAGACCATTTACACCAATACCGCCCTTTTGTTTCTTTTCTTTATACATTCATTTTTTTTTCCACGTTTTTGCACTCAAAACAACTTTCCTCCTGCGCGTACACACTGTTTTTAACATTCCAAACCCATCTGACTCACAAAACTGTCTAAAAAGCTATTTAAACCAATACCGCCCTTTTGTTTTTTTTCGTTATACATTTATTTTTTCCACGTTTCGGCACTCAAAACAACTTTAATCCTTCGCGTACACACTGTTTTTATGATTCCGAACCCATCTGTCCCACAAAATCGTCTAAAAGACCATTTAAACCAATACGTCCCTTTTGTTTCTTTTCCTGATACATTCATTTTTTCCACGTTTTTGCACTCAAAACAACATTCCTCCTTCTTGTACACACTTTTCTGATGATTCCGAACCTACCTGACTCACAAAACCGTCTAAAAGGCCATTTAAACCAATACCGCCCTTTTGTTTCTTTTCCTTATACATTCATTTTTTCCACGTTTTTCCAACTTTCCTCCTTCTCGTACACACTTTTTTTATGAATCCGAACCCACCTGACTCACAAAAACCGTCTAAAAGGCCATTTAAACCAATACCACCCATTTGTTTCTTTTCCTTAAACATTTATTTTTTCCACGTTTCGGCACTCAAAACAACTTTCCTCCTTCGCGTACACACTTTTTTTATGATTCCGAACCCATCTGACTCACAAAATCGTTAAAAAGGCCATTTAAACCAATACCGCCTTGTTTCTTTTCCTTATACATTCATTTTTTGCACGTTTTTCCAACTTTCCTCCTTCTCGTACACACATTTTTTATGAATCCGGACCCACCTGACTCACAAAAACCGTCTAAAAGGCCATTTAAACCAATACCACCCATTTGTTTCTTTTCCTTATACATTCATTTTTTCCACGTTTTTGCACTCAAAACAACTTTCCTCCTCCGCGTACACACTGTTTTTAAGATTCCCAACCCATCTGACTCACAAAACTGTCTAAAAAGCCGTTTAAACCAATACCGCCCTTTTGTTTCTTTTCCTTATACATTCATTTTTTCCACGTTTTTGCACTCAAAACAATTTTCCTCCTTCGCGTACACACTTTTTTTATGATTCCGAACCCATCTGACTCACAAAATCGTTAAAAAGGCCATTTAAACCAATACCGCCTTGTTTCTTTTCCTTATACATTCATTTTTTGCACGTTTTTCCAACTTTCCTCCTTCTCGTACACACATTTTTTATGAATCCGGACCCACCTGACTCACAAAAACCGTCTAAAAGGCCATTTAAACCAATACCACCCATTTGTTTCTTTTCCTTATACATTCATTTTTTCCACGTTTTTGCACTCAAAACAACTTTCCTCCTTCGCGTACACACGGTTTTTATGATTCCGAACCCATCTTACTCACAAAACTGTCTAAAAAGCCATTTAAACCAATACCGCCCTTTTGTTTCTTTTCCTTATACATTTATTTTTTCCACGTTTCGGCACTCAAAACAACTTTCCTCCTTCGCGTACACACTGTTTTTATGATTCCGAACCCATCTGTCTCACAAAATCGTCTAAAAGACCATTTAAACCAATACCTCCCTTTTGTTTCTTTTCCTTATACATTCATTTTTTCCACGTTTTTGCACTCAAGACAACTTTCCTCCTTCGCGTACACACTGTTTTTATGATTCCGAACCCATCTGACTCACAAAACCGTCTAAAACACCATTTAAACCAATACCTCCCTTTTGTTTCTTTTCCTTATACATTCATTTTTTCCACGTTTTTGCACTCAAAACAACTTTCCTCCTTCGCGTACACACTGTTTTTATGATTCCGAACCCATCTGACTCACAAAATCGCCTAAAAGACCATTTAAACCAATACCTCCCTTTTGTTTCTTTTCCTTATACATTCATTTTTTTTTCCACGTTTTTGCACTCAAAACAACTTTCCTCCTGCGCGTACACACTGTTTTTGACATTCCAAACCCATCTGACTCACAAAACTGTCTAAAAAGCTATTTAAACCAATACCGCCCTTTTGTTTTTTTTCGTTATACATTTATTTTTTCCACGTTTCGGCACTCAAAACAACTTTAATCCTTCGCGTACACACTGTTTTTATGATTCCGAACCCATCTGTCCCACAAAATCGTCTAAAAGACCATTTAAACCAATACGTCCCTTTTGTTTCTTTTCCTTATACATTCATTTTTTCCACGTTTTTGCACTCAAAACAACATTCCTCCTTCTTGTACACACTTTTCTGATGATTCCGAACCTACCTGACTCACAAAACCGTCTAAAAGGCCATTTAAACCAATACCGCCCTTTTGTTTCTTTTCCTTATACATTCATTTTTTCCACGTTTTTGCACTCAAAACAACATTCCTCCTTCTTGTACACACTTTTCTGATGATTCCGAACCTACCTGACTCACAAAACCGTCTAAAAGGCCATTTAAACCAATACCACCCATTTGTTTCTTTTCCTTATACATTTATTTTTTCCACGTTTCGGCACTCAAAACAACTTTCCTCCTTCGCGTACACACTGTTTTTATGATTCCGAACCCATCTGTCTCACAAAATCGTCTAAAAGACCATTTAAACCAATACCTCCCTTTTGTTTCTTTTCCTTATACATTCATTTTTTCCACGTTTTTGCACTCAAGACAACTTTCCTCCTTCGCGTACACACTGTTTTTATGATTCCGAACCCATCTGACTCACAAACTCGTCTAAAAGACCATTTAAACCAATACCTCCCATTTGTTTCTTTTCCTTATACATTCATTTTTTCCACGTTTTTGCACTCAAGACAACTTTCCTCCTTCGCGTACACACTGTTTTTATGATTCCGAAACCATCTGACTCACAAAACCGTCTAAAAGACCATTTAAACCAATACCTCCCTTTTGTTTCTTTTCCTTATACATTCATTTTTTCCACGTTTTTGCACTCAAAACAACTTTCCTCCTTCGCGTACACACTGTTTTTATGATTCCGAACCCATCTGACTCACAAAATCGCCTAAAAGACCATTTAAACCAATACCTCCCTTTTGTTTCTTTTCCTTATACATTCATTTTTTCCACGTTTTTGCACTCAAGACAACTTTCCTCCTTCGCGTACACACTGTTTTTATGATTCCGAACCCATCTGACTCACAAAACCGTCTAAAACACCATTTAAACCAATACCTCCCTTTTGTTTCTTTTCCTTATACATTCATTTTTTCCACGTTTTTGCACTCAAAACAACTTTCCTCCTTCGCGTACACACTGTTTTTATGATTCCGAACCCATCTGACTCACAAAATCGCCTAAAAGACCATTTAAACCAATACCTCCCTTTTGTTTCTTTTCCTTATACATTCATTTTTTTTTCCACGTTTTTGCACTCAAAACAACTTTCCTCCTGCGCGTACACACTGTTTTTGACATTCCAAACCCATCTGACTCACAAAACTGTCTAAAAAGCTATTTAAACCAATACCGCCCTTTTGTTTTTTTTCGTTATACATTTATTTTTTCCACGTTTCGGCACTCAAAACAACTTTAATCCTTCGCGTACACACTGTTTTTATGATTCCGAACCCATCTGTCCCACAAAATCGTCTAAAAGACCATTTAAACCAATACGTCCCTTTTGTTTCTTTTCCTTATACATTCATTTTTTCCACGTTTTTGCACTCAAAACAACATTCCTCCTTCTTGTACACACTTTTCTGATGATTCCGAACCTACCTGACTCACAAAACCGTCTAAAAGGCCATTTAAACCAATACCGCCCTTTTGTTTCTTTTCCTTATACATTCATTTTTTCCACGTTTTTGCACTCAAAACAACATTCCTCCTTCTTGTACACACTTTTCTGATGATTCCGAACCTACCTGACTCACAAAACCGTCTAAAAGGCCATTTAAACCAATACCACCCATTTGTTTCTTTTCCTTATACATTTATTTTTTCCACGTTTCGGCACTCAAAACAACTTTCCTCCTTCGCGTACACGCTGTTTTTATGATTCCGAACCCATCTGTCTCACAAAATCGTCTAAAAGACCATTTAAACCAATACCTCCCTTTTGTTTCTTTTCCTTATACATTCATTTTTTCCACGTTTTTGCACTCAAGACAACTTTCCTCCTTCGCGTACACACTGTTTTTATGATTCCGAACCCATCTGACTCACAAACTCGTCTAAAAGACCATTTAAACCAATACCTCCCATTTGTTTCTTTTCCTTATACATTCATTTTTTCCACGTTTTTGCACTCAAGACAACTTTCCTCCTTCGCGTACACACTGTTTTTATGATTCCGAAACCATCTGACTCACAAAACCGTCTAAAAGACCATTTAAACCAATACCTCCCTTTTGTTTCTTTTCCTTATACATTCATTTTTTCCACGTTTTTGCACTCAAAACAACTTTCCTCCTTCGCGTACACACTGTTTTTATGATTCCGAACCCATCTGACTCACAAAATCGCCTAAAAGACCATTTAAACCAATACCTCCCTTTTGTTTCTTTTCCTTATACATTCATTTTTTTTTCCACGTTTTTGCACTCAAAACAACTTTCCTCCTGCGCGTACACACTGTTTTTAACATTCCAAACCCATCTGACTCACAAAACTGTCTAAAAAGCTATTTAAACCAATACCGCCCTTTTGTTTTTTTTCGTTATATATTTATTTTTTCCACGTTTCGGCACTCAAAACAACTTTAATCCTTCGCGTACACACTGTTTTTATGATTCCGAACCCATCTGTCCCACAAAATCGTCTAAAAGACCATTTAAACCAATACGTCCCTTTTGTTTCTTTTCCTTATACATTCATTTTTTCCACGTTTTTGCACTCAAAACAACATTCCTCCTTCTTGTACACACTTTTCTGATGATTCCGAACCTACCTGACTCACAAAACCGTCTAAAAGGCCATTTAAACCAATACCGCCCTTTTGTTTCTTTTCCTTATACATTCATTTTTTCCACGTTTTTCCAACTTTCCTCCTTCTCGTACACACTTTTTTTATGAATCCGAACCCACCTGACTCAAAAAAACCGTCTAAAAGGCCATTTAAACCACTACCACCCATTTGTTTCTTTTCCTTATACATTTATTTTTTCCACGTTTCGGCACTCAAAACAACTTTCCTCCTTCGCGTACACACTGTTTTTATGATTCCGAACCCATCTGTCTCACAAAATCGTCTAAAAGACCATTTAAACCAATACCTCCCTTTTGTTTCTTTTCCTTATACATTCATTTTTTCCACGTTTTTGCACTCAAGACAACTTTCCTCCTTCGCGTACACACTGTTTTTATGATTCCGAATCCATCTGACTCACAAACTCGTCTAAAAGACCATTTAAACCAATACCTCCCTTTTGTTTCTTTTCCTTATACATTCATTTTTTCCACGTTTTTGCACTCAAGACAACTTTCCTCCTTCGCGTACACACTGTTTTTATGATTCCGAACCCATCTGACTCACAAAATCGTCTAAAAGACCATTTAAACCAATACCTCCCTTTTGTTTCTTTTCCTTATACATTCATTTTATTTTCCACGTTTTTGCACTCAAAACAACTTTCCTCCTTCGCGTACACACTGTTTTTATGATTCCGAACCCATCTGACTCACAAAACCGTCTAAAAGACCATTTAAACCAATACCGCCCTTTTGTTTCTTTTCCTTATACATTCATTTTTTCCACGTTTTTGCACTCAAAACAACTTTCTTCCTTCGCGTACACACTTTTTTTATGATTCCGAACCCATCTGACTCACAAAATCGTTAAAAAGGCCATTTAAACCAATACCGCCCTTTTGTTTCTTTTTCTTATACATTCATTTTTTCCACGTTTTTCCAACTTTCCTCCTTCTCGTACACACTTTTTTTATGAATCCGAACCCACCTGACTCACAAAAACCGTCTAAAAGGCCATTTAAACCAATACCGCCCATTTGTTTCTTTTCCTTATACATTCATTTTTTTCACGTTTGTGCACTCAAAACAACTTTCCTCCTTCGCGTACACACTGTTTTTATGATTCCGAACCCATCTTACTCACAAAACTGTCTAAAAAGCCATTTAAACCAATACCGCCCTTTTGTTTCTTTTCCTTATGCATTTATTTTTTCCACGTTTCGGCACTCAAAACAACTTTCCTCCTTCGCGTACACACTGTTTTTATGATTCCGAACCCATCTGTCTCACACAATCGTCTAAAAGACCATTTAAACCAATACCTCCCTTTTGTTTCTTTTCCTTATACATTCATTTTTTTCACGTTTTTGCACTCAAGACAACTTTCCTCCTTCGCGTACACACTGTTTTTATGATTCGGAACCCATCTGACTCACAAAATCGTCTAAAAGACCATTTAAACCAATACCGCCCTTTTGATTCTTTTCCTTATATATTTATTTTTTCCACGCTTCGGCACTCAAAACAACTTTCCTCCTTCGCGTACACACTGTTTTTATGAATCCGAACCCACCTGACTCACAAAAACCGTCTAAAAGGCCATTTAAACCAATACCGCCCATTTGTTTCTTTTCCTTATACATTCATTTTTTTCACGTTTGTGCACTCAAAACAACTTTCCTCCTTCGCGTACACACTGTTTTTATGATTCCGAACCCATCTTACTCACAAAACTGTCTAAAAAGCCATTTAAACCAATACCGCCCTTTTGTTTCTTTTCCTTATGCATTTATTTTTTCCACGCTTCGGCACTCAAAACAACTTTCCTCCTTCGCGTACACACTGTTTTTATGATTCCGAACCCATCTGTCTCACAAAATCGTCTAAAAGGCCATTTAAACCAATACCGCCCATTTGTTTCTTTTCCTTATACATTCATTTTTTCCACGTTTTTGCACTCAAAACAACTTTCCTCCTTCGCGTACACACTGTTTTTATGATTCCGAACCCATCTTACTCACAAAACTGTCTAAAAAGCCATTTAAACCAATACCGCCCTTTTGTTTCTTTTCCTTATACATTTTTTTTTCCACGTTTTTGCACTCAAAACAACTTTCCTCCTTCGCGTACACACTGTTTTTATGATTCCGAACCCATCTGACTCACAAAACCGTCTAAAAGACCATTTAAACCAATACCGCCCTTTTGTTTCTTTTCCTTATACATTCATTTTTTCCACGTTTTTGCACTCAAAACAACTTTCTTCCTTCGCGTACACACTTTTTTTATGATTCCGAACCCATCTAACTCACAAAATCGTTAAAAAGGCCATTTAAACCAATACCGCCCTTTTGTTTCTTTTTCTTATACATTCATTTTTTCCACGTTTTTCCAACTTTCCTCCTTCTCGTACACACTTTTTTTATGAATCCGAACCCACCTGACTCACAAAAACCGTCTAAAAGGCCATTTAAACCAATACCGCCCATTTGTTTCTTTTCCTTATACATTCATTTTTTTCACGTTTGTGCACTCAAAACAACTTTCCTCCTTCGCGTACACACTGTTTTTATGATTCCGAACCCATCTTACTCACAAAACTGTCTAAAAAGCCATTTAAACCAATACCGCCCTTTTGTTTCTTTTCCTTATGCATTTATTTTTTCCACGTTTCGGCACTCAAAACAACTTTCCTCCTTCGCGTACACACTGTTTTTATGATTCCGAACCCATCTGACTCACAAAATCGTCTAAAAGACCATTTAAACCAATACCGCCCTTTTGATTCTTTTCCTTATATATTTATTTTTTCCACGCTTCGGCACTCAAAACAACTTTCCTCCTTCGCGTACACACTGTTTTTATGATTCCGAACCCATCTGTCTCACAAAATCGTCTAAAAGACCATTTAAACCAATACCTCCCTTTTGTTTCTTTTCCTTATACATTCATTTTTTCCACGTTTTTGCACTCAAAACAATTTTCCTCCATCGCGCACACACTTTTTTTATGATTCCGAACCCATCTGACTCACAAAATCGTTAAAAAGGCCATTTAAACCAATACCGCCCTTTTGTTTCTTTTTCTTATACATTCATTTTTTCCACGTTTTTCCAACTTTCCTCCTTCTCGTACACACTTTTTTTATGAATCCGAACCCACCTGACACACAAAAACCGTCTAAAAGGCCATTTAAACCAATACCGCCCATTTGTTTCTTTTCCTTATACATTCATTTTTTCCACGTTTTTGCACTCAAAACAACTTTCCTCCTTCGCGTACACACTGTTTTTATGATTCCGAACCCATCTTACTCACAAAACTGTCTAAAAAGCCATTTAAACCAATACCGCCCTTTTGTTTCTTTTCCTTATACATTTATTTTTTCCACGTTTCGGCACTCAAAACAACTTTCCTCCTTCGCGTACACACTGTTTTTATGATTCCGAACCCATCTGACTCACAAAATCGTCTAAAAGACCATTTAAACCAATACCTCCCTTTTGTTTCTTTTCCTTATACATTCATTTTTTTCACGTTTTTGCACTCAAGACAACTTTCCTCCTTCGCGTACACACTGTTTTTATGATTCCGAACCCATCTGACTCACAAAATCGTCTAAAAGACTATTTAAACCAATACCGCCCTTTTGTTTCTTTTCCTTATACATTCATTTTTTCCACGTTTTTGCACTCAAAACAACTTTCCTCCTTCGCGTACACACTGTTTTTATGATTCCGAACCCATCTGACTCACAAAATCGTCTAAAAGACCATTTAAACCAATACCTCCCTTTTGTTTCTTTTCCTTATACATTCATTTTTTTCACGTTTTTGCACTCAAGACAACTTTCCTCCTTCGCGTACACACTGTTTTTATGATTCCGAACCCATCTGACTCACAAAATCGTCTAAAAGACTATTTAAACCAATACCGCCCTTTTGTTTCTTTTCCTTATACATTCATTTTTTCCAGGTTTTTCCAACTTTCCTCCTTCTCGTACACACTTTTTTTATGATTCCGAACCCATCTGTCTCACAAAATCGTCTAAAAGACCATTTACACCAATACCGCCCTTTTGTTTCTTTTCTTTATACATTCATTTTTTTTTCCACGTTTTTGCACTCAAAACAACTTTCCTCCTGCGCGTACACACTGTTTTTAACATTCCAAACCCATCTGACTCACAAAACTGTCTAAAAAGCTATTTAAACCAATACCGCCCTTTTGTTTTTTTTCGTTATACATTTATTTTTTCCACGTTTCGGCACTCAAAACAACTTTAATCCTTCGCGTACACACTGTTTTTATGATTCCGAACCCATCTGTCCCACAAAATCGTCTAAAAGACCATTTAAACCAATACGTCCCTTTTGTTTCTTTTCCTTATACATTCATTTTTTCCACGTTTTTGCACTCAAAACAACATTCCTCCTTCTTGTACACACTTTTCTGATGATTCCGAACCTACCTGACTCACAAAACCGTCTAAAAGGCCATTTAAACCAATACCGCCCTTTTGTTTCTTTTCCTTATACATTCATTTTTTCCACGTTTTTCCAACTTTCCTCCTTCTCGTACACACTTTTTTTATGAATCCGAACCCACCTGACTCACAAAAACCGTCTAAAAGGCCATTTAAACCAATACCACCCATTTGTTTCTTTTCCTTAAACATTTATTTTTTCCACGTTTTGGCACTCAAAACAACTTTCCTCCTTCGCGTACACACTGTTTTTATGATTCCGAACCCATCTGTCTCACAAAATCGTCTAAAAGACCATTTAAACCAATACCTCCCTTTTGTTTCTTTTCCTTATACATTCATTTTTTCCACGTTTTTGCACTCAAAACAACTTTCCTCCTCCGCGTACACACTGTTTTTAAGATTCCCAACCCATCTGACTCACAAAACTGTCTAAAAAGCCGTTTAAACCAATACCGCCCTTTTGTTTCTTTTCCTTATACATTCATTTTTTCCACGTTTTTGCACTCAAAACAATTTTCCTCCTTCGCGTACACACTTTTTTTATGATTCCGAACCCATCTGACTCACAAAATCGTTAAAAAGGCCATTTAAACCAATACCGCCTTGTTTCTTTTCCTTATACATTCATTTTTTGCACGTTTTTCCAACTTTCCTCCTTCTCGTACACACATTTTTTATGAATCCGGACCCACCTGACTCACAAAAACCGTCTAAAAGGCCATTTAAACCAATACCACCCATTTGTTTCTTTTCCTTATACATTCATTTTTTCCACGTTTTTGCACTCAAAACAACTTTCCTCCTTCGCGTACACACGGTTTTTATGATTCCGAACCCATCTTACTCACAAAACTGTCTAAAAAGCCATTTAAACCAAAACCGCCCTTTTGTTTCTTTTCCTTATACATTTATTTTTTCCACGTTTCGGCACTCAAAACAACTTTCCTCCTTCGCGTACACACTGTTTTTATGATTCCGAACCCATCTGTCTCACAAAATTCGTCTAAAAGACCATTTAAACCAATACCTCCCTTTTGTTTCTTTTCCTTATACATTTATTTTTTCCACGTTTTTGCACTCAAGACAACTTTCCTCCTTCGCGTACACACTGTTTTTATGATTCCGAACCCATCTGACTCACAAAACCGTCTAAAACACCATTTAAACCAATACCTCCCTTTTGTTTCTTTTCCTTATACATTCATTTTTTCCACGTTTTTGCACTCAACACAACTTTCCTCCTTCGCGTACACACTGTTTTTATGATTCCGAACCCATCTGACTCACAAAATCGCCTAAAAGACCATTTAAACCAATACCTCCCTTTTGTTTCTTTTCCTTATACATTCATTTTTTTTCCCACGTTTTTGCACTCAAAACAACTTTCCTCCTGCGCGTACACACTGTTTTTAACATTCCAAACCCATCTGACTCACAAAACTGTCTAAAAAGCTATTTAAACCAATACCGCCCTTTTGTTTTTTTTCGTTATACATTTATTTTTTCCACGTTTCGGCACTCAAAACAACTTTAATCCTTCGCGTACACACTGTTTTTATGATTCCGAACCCATCTGTCCCACAAAATTGTCTAAAAGACCATTTAAACCAATACGTCCCTTTTGTTTCTTTTCCTTATACATTCATTTTTTCCACGTTTTTGCACTCAAAACAACATTCCTCCTTCTTGTACACACTTTTCTGATGATTCCGAACCTACCTGACTCACAAAACCGTCTAAAAGGCCATTTAAACCAATACCGCCCTTTTGTTTCTTTTCCTTATACATTCATTTTTTCCACGTTTTTCCAACTTTCCTCCTTCTCGTACACATTTTTTTTATGATTCCGAACCCAACTGACTCACAAAACCGTCTAAGAGACCATTTAAACCAATACCTCCCTTTTGTTTCTTTTTCTTATACATTCATTTTTTCCACGTTTTTGCACTCAAAACAACTTTCCTCCTTCGCGTACACACTTTTTTTATGATTCCGAACCCATCTGTCTCACAAAATCGTCTAAAAGACCATTTAAACCAATACCTCCCTTTTGTTTCTTTTCCTTATACATTCATTTTTTCCACGTTTTTGCACTCAAAACAACTTTCCTCCTCCGCGTACACACTGTTTTTAAGATTCCCAACCCATCTGACTCACAAAACTGTCTAAAAAGCCGTTTAAACCAATACCGCCCTTTTGTTTCTTTTCCTTATACATTCATTTTTTCCACGTTTTTGCACTCAAAACAATTTTCCTCCTTCGCGTACACACTTTTTTTATGATTCCGAACCCATCTGACTCACAAAATCGTTAAAAAGGCCATTTAAACCAATACCGCCTTGTTTCTTTTCCTTATACATTCATTTTTTGCACGTTTTTCCAACTTTCCTCCTTCTCGTACACACATTTTTTATGAATCCGGACCCACCTGACTCACAAAAACCGTCTAAAAGGCCATTTAAACCAATACCACCCATTTGTTTCTTTTCCTTATACATTCATTTTTTCCACGTTTTTGCACTCAAAACAACTTTCCTCCTTCGCGTACACACGGTTTTTATGATTCCGAACCCATCTTACTCACAAAACTGTCTAAAAAGCCATTTAAACCAATACCGCCCTTTTGTTTCTTTTCCTTATACATTTATTTTTTCCACGTTTCGGCACTCAAAACAACTTTCCTCCTTCGCGTACACACTGTTTTTATGATTCCGAACCCATCTGTCTCACAAAATCGTCTAAAAGACCATTTAAACCAATACCTCCCTTTTGTTTCTTTTCCTTATACATTCATTTTTTCCACGTTTTTGCACTCAAGACAACTTTCCTCCTTCGCGTACACACTGTTTTTATGATTCCGAACCCATCTGACTCACAAAACCGTCTAAAACACCATTTAAACCAATACCTCCCTTTTGTTTCTTTTCCTTATACATTCATTTTTTCCACGTTTTTGCACTCAAAACAACTTTCCTCCTTCGCGTACACACTGTTTTTATGATTCCGAACCCATCTGACTCACAAAATCGCCTAAAAGACCATTTAAACCAATACCTCCCTTTTGTTTCTTTTCCTTATACATTCATTTTTTTTTCCACGTTTTTGCACTCAAAACAACTTTCCTCCTGCGCGTACACACTGTTTTTGACATTCCAAACCCATCTGACTCACAAAACTGTCTAAAAAGCTATTTAAACCAATACCGCCCTTTTGTTTTTTTTCGTTATACATTTATTTTTTCCACGTTTCGGCACTCAAAACAACTTTAATCCTTCGCGTACACACTGTTTTTATGATTCCGAACCCATCTGTCCCACAAAATCGTCTAAAAGACCATTTAAACCAATACGTCCCTTTTGTTTCTTTTCCTTATACATTCATTTTTTCCACGTTTTTGCACTCAAAACAACATTCCTCCTTCTTGTACACACTTTTCTGATGATTCCGAACCTACCTGACTCACAAAACCGTCTAAAAGGCCATTTAAACCAATACCGCCAATTTGTTTCTTTTCCATATACATTCATTTTTTCCACGTTTTTGCACTCAAAACAACATTCCTCCTTCTTGTACACACTTTTCTGATGATTCCGAACCTACCTGACTCACAAAACCGTCTAAAAGGCCATTTAAACCAATACCACCCATTTGTTTCTTTTCCTTATACATTTATTTTTTCCACGTTTCGGCACTCAAAACAACTTTCCTCCTTCGCGTACACACTGTTTTTATGATTCCGAACCCATCTGTCTCACAAAATCGTCTAAAAGACCATTTAAACCAATACCTCCCTTTTGTTTCTTTTCCTTATACATTCATTTTTTCCACGTTTTTGCACTCAAGACAACTTTCCTCCTTCGCGTACACACTGTTTTTATGATTCCGAACCCATCTGACTCACAAACTCGTCTAAAAGACCATTTAAACCAATACCTCCCATTTGTTTCTTTTCCTTATACATTCATTTTTTCCACGTTTTTGCACTCAAGACAACTTTCCTCCTTCGCGTACACACTGTTTTTATGATTCCGAAACCATCTGACTCACAAAACCGTCTAAAAGACCATTTAAACCAATACCTCCCTTTTGTTTCTTTTCCTTATACATTCATTTTTTCCACGTTTTTGCACTCAAAACAACTTTCCTCCTTCGCGTACACACTGTTTTTATGATTCCGAACCCATCTGACTCACAAAATCGCCTAAAAGACCATTTAAAGCAATACCTCCCTTTTGTTTCTTTTCCTTATACATTCATTTTTTTTTCCACGTTTTTGCACTCAAAACAACTTTCCTCCTGCGCGTACACACTGTTTTTAACATTCCAAACCCATCTGACTCACAAAACTGTCTAAAAAGCTATTTAAACCAATACCGCCCTTTTGTTTTTTTTCGTTATACATTTATTTTTTCCACGTTTCGGCACTCAAAACAACTTTAATCCTTCGCGTACACACTGTTTTTATGATTCCGAACCCATCTGTCCCACAAAATCGTCTAAAAGACCATTTAAACCAATACGTCCCTTTTGTTTCTTTTCCTTATACATTCATTTTTTCCACGTTTTTGCACTCAAAACAACATTCCTCCTTCTTGTACACACTTTTCTGATGATTCCGAACCTACCTGACTCACAAAACCGTCTAAAAGGCCATTTAAACCAATACCGCCCTTTTGTTTCTTTTCCTTATACATTCATTTTTTCCACGTTTTTCCAACTTTCCTCCTTCTCGTACACACTTTTTTTATGAATCCGAACCCACCTGACTCACAAAAACCGTCTAAAAGGCCATTTAAACCACTACCACCCATTTGTTTCTTTTCCTTATACATTTATTTTTTCCACGTTTCGGCACTCAAAACAACTTTCCTCCTTCGCGTACACACTGTTTTTATGATTCCGAACCCATCTGTCTCACAAAATCGTCTAAAAGACCATTTAAACCAATACCTCCCTTTTGTTTCTTTTCCTTATACATTCATTTTTTCCACGTTTTTGCACTCAAGACAACTTTCCTCCTTCGCGTACACACTGTTTTTATGATTCCGAACCCATCTGACTCACAAACTCGTCTAAAAGACCATTTAAACCAATACCTCCCTTTTGTTTCTTTTCCTTATACATTCATTTTTTCCACGTTTTTGCACTCAAGACAACTTTCCTCCTTCGCGTACACACTGTTTTTATGATTCCGAACCCATCTGACTCACAAAATCGTCTAAAAGACCATTTAAACCAATACCTCCCTTTTGTTTCTTTTCCTTATACATTCATTTTTTTTTCCACGTTTTTGCACTCAAAACAACTTTCCTCCTTCGCGTACACACTGTTTTTATGATTCCGAACCCATCTGACTCACAAAACCGTCTAAAAGACCATTTAAACCAATACCGCCCTTTTGTTTCTTTTCCTTATACATTCATTTTTTCCACGTTTTTGCACTCAAAACAACTTTCTTCCTTCGCGTACACACTTTTTTTATGATTCCGAACCCATCTGACTCACAAAATCGTTAAAAAGGCCATTTAAACCAATACCGCCCTTTTGTTTCTTTTTCTTATACATTCATTTTTTCCACGTTTTTCCAACTTTCCTCCTTCTCGTACACACTTTTTTTATGAATCCGAACCCACCTGACTCACAAAAACCGTCTAAAAGGCCATTTAAACCAATACCGCCCATTTGTTTCTTTTCCTTATACATTCATTTTTTTCACGTTTGTGCACTCAAAACAACTTTCCTCCTTCGCGTACACACTGTTTTTATGATTCCGAACCCATCTTACTCACAAAACTGTCTAAAAAGCCATTTAAACCAATACCGCCCTTTTGTTTCTTTTCCTTATGCATTTATTTTTTCCACGTTTCGGCACTCAAAACAACTTTCCTCCTTCGCGTACACACTGTTTTTATGATTCCGAACCCATCTGTCTCACACAATCGTCTAAAAGACCATTTAAACCAATACCTCCCTTTTGTTTCTTTTCCTTATACATTCATTTTTTTCACGTTTTTGCACTCAAGACAACTTTCCTCCTTCGCGTACACACTGTTTTTATGATTCGGAACCCATCTGACTCACAAAATCGTCTAAAAGACCATTTAAACCAATACCGCCCTTTTGATTCTTTTCCTTATATATTTATTTTTTCCACGCTTCGGCACACAAAACAACTTTCCTCCTTCGCGTACACACTTTTTTTATGATTCCGAACCCATCTGACTCACAAAATCGTTAAAAAGGCCATTTAAACCAATACCGCCCTTTTGTTTCTTTTTCTTATACATTCATTTTTTCCACGTTTTTCCAACTTTCCTCCTTCTCGTACACACTTTTTTTATGAATCCGAACCCACCTGACTCACAAAAACCGTCTAAAAGGCCATTTAAACCAATACCGCCCATTTGTTTCTTTTCCTTATACATTCATTTTTTCCACGTTTTTGCACTCAAAACAACTTTCCTCCTTCGCGTACACACTGTTTTTATGATTCCGAACCCATCTTACTCACAAAACTGTCTAAAAAGCCATTTAAACCAATACCGCCCTTTTGTTTCTTTTCCTTATACATTTTTTTTTCCACGTTTTTGCACTCAAAACAACTTTCCTCCTTCGCGTACACACTGTTTTTATGATTCCGAACCCATCTGACTCACAAAACCGTCTAAAAGACCATTTAAACCAATACCGCCCTTTTGTTTCTTTTCCTTATACATTCATTTTTTCCACGTTTTTGCACTCAAAACAACTTTCTTCCTTCGCGTACACACTTTTTTTATGATTCCGAACCCATCTGACTCACAAAATCGTTAAAAAGGCCATTTAAACCAATACCGCCCTTTTGTTTCTTTTTCTTATACATTCATTTTTTCCACGTTTTTCCAACTTTCCTCCTTCTCGTACACACTTTTTTTATGAATCCGAACCCACCTGACTCACAAAAACCGTCTAAAAGGCCATTTAAACCAATACCGCCCATTTGTTTCTTTTCCTTATACATTCATTTTTTTCACGTTTGTGCACTCAAAACAACTTTCCTCCTTCGCGTACACACTGTTTTTATGATTCCGAACCCATCTTACTCACAAAACTGTCTAAAAAGCCATTTAAACCAATACCGCCCTTTTGTTTCTTTTCCTTATGTTTCTTTCCTATTTTTTCCACGTTTCGGCACTCAAAACAACTTTCCTCCTTCGCGTACACACTGTTTTTATGATTCCGAACCCATCTGACTCACAAAATCGTCTAAAAGACCATTTAAACCAATACCGCCCTTTTGATTCTTTTCCTTATATATTTATTTTTTCCACGCTTCGGCACTCAAAACAACTTTCCTCCTTCGCGTACACACTGTTTTTATGATTCCGAACCCATCTGTCTCACAAAATCGTCTAAAAGACCATTTAAACCAATACCTCCCTTTTGTTTCTTTTCCTTATACATTCATTTTTTCCACGTTTTTGCACTCAAAACAATTTTCCAAACCAATACCGCCCTTTTGTTTCTTTTCCTTATACATTCATTTTTTCCACGTTTTTGCACTCAAAACAACTTTCTTCCTTCGCGTACACACTTTTTTTATGATTCCGAACCCATCTGACTCACAAAATCGTTAAAAAGGCCATTTAAACCAATACCGCCCTTTTGTTTCTTTTTCTTATACATTCATTTTTTCCACGTTTTTCCAACTTTCCTCCTTCTCGTACACACTTTTTTTATGAATCCGAACCCACCTGACTCACAAAAACCGTCTAAAAGGCCATTTAAACCAATACCGCGTACACACTGTTTTTATGATTCCGAACCCATCTGACTCACAAAATCGTCTAAAAGACCATTTAAACCAATACCGCCCTTTTGATTCTTTTCCTTATATATTTATTTTTTCCACGCTTCGGCACTCAAAACAACTTTCCTCCTTCGCGTACACACTGTTTTTATGATTCCGAACCCATCTGTCTCACAAAATCGTCTAAAAGACCATTTAAACCAATACCTCCCTTTTGTTTCTTTTCCTTATACATTCATTTTTTCCACGTTTTTGCACTCAAAACAATTTTCCAAACCAATACCGCCCTTTTGTTTCTTTTCCTTATACATTCATTTTTTCCACGTTTTTGCACTCAAAACAACTTTCTTCCTTCGCGTACACACTTTTTTTATGATTCCGAACCCATCTGACTCACAAAATCTTTCCTCCTTCGCGTACACACTGTTTTTATGATTCCGAACCCATCTTACTCACAAAACTGTCTAAAAAGCCATTTAAACCAATACCGCCCTTTTGTTTCTTTTCCTTATGTTTCTTTCCTATTTTTTCCACGTTTCGGCACTCAAAACAACTTTCCTCCTTCGCGTACACACTGTTTTTATGATTCCGAACCCATCTGACTCACAAAATCGTCTAAAAGACCATTTAAACCAATACCGCCCTTTTGATTCTTTTCCTTATATATTTATTTTTTCCACGCTTCGGCACTCAAAACAACTTTCCTCCTTCGCGTACACACTGTTTTTATGATTCCGAACCCATCTGTCTCACAAAATCGTCTAAAAGACCATTTAAACCAATACCTCCCTTTTGTTTCTTTTCCTTATACATTCATTTTTTCCACGTTTTTGCACTCAAAACAATTTTCCAAACCAATACCGCCCTTTTGTTTCTTTTCCTTATACATTCATTTTTTCCACGTTTTTGCACTCGAAACAACTTTCTTCCTTCGCGTACACACTTTTTTATGATTCCGAACCCATCTGACTCACAAAATCGTTAAAAAGGCCATTTAAACCAATACCGCCCTTTTGTTTCTTTTTCTTATACATTCATTTTTTCCACGTTTTTCCAACTTTCCTCCTTCTCGTACACACTTTTTTTATGAATCCGAACCCACCTGACTCACAAAAACCGTCTAAAAGGCCATTTAAACCAATACCGCGTACACACTGTTTTTATGATTCCGAACCCATCTGACTCACAAAATCGTCTAAAAGACCATTTAAACCAATACCGCCCTTTTGATTCTTTTCCTTATATATTTATTTTTTCCACGCTTCGGCACTCAAAACAACTTTCCTCCTTCGCGTACACACTGTTTTTATGATTCCGAACCCATCTGTCTCACAAAATCGTCTAAAAGACCATTTAAACCAATACCTCCCTTTTGTTTCTTTTCCTTATACATTCATTTTTTCCACGTTTTTGCACTCAAAACAATTTTCCAAACCAATACCGCCCTTTTGTTTCTTTTCCTTATACATTCATTTTTTCCACGTTTTTGCACTCAAAACAACTTTCTTCCTTCGCGTACACACTTTTTTTATGATTCCGAACCCATCTGACTCACAAAATCGTTAAAAAGGCCATTTAAACCAATACCGCCCTTTTGTTTCTTTTTCTTATACATTCATTTTTTCCACGTTTTTCCAACTTTCCTCCTTCTCGTACACACTTTTTTTATGAATCCGAACCCACCTGACTCACAAAAACCGTCTAAAAGGCCATTTAAACCAATACCGCCCATTTGTTTCTTTTCCTTATACATTCATTTTTTTCACGTTTGTGCACTCAAAACAACTTTCCTCCTTCGCGTACACACTGTTTTTATGATTCCGAACCCATCTTACTCACAAAACTGTCTAAAAAGCCATTTAAACCAATACCGCCCTTTTGTTTCTTTTCCTTATGTTTCTTTCCTATTTTTTCCACGTTTCGGCACTCAAAACAACTTTCCTCCTTCGCGTACACACTGTTTTTATGATTCCGAACCCATCTGACTCACAAAATCGTCTAAAAGACCATTTAAACCAATACCGCCCTTTTGATTCTTTTCCTTATATATTTATTTTTTCCACGCTTCGGCACTCAAAACAACTTTCCTCCTTCGCGTACACACTGTTTTTATGATTCCGAACCCATCTGTCTCACAAAATCGTCTAAAAGACCATTTAAACCAATACCTCCCTTTTGTTTCTTTTCCTTATACATTCATTTTTTCCACGTTTTTGCACTCAAAACAATTTTCCTCCATCGCGTACACACTTTTTTTATGATTCCGAACCCATCTGACTCATAAAATCGTTAAAAAGGCCATTTAAACCAATACCGCCCTTTTGTTTCTTTTTCTTATACATTCATTTTTTCCACGTTTTTCCAACTTTCCTCCTTCTCGTACACACTTTTTTTATGAATCCGAACCCACCTGACTCACAAAAACCGTCTAAAAGGCCATTTAAACCAATACCGCCCATTGGTTTCTTTTCCTTATACATTCATTTTTTCCACGTTTTTGCACTCAAAACAACTTTCCTCCTTCGCGTACACACTGTTTTTATGATTCCGAACCCATCTTACTCACAAAACTGTCTAAAAAGCCATTTAAACCAATACCGCCCTTTTGTTTCTTTTCCTTATACATTTATTTTTTCCACGTTTCGGCACTCAAAACAACTTTCCTCCTTCGCGTACACACTGTTTTTATGATTCTGAACCCATCTGTCTCACAAAATCGTCTAAAAGACCATTTAAACCAACGCCTCCCTTTTGTTTCTTTTCTTTATACATTCATTTTTTCCACGTTTTTGCACTCAAGACAACTTTCCTCCTTCGCGTACACACTGTTTTTATGATTCCGAACCCATCTGACTCACAAAATCGTCTAAAAGACCATTTAAACCAATACCTCCCTTTTGTTTCTTTTCCTTATACATTCATTTTTTCCACGTTTTTGCACTCAACACAACTTTCCTCCTTCGCGTACACACTGTTTTTATGATTCCGAACCCATCTGACTCACAAAATCGCCTAAAAGACCATTTAAACCAATACCTCCCTTTTGTTTCTTTTCCTTATACATTCATTTTTTTTCCCACGTTTTTGCATTCAAAACAACTTTCCTCCTGCGCGTACACACTGTTTTTAACATTCCAAACCCATCTGACTCACAAAACTGTCTAAAAAGCTATTTAAACCAATACCGCCCTTTTGTTTTTTTTCGTTATACATTTATTTTTTCCACGTTTCGGCACTCAAAACAACTTTAATCCTTCGCGTACACACTGTTTTTATGATTCCGAACCCATCTGTCCCACAAAATTGTCTAAAAGACCATTTAAACCAATACGTCCCTTTTGTTTCTTTTCCTTATACATTCATTTTTTCCACGTTTTTGCACTCAAAACAACATTCCTCCTTCTTGTACACACTTTTCTGATGATTCCGAACCTACCTGACTCACAAAACCGTCTAAAAGGCCATTTAAACCAATACCGCCCTTTTGTTTCTTTTCCTTATACATTCATTTTTTCCACGTTTTTCCAACTTTCCTCCTTCTCGTACACATTTTTTTTATGATTCCGAACCCAACTGACTCACAAAACCGTCTAAGAGACCATTTAAACCAATACCTCCCTTTTGTTTCTTTTTCTTATACATTCATTTTTTCCACGTTTTTGCACTCAAAACAACTTTCCTCCTTCGCGTACACACTTTTTTTATGATTCCGAACCCATCTGTCTCACAAAATCGTCTAAAAGACCATTTAAACCAATACCTCCCTTTTGTTTCTTTTCCTTATACATTCATTTTTTCCACGTTTTTGCACTCAAAACAACTTTCCTCCTCCGCGTACACACTGTTTTTAAGATTCCCAACCCATCTGACTCACAAAACTGTCTAAAAAGCCGTTTAAACCAATACCGCCCTTTTGTTTCTTTTCCTTATACATTCATTTTTTTCACGTTTTTGCACTCAAAACAATTTTCCTCCTTCGCGTACACACTTTTTTTATGATTCCGAACCCATCTGACTCACAAAATCGTTAAAAAGGCCATTTAAACCAATACCGCCTTGTTTGTTTTCCTTATACATTCATTTTTTGCACGTTTTTCCAACTTTCCTCCTTCTCGTACACACATTTTTTATGAATCCGGACCCACCTGACTCACAAAAACCGTCTAAAAGGCCATTTAAACCAATACCACCCATTTGTTTCTTTTCCTTATACATTCATTTTTTCCACGTTTTTGCACTCAAAACAACTTTCCTCCTTCGCGTACACACGGTTTTTATGATTCCGAACCCATCTTACTCACAAAACTGTCTAAAAAGCCATTTAAACCAATACCGCCCTTTTGTTTCTTTTCCTTATACATTTATTTTTTCCACGTTTCGGCACTCAAAACAACTTTCCTCCTTCGCGTACACACTGTTTTTATGATTCCGAACCCATCTGTCTCACAAAATCGTCTAAAAGACCATTTAAACCAATACCTCCCTTTTGTTTCTTTTCCTTATACATTCATTTTTTCCACGTTTTTGCACTCAAGACAACTTTCCTCCTTCGCGTACACACTGTTTTTATGATTCCGAACCCATCTGACTCACAAAACCGTCTAAAACACCATTTAAACCAATACCTCCCTTTTGTTTCTTTTCCTTATATATTCATTTTTTCCACGTTTTTGCACTCAAAACAACTTTCCTCCTTCGCGTACACACTGTTTTTATGATTCCGAACCCATCTGACTCACAAAATCGCCTAAAAGACCATTTAAACCAATACCTCCCTTTTGTTTCTTTTCCTTATACATTCATTTTTTTTTCCACGTTTTTGCACTCAAAACAACTTTCCTCCTGCGCGTACACACTGTTTTTGACATTCCAAACCCATCTGACTCACAAAACTGTCTAAAAAGCTATTTAAACCAATACCGCCCTTTTGTTTTTTTTCGTTATACATTTATTTTTTCCACGTTTCGGCACTCAAAACAACTTTAATCCTTCGCGTACACACTGTTTTTATGATTCCGAACCCATCTGTCCCACAAAATCGTCTAAAAGACCATTTAAACCAATACGTCCCTTTTGTTTCTTTTCCTTATACATTCATTTTTTCCACGTTTTTGCACTCAAAACAACATTCCTCCTTCTTGTACACACTTTTCTGATGATTCCGAACCTACCTGACTCACAAAACCGTCTAAAAGGCCATTTAAACCAATACCATCCATTTGTTTCTTTTCCTTATACATTTATTTTTTCCACGTTTCGGCACTCAAAACAACTTTCCTCCTTCGCGTACACACTGTTTTTATGATTCCGAAACCATCTGACTCACAAAACCGTCTAAAAGACCATTTAAACCAATACCTCCCATTTGTTTCTTTTCCTTATACATTCATTTTTTCCACGTTTTTGCACTCAAGACAACTTTCCTCCTTCGCGTACACACTGTTTTTATGATTCCGAAACCATCTGACTCACAAAACCGTCTAAAAGACCATTTAAACCAATACCTCCCTTTTGTTTCTTTTCCTTATACATTCATTTTTTCCACGTTTTTGCACTCAAAACAACTTTCCTCCTTCGCGTACACACTGTTTTTATGATTCCGAACCCATCTGACTCACAAAATCGCCTAAAAGACCATTTAAACCAATACCTCCCTTTTGTTTCTTTTCCTTATACATTCATTTTTTTTTCCACGTTTTTGCACTCAAAACAACTTTCCTCCTGCGCGTACACACTGTTTTTAACATTCCAAACCCATCTGACTCACAAAACTGTCTAAAAAGCTATTTAAACCAATACCGCCCTTTTGTTTTTTTTCGTTATACATTTATTTTTTCCACGTTTCGGCACTCAAAACAACTTTAATCCTTCGCGTACACACTGTTTTTATGATTCCGAACCCATCTGTCCCACAAAATCGTCTAAAAGACCATTTAAACCAATACGTCCCTTTTGTTTCTTTTCCTTATACATTCATTTTTTCCACGTTTTTGCACTCAAAACAACATTCCTCCTTCTTGTACACACTTTTCTGATGATTCCGAACCTACCTGACTCACAAAACCGTCTAAAAGGCCATTTAAACCAATACCGCCCTTTTGTTTCTTTTCCTTATACATTCATTTTTTCCACGTTTTTCCAACTTTCCTCCTTCTCGTACACACTTTTTTATGAATCCGAACCCACCTGACTCACAAAAACCGTCTAAAAGGCCATTTAAACCACTACCACCCATTTGTTTCTTTTCCTTATACATTTATTTTTTCCACGTTTCGGCACTCAAAACAACTTTCCTCCTTCGCGTACACACTGTTTTTATGATTCCGAACCCATCTGTCTCACAAAATCGTCTAAAAGACCATTTAAACCAATACCTCCCTTTTGTTTCTTTTCCTTATACATTCATTTTTTCCACGTTTTTGCACTCAAGACAACTTTCCTCCTTCGCGTACACACTGTTTTTATGATTCCGAACCCATCTGACTCACAAACTCGTCTAAAAGACCATTTAAACCAATACCTCCCTTTTGTTTCTTTTCCTTATACATTCATTTTTTCCACGTTTTTGCACTCAAGACAACTTTCCTCCTTCGCGTACACACTGTTTTTATGATTCCGAACCCATCTGACTCACAAAATCGTCTAAAAGACCATTTAAACCAATACCTCCCTTTTGTTTCTTTTCCTTATACATTCATTTTTTTTTCCACGTTTTTGCACTCAAAACAACTTTCCTCCTTCGCGTACACACTGTTTTTATGATTCCGAACCCATCTGACTCACAAAACCGTCTAAAAGACCATTTAAACCAATACCGCCCTTTTGTTTCTTTTCCTTATACATTCATTTTTTCCACGTTTTTGCACTCAAAACAACTTTCTTCCTTCGCGTACACACTTTTTTTATGATTCCGAACCCATCTGACTCACAAAATCGTTAAAAAGGCCATTTAAACCAATACCGCCCTTTTGTTTCTTTTTCTTATACATTCATTTTTTCCACGTTTTTCCAACTTTCCTCCTTCTCGTACACACTTTTTTTATGAATCCGAACCCACCTGACTCACAAAAACCGTCTAAAAGGCCATTTAAACCAATACCGCCCATTTGTTTCTTTTCCTTATACATTCATTTTTTTCACGTTTGTGCACTCAAAACAACTTTCCTCCTTCGCGTACACACTGTTTTTATGATTCCGAACCCATCTTACTCACAAAACTGTCTAAAAAGCCATTTAAACCAATACCGCCCTTTTGTTTCTTTTCCTTATGCATTTATTTTTTCCACGTTTCGGCACTCAAAACAACTTTCCTCCTTCGCGTACACACTGTTTTTATGATTCCGAACCCATCTGTCTCACAAAATCGTCTAAAAGACCATTTAAACCAATACCTCCCTTTTGTTTCTTTTCCTTATACATTCATTTTTTCCACGTTTTTGCACTCAAAACAATTTTCCTCCATCGCGTACACACTTTTTTTATGATTCCGAACCCATCTGACTCACAAAATCGTTAAAAAGGCCATTTAAACCAATACCGCCCTTTTGTTTCTTTTTCTTATACATTCATTTTTTCCACGTTTTTCCAACTTTCCTCCTTCTCGTACACACTTTTTTTATGAATCCGAACCCACCTGACTCACAAAAACCGTCTAAAAGGCCATTTAAACCAATACCGCCCATTTGTTTCTTTTCCTTATACATTCATTTTTTCCACGTTTTTGCACTCAAAACAACTTTCCTCCTTCGCGTACACACTGTTTTTATGATTCCGAACCCATCTTACTCACAAAACTGTCTAAAAAGCCATTTAAACCAATACCGCCCTTTTGTTTCTTTTCCTTATACATTTTTTTTTCCACGTTTTTGCACTCAAAACAACTTTCCTCCTTCGCGTACACACTGTTTTTATGATTCCGAACCCATCTGACTCACAAAACCGTCTAAAAGACCATTTAAACCAATACCGCCCTTTTGTTTCTTTTCCTTATACATTCATTTTTTCCACGTTTTTGCACTCAAAACAACTTTCTTCCTTCGCGTACACACTTTTTTTATGATTCCGAACCCATCTGACTCACAAAATCGTTAAAAAGGCCATTTAAACCAATACCGCCCTTTTGTTTCTTTTTCTTATACATTCATTTTTTCCACGTTTTTCCAACTTTCCTCCTTCTCGTACACACTTTTTTTATGAATCCGAACCCACCTGACTCACAAAAACCGTCTAAAAGGCCATTTAAACCAATACCGCCCATTTGTTTCTTTTCCTTATACATTCATTTTTTTCACGTTTGTGCACTCAAAACAACTTTCCTCCTTCGCGTACACACTGTTTTTATGATTCCGAACCCATCTTACTCACAAAACTGTCTAAAAAGCCATTTAAACCAATACCGCCCTTTTGTTTCTTTTCCTTATGCATTTATTTTTTCCACGTTTCGGCACTCAAAACAACTTTCCTCCTTCGCGTACACACTGTTTTTATGATTCCGAACCCATCTGACTCACAAAATCGTCTAAAAGACCATTTAAACCAATACCGCCCTTTTGATTCTTTTCCTTATATATTTATTTTTTCCACGCTTCGGCACTCAAAACAACTTTCCTCCTTCGCGTACACACTGTTTTTATGATTCCGAACCCATCTGTCTCACAAAATCGTCTAAAAGACCATTTAAACCAATACCTCCCTTTTGTTTCTTTTCCTTATACATTCATTTTTTCCACGTTTTTGCACTCAAAACAATTTTCCTCCATCGCGTACACACTTTTTTTATGATTCCGAACCCATCTGACTCATAAAATCGTTAAAAAGGCCATTTAAACCAATACCGCCCTTTTGTTTCTTTTTCTTATACATTCATTTTTTCCACGTTTTTCCAACTTTCCTCCTTCTCGTACACACTTTTTTTATGAATCCGAACCCACCTGACTCACAAAAACCGTCTAAAAGGCCATTTAAACCAATACCGCCCATTTGTTTCTTTTCCTTATACATTCATTTTTTCCACGTTTTTGCACTCAAAACAACTTTCCTCCTTCGCGTACACACTGTTTTTATGATTCCGAACCCATCTTACTCACAAAACTGTCTAAAAAGCCATTTAAACCAATACCGCCCTTTTGTTTCTTTTCCTTATACATTTATTTTTTCCACGTTTCGGCACTCAAAACAACTTTCCTCCTTCGCGTACACACTGTTTTTATGATTCCGAACCCATCTGTCTCACAAAATCGTCTAAAAGACCATTTAAACCAACGCCTCCCTTTTGTTTCTTTTCTTTATACATTCATTTTTTCCACGTTTTTGCACTCAAAACAACTTTCCTCCTTCGCGTACACACTGTTTTTATGATTCCGAACCCATCTGACTCACAAAATCGCCTAAAAGACCATTTAAACCAGTACCTCCCTTTTGTTTCTTTTCCTTATACATTCATTTTTTTTTCCACGTTTTTGCACTCAAAACAACTTTCCTCCTGCGCGTACACACTGTTTTTGACATTCCAAACCCATCTGACTCACAAAACTGTCTAAAAAGCTATTTAAACCAATACCGCCCTTTTGTTTTTTTTCGTTATACATTTATTTTTTCCACGTTTCGGCACTCAAAACAACTTTAATCCTTCGCGTACACACTGTTTTTATGATTCCGAACCCATCTGTCCCACAAAATCGTCTAAAAGACCATTTAAACCAATACGTCCCTTTTGTTTCTTTTCCTTATACATTCATTTTTTCCACGTTTTTGCACTCAAAACAACATTCCTCCTTCTTGTACACACTTTTCTGATGATTCCGAACCTACCTGACTCACAAAACCGTCTAAAAGGCCATTTAAACCAATACCACCCATTTGTTTCTTTTCCTTATACATTTATTTTTTCCACGTTTCGGCACTCAAAACAACTTTCCTCCTTCGCGTACACACTGTTTTTATGATTCCGAAACCATCTGACTCACAAAACCGTCTAAAAGACCATTTAAACCAATACCTCCCATTTGTTTCTTTTCCTTATACATTCATTTTTTCCACGTTTTTGCACTCAAGACAACTTTCCTCCTTCGCGTACACACTGTTTTTATGATTCCGAAACCATCTGACTCACAAAACCGTCTAAAAGACCATTTAAACCAATACCTCCCTTTTGTTTCTTTTCCTTATACATTCATTTTTTCCACGTTTTTGCACTCAAAACAACTTTCCTCCTTCGCGTACACACTGTTTTTATGATTCCGAACCCATCTGACTCACAAAATCGCCTAAAAGACCATTTAAACCAATACCTCCCTTTTGTTTCTTTTCCTTATACATTCATTTTTTTTTCCACGTTTTTGCACTCAAAACAACTTTCCTCCTGCGCGTACACACTGTTTTTAACATTCCAAACCCATCTGACTCACAAAACTGTCTAAAAAGCTATTTAAACCAATACCGCCCTTTTGTTTTTTTTCGTTATACATTTATTTTTTCCACGTTTCGGCACTCAAAACAACTTTAATCCTTCGCGTACACACTGTTTTTATGATTCCGAACCCATCTGTCCCACAAAATCGTCTAAAAGACCATTTAAACCAATACGTCCCTTTTGTTTCTTTTCCTTATACATTCATTTTTTCCACGTTTTTGCACTCAAAACAACATTCCTCCTTCTTGTACACACTTTTCTGATGATTCCGAACCTACCTGACTCACAAAACCGTCTAAAAGGCCATTTAAACCAATACCGCCCTTTTGTTTCTTTTCCTTATACATTCATTTTTTCCACGTTTTTCCAACTTTCCTCCTTCTCGTACACACTTTTTTATGAATCCGAACCCACCTGACTCACAAAAACCGTCTAAAAGGCCATTTAAACCACTACCACCCATTTGTTTCTTTTCCTTATACATTTATTTTTTCCACGTTTCGGCACTCAAAACAACTTTCCTCCTTCGCGTACACACTGTTTTTATGATTCCGAACCCATCTGTCTCACAAAATCGTCTAAAAGACCATTTAAACCAATACCTCCCTTTTGTTTCTTTTCCTTATACATTCATTTTTTCCACGTTTTTGCACTCAAGACAACTTTCCTCCTTCGCGTACACACTGTTTTTATGATTCCGAACCCATCTGACTCACAAACTCGTCTAAAAGACCATTTAAACCAATACCTCCCTTTTGTTTCTTTTCCTTATACATTCATTTTTTCCACGTTTTTGCACTCAAGACAACTTTCCTCCTTCGCGTACACACTGTTTTTATGATTCCGAACCCATCTGACTCACAAAATCGTCTAAAAGACCATTTAAACCAATACCTCCCTTTTGTTTCTTTTCCTTATACATTCATTTTTTTTTCCACGTTTTTGCACTCAAAACAACTTTCCTCCTTCGCGTACACACTGTTTTTATGATTCCGAACCCATCTGACTCACAAAACCGTCTAAAAGACCATTTAAACCAATACCGCCCTTTTGTTTCTTTTCCTTATACATTCATTTTTTCCACGTTTTTGCACTCAAAACAACTTTCTTCCTTCGCGTACACACTTTTTTTATGATTCCGAACCCATCCGACTCACAAAATCGTTAAAAAGGCCATTTAAACCAATACCGCCCTTTTGTTTCTTTTTCTTATACATTCATTTTTTCCACGTTTTTCCAACTTTCCTCCTTCTCGTACACACTTTTTTTATGAATCCGAACCCACCTGACTCACAAAAACCGTCTAAAAGGCCATTTAAACCAATACCGCCCATTTGTTTCTTTTCCTTATACATTCATTTTTTTCACGTTTGTGCACTCAAAACAACTTTCCTCCTTCGCGTACACACTGTTTTTATGATTCCGAACCCATCTTACTCACAAAACTGTCTAAAAAGCCATTTAAACCAATACCGCCCTTTTGTTTCTTTTCCTTATGCATTTATTTTTTCCACGTTTCGGCACTCAAAACAACTTTCCTCCTTCGCGTACACACTGTTTTTATGATTCCGAACCCATCTGTCTCACACAATCGTCTAAACGACCATTTAAACCAATACCTCCCTTTTGTTTCTTTTCCTTATACATTCATTTTTTTCACGTTTTTGCACTCAAGACAACTTTCCTCCTTCGCGTACACACTGTTTTTATGATTCGGAACCCATCTGACTCACAAAATCGTCTAAAAGACCATTTAAACCAATACCGCCCTTTTGATTCTTTTCCTTATATATTTATTTTTTCCACGCTTCGGCACACAAAACAACTTTCCTCCTTCGCGTACACACTGTTTTTATGATTCCGAACCCATCTGACTCACAAAATCGTCTAAAAGACCATTTAAACCAATACCGCCCTTTTGATTCTTTTCCTTATATATTTATTTTTTCCACGCTTCGGCACTCAAAACAACTTTCCTCCTTCGCGTACACACTGTTTTTATGATTCCGAACCCATCTGTCTCACAAAATCGTCTAAAAGACCATTTAAACCAATACCTCCCTTTTGTTTCTTTTCCTTATACATTCATTTTTTCCACGTTTTTGCACTCAAAACAATTTTCCTCCATCGCGTACACACTTTTTTTATGATTCCGAACCCATCTGACTCATAAAATCGTTAAAAAGGCCATTTAAACCAATACCGCCCTTTTGTTTCTTTTTCTTATACATTCATTTTTTCCACTTTTTTCCAACTTTCCTCCTTCTCGTACACACTTTTTTTATGAATCCGAACCCACCTGACTCACAAAAACCGTCTAAAAGGCCATTTAAACCAATACCGCCCATTTGTTTCTTTTCCTTATACATTCATTTTTTCCACGTTTTTGCACTCAAAACAACTTTCCTCCTTCGCGTACACACTGTTTTTATGATTCCGAACCCATCTTACTCACAAAACTGTCTAAAAAGCCATTTAAACCAATACCGCCCTTTTGTTTCTTTTCCTTATACATTTATTTTTTCCACGTTTCGGCACTCAAAACAACTTTCCTCCTTCGCGTACACACTGTTTTTATGATTCCGAACCCATCTGTCTCACAAAATCGTCTAAAAGACCATTTAAACCAACGCCTCCCTTTTGTTTCTTTTCTTTATACATTCATTTTTTCCACGTTTTTGCACTCAAGACAACTTTCCTCCTTCGCGTACACACTGTTTTTATGATTCCGAACCCATCTGACTCACAAAATCGTCTAAAAGACCATTTAAACCAATACCTCTCTTTTGTTTCTTTTCCTTATACATTCATTTTTTTCACGTTTTTGCACTCAAGACAACTTTCCTCCTTCGCGTACACACTGTTTTTATGATTCCGAACCCATCTGACTCACAAAATCGTCTAAAAGACTATTTAAACCAATACCGCCCTTTTGTTTCTTTTCCTTATACATTCATTTTTTCCACGTTTTTGCACTCAAAACAACTTTCCTCCTTCGCGTACACACTGTTTTTATGATTCCGAGCCCATCTGTCTCACAAAATCGTCTAAAAGACCATTTAAACCAACACCTCCCTTTTGTTTCTTTTCTTTATACATTCATTTTTTCCACGTTTCTGCACTCAAGACAACTTTCCTCCTTCGCGTACACACTGTTTTTATGATTCCGAACCCATCTGACTCACAAAATCGTCTAAAAGACCATTTAAACCAATACCTCCCTTTTGTTTCTTTTCCTTATACATTCATTTTTTTCACGTTTTTGCACTCAAGACAACTTTCCTCCTTCGCGTACACACTGTTTTTATGATTCCGAACCCATCTGACTCACAAAATCGTCTAAAAGACTATTTAAACCAATACCGCCCTTTTGTTTCTTTTCCTTATACATTCATTTTTTCCAGGTTTTTCCAACTTTCCTCCTTCTCGTACACACTTTTTTTATGATTCCGAACCCACCTGACTCACAAAAACCGTCTAAAAGGCCATTTAAACCAATACCGCCCATTTGTTTCTTTTCCTTATACATTCATTTTTTCCACGTTTTTGCACTCAAAACAACTTTCCTCCTTCTCGTACACACTTTTTTTATGATTCCGAACCCATCTTACTCACAAAACTGTCTAAAAAGCCATTTAAACCAATACCGCCCTTTTGTTTCTTTTCCTTATACATTTATTTTTTCCACGTTTCGGCACTCAAAACAACTTTCCTCCTTCGCGTACACACTGTTTTTATGATTCCGAACCCATCTGTCTCACAAAATCGTCTAAAAGACCATTTAAACCAACGCCTCCCTTTTGTTTCTTTTCTTTATACATTCATTTTTTCCACGTTTTTGCACTCAAAACAACTTTCCTCCTTCGCGTACACACTGTTTTTATGATTCCGAACCCATCTGACTCACAAAATCGCCTAAAAGACCATTTAAACCAGTACCTCCCTTTTGTTTCTTTTCCTTATACATTCATTTTTTTTTCCACGTTTTTGCACTCAAAACAACTTTCCTCCTGCGCGTACACACTGTTTTTGACATTCCAAACCCATCTGACTCACAAAACTGTCTAAAAAGCTATTTAAACCAATACCGCCCTTTTGTTTTTTTTCGTTATACATTTATTTTTTCCACGTTTCGGCACTCAAAACAACTTTAATCCTTCGCGTACACACTGTTTTTATGATTCCGAACCCATCTGTCCCACAAAATCGTCTAAAAGACCATTTAAACCAATACGTCCCTTTTGTTTCTTTTCCTTATACATTCATTTTTTCCACGTTTTTGCACTCAAAACAACATTCCTCCTTCTTGTACACACTTTTCTGATGATTCCGAACCTACCTGACTCACAAAACCGTCTAAAAGGCCATTTAAACCAATACCACCCATTTGTTTCTTTTCCTTATACATTTATTTTTTCCACGTTTCGGCACTCAAAACAACTTTCCTCCTTCGCGTACACACTGTTTTTATGATTCCGAAACCATCTGACTCACAAAACCGTCTAAAAGACCATTTAAACCAATACCTCCCATTTGTTTCTTTTCCTTATACATTCATTTTTTCCACGTTTTTGCACTCAAGACAACTTTCCTCCTTCGCGTACACACTGTTTTTATGATTCCGAAACCATCTGACTCACAAAACCGTCTAAAAGACCATTTAAACCAATACCTCCCTTTTGTTTCTTTTCCTTATACATTCATTTTTTCCACGTTTTTGCACTCAAAACAACTTTCCTCCTTCGCGTACACACTGTTTTTATGATTCCGAACCCATCTGACTCACAAAATCGCCTAAAAGACCATTTAAACCAATACCTCCCTTTTGTTTCTTTTCCTTATACATTCATTTTTTTTTCCACGTTTTTGCACTCAAAACAACTTTCCTCCTGCGCGTACACACTGTTTTTAACATTCCAAACCCATCTGACTCACAAAACTGTCTAAAAAGCTATTTAAACCAATACCGCCCTTTTGTTTTTTTTCGTTATACATTTATTTTTTCCACGTTTCGGCACTCAAAACAACTTTAATCCTTCGCGTACACACTGTTTTTATGATTCCGAACCCATCTGTCCCACAAAATCGTCTAAAAGACCATTTAAACCAATACGTCCCTTTTGTTTCTTTTCCTTATACATTCATTTTTTCCACGTTTTTGCACTCAAAACAACATTCCTCCTTCTTGTACACACTTTTCTGATGATTCCGAACCTACCTGACTCACAAAACCGTCTAAAAGGCCATTTAAACCAATACCGCCCTTTTGTTTCTTTTCCTTATACATTCATTTTTTCCACGTTTTTCCAACTTTCCTCCTTCTCGTACACACTTTTTTATGAATCCGAACCCACCTGACTCACAAAAACCGTCTAAAAGGCCATTTAAACCACTACCACCCATTTGTTTCTTTTCCTTATACATTTATTTTTTCCACGTTTCGGCACTCAAAACAACTTTCCTCCTTCGCGTACACACTGTTTTTATGATTCCGAACCCATCTGTCTCACAAAATCGTCTAAAAGACCATTTAAACCAATACCTCCCTTTTGTTTCTTTTCCTTATACATTCATTTTTTCCACGTTTTTGCACTCAAGACAACTTTCCTCCTTCGCGTACACACTGTTTTTATGATTCCGAACCCATCTGACTCACAAACTCGTCTAAAAGACCATTTAAACCAATACCTCCCTTTTGTTTCTTTTCCTTATACATTCATTTTTTCCACGTTTTTGCACTCAAGACAACTTTCCTCCTTCGCGTACACACTGTTTTTATGATTCCGAACCCATCTGACTCACAAAACCGTCTAAAAGACCATTTAAACCAATACCGCCCTTTTGTTTCTTTTCCTTATACATTCATTTTTTCCACGTTTTTGCACTCAAAACAACTTTCTTCCTTCGCGTACACACTTTTTTTATGATTCCGAACCCATCCGACTCACAAAATCGTTAAAAAGGCCATTTAAACCAATACCGCCCTTTTGTTTCTTTTTCTTATACATTCATTTTTTCCACGTTTTTCCAACTTTCCTCCTTCTCGTACACACTTTTTTTATGAATCCGAACCCACCTGACTCACAAAAACCGTCTAAAAGGCCATTTAAACCAATACCGCCCATTTGTTTCTTTTCCTTATACATTCATTTTTTTCACGTTTGTGCACTCAAAACAACTTTCCTCCTTCGCGTACACACTGTTTTTATGATTCCGAACCCATCTTACTCACAAAACTGTCTAAAAAGCCATTTAAACCAATACCGCCCTTTTGTTTCTTTTCCTTATGCATTTATTTTTTCCACGTTTCGGCACTCAAAACAACTTTCCTCCTTCGCGTACACACTGTTTTTATGATTCCGAACCCATCTGTCTCACACAATCGTCTAAACGACCATTTAAACCAATACCTCCCTTTTGTTTCTTTTCCTTATACATTCATTTTTTTCACGTTTTTGCACTCAAGACAACTTTCCTCCTTCGCGTACACACTGTTTTTATGATTCGGAACCCATCTGACTCACAAAATCGTCTAAAAGACCATTTAAACCAATACCGCCCTTTTGATTCTTTTCCTTATATATTTATTTTTTCCACGCTTCGGCACACAAAACAACTTTCCTCCTTCGCGTACACACTGTTTTTATGATTCCGAACCCATCTGACTCACAAAATCGTCTAAAAGACCATTTAAACCAATACCGCCCTTTTGATTCTTTTCCTTATATATTTATTTTTTCCACGCTTCGGCACTCAAAACAACTTTCCTCCTTCGCGTACACACTGTTTTTATGATTCCGAACCCATCTGTCTCACAAAATCGTCTAAAAGACCATTTAAACCAATACCTCCCTTTTGTTTCTTTTCCTTATACATTCATTTTTTCCACGTTTTTGCACTCAAAACAATTTTCCTCCATCGCGTACACACTTTTTTTATGATTCCGAACCCATCTGACTCATAAAATCGTTAAAAAGGCCATTTAAACCAATACCGCCCTTTTGTTTCTTTTTCTTATACATTCATTTTTTCCACGTTTTTCCAACTTTCCTCCTTCTCGTACACACTTTTTTTATGAATCCGAACCCACCTGACTCACAAAAACCGTCTAAAAGGCCATTTAAACCAATACCGCCCATTTGTTTCTTTTCCTTATACATTCATTTTTTCCACGTTTTTGCACTCAAAACAACTTTCCTCCTTCGCGTACACACTGTTTTTATGATTCCGAACCCATCTTACTCACAAAACTGTCTAAAAAGCCATTTAAACCAATACCGCCCTTTTGTTTCTTTTCCTTATACATTTATTTTTTCCACGTTTCGGCACTCAAAACAACTTTCCTCCTTCGCGTACACACTGTTTTTATGATTCCGAACCCATCTGTCTCACAAAATCGTCTAAAAGACCATTTAAACCAACGCCTCCCTTTTGTTTCTTTTCTTTATACATTCATTTTTTCCACGTTTTTGCACTCAAGACAACTTTCCTCCTTCGCGTACACACTGTTTTTATGATTCCGAACCCATCTGACTCACAAAATCGTCTAAAAGACCATTTAAACCAATACCTCTCTTTTGTTTCTTTTCCTTATACATTCATTTTTTTCACGTTTTTGCACTCAAGACAACTTTCCTCCTTCGCGTACACACTGTTTTTATGATTCCGAACCCATCTGACTCACAAAATCGTCTAAAAGACTATTTAAACCAATACCGCCCTTTTGTTTCTTTTCCTTATACATTCATTTTTTCCACGTTTTTGCACTCAAAACAACTTTCCTCCTTCGCGTACACACTGTTTTTATGATTCCGAGCCCATCTGTCTCACAAAATCGTCTAAAAGACCATTTAAACCAACACCTCCCTTTTGTTTCTTTTCTTTATACATTCATTTTTTCCACGTTTCTGCACTCAAGACAACTTTCCTCCTTCGCGTACACACTGTTTTTATGATTCCGAACCCATCTGACTCACAAAATCGTCTAAAAGACCATTTAAACCAATACCTCCCTTTTGTTTCTTTTCCTTATACATTCATTTTTTTCACGTTTTTGCACTCAAGACAACTTTCCTCCTTCGCGTACACACTGTTTTTATGATTCCGAACCCATCTGACTCACAAAATCGTCTAAAAGACTATTTAAACCAATACCGCCCTTTTGTTTCTTTTCCTTATACATTCATTTTTTCCAGGTTTTTCCAACTTTCCTCCTTCTCGTACACACTTTTTTTATGATTCCGAACCCACCTGACTCACAAAACCGTCTAAAAGACCATTTAAACCAATACCTCCCTTTTGTTTCTTTTCCTTATACATTCATTTTTTCCACGTTTTTGCACTCAAAACAACTTTCCTCCTTCGCGTACACACTTTTTTTATGATTCCGAACCCATCTGTCTCACAAAATCGTCTAAAAGACCATTTAAACCAATACCTCCCTTTTGTTTCTTTTCCTTATACATTCATTTTTTCCACGTTTTTGCACTCAAAACAACATTCCTCCTTCTTGTACACACTTTTCTGATAATTCCGAACCCACCTGACTCACAAAACCGTCTAAAAGGCCATTTAAACCAATACCGCCCTTTTGTTTCTTTTCCTTATACATTCATTTTTCCACGTTTTTCCAAATTCCCTCCTTCTGGTACACACTTTTTTTATGATTTCGAACCCACCTGACTCACAAAAGCGTGTACAAGGACATTTAAACCAATTCCGCCCTTTTTGTTTCCTTATGCTTTTTTTTCTTACGTTTTTGCAGTCAAGACAACTTTCCTCCGCGTACACACTGTTTTTATAATTTCGAACCCATCTGACTCACAAAATCGTCTAAAAGACCATTTAAACCAATACCTCCCTTTTGTTTCTTTTCCTTATACATTCATTTTTTTCACGTTTTTGCACTCAAGACAACTTTCCTCCTTCGCGTACACACTGTTTTTATGATTCGGAACCCATCTGACTCACAAAACTGTCTAAAAAGCCATTTAAACCAATACCGCCCTTATGTTTTTTTTCGTTATACATTAATTTTTTCCACGTTTTTGCACTCAAAACAACTTTCCTCCTTCGCGTACACACTGTTTTTATGATTCCGAACCCATCTGACTCACAAAATCGCCTAAAAGACCATTTAAACCAATACCTCCCTTTTGTTTCTTTTCCTTATACATTCATTTTTTCCACGTTTTTGCACTCAAGACAACATTCCTCCTTCGGGTACACACTGCTTTTAAGATTCCGAACCCATCTGACTCACAAAACTGTCTAAAAAGCCGTTTAAACCAATACCGCCCTTTTGTTTCTTTTCCTCATACATTCATTTTTTCCACGTTTTTCCAAATTCCCTCCTTCTGGTACACACTTTTTTTATGATTTCGAACCCACCTGACTCACAAAAGCGTGTACAAGGACATTTAAACCAATTCCGCCCTTTTTGTTTCCTTATGCTTTTTTTTCTTACGTTTTTGCAGTCAAGACAACTTTCCTCCGCGTACACACTGTTTTTATAATTTCGAACCCATCTGACTCACAAAATCGTCTAAAAGACCATTTAAACCAATACCTCCCTTTTGTTTCTTTTCCTTATACATTCATTTTTTTCACGTTTTTGCACTCAAGACAACTTTCCTCCTTCGCGTACACACTGTTTTTATGATTCGGAACCCATCTGACTCACAAAATCGTCTAAAAGACCATTTAAACCAATACCTCCCTTTTGTTTCTTTTCCTTATACATTCATTTTTTCCACGTTTTTGCACTCAAGACAACTTTCCTCCTTCGCGTACACACTTTTCTGATGATTCCGAACCTACCTGACTCACAAAACCGTCTAAAAGGCCATTTACACCAATACCGCCCTTTTGTTTCTTTTCCTTATACATTCATTTTTTCCAGGTTTTTCCAACTTTCCTCCTTCTCGTACACACTTTTTTAATGATTCCGAACCCACCTGACTCACAAAACCGTCTAAAAGACCATTTAAACCAATACCTCCTTTTTGTTTCTTTTCCTTATACATTCATTTTTTCCACGTTTTTGCACTCAAAACTATTTTCCTCCATCGCGTACACACTTTTTTTATGATTCCGAACCCATCTGACTCACAAAATCGTTAAAAAGGCCATTTAAACCAATACCGCCCTTTTGTTTCTTTTTCTTATACATTCATTTTTTCCACGTTTTTCCAACTTTCCTCCTTCTCGTACACACTTTTTTTATGAATCCGAACCCACCTGACTCACAAAAACCGTCTAAAAGACCATTTAAACCAATACCGCCCTTTTGTTTCTTTTCCTTATACATTCATTTTTTCCACGTTTTTGCACTCAAAACAACTTTCTTCCTTCGCGTACACACTTTTTTTATGATTCCGAACCCATCTGACTCACAAAATCGTTAAAAAGGCCATTTAAACCAATACCGCCCTTTTGTTTCTTTTTCTTATACATTCATTTTTTCCACGTTTTTCCAACTTTCCTCCTTCTCGTACACACTTTTTTTATGAATCCGAACCCACCTGACTCACAAAAACCGTCTAAAAGGCCATTTAAACCAATACCGCCCATTTGTTTCTTTTCCTTATACATTCATTTTTTTCACGTTTGTGCACTCAAAACAACTTTCCTCCTTCGCGTACACACTGTTTTTATGATTCCGAACCCATCTTACTCACAAAACTGTCTAAAAAGCCATTTAAACCAATACCGCCCTTTTGTTTCTTTTCCTTATGCATTTATTTTTTCCACGTTTCGGCACTCAAAACAACTTTCCTCCTTCGCGTACACACTGTTTTTATGATTCCGAACCCATCTGACTCACAAAATCGTCTAAAAGACCATTTAAACCAATACCGCCCTTTTGATTCTTTTCCTTATATATTTATTTTTTCCACGCTTCGGCACTCAAAACAACTTTCCTCCTTCGCGTACACACTGTTTTTATGATTCCGAACCCATCTGTCTCACAAAATCGTCTAAAAGACCATTTAAACCAATACCTCCCTTTTGTTTCTTTTCCTTATACATTCATTTTTTCCACGTTTTTGCACTCAAAACAATTTTCCTCCATCGCGTACACACTTTTTTTATGATTCCGAACCCATCTGACTCACAAAATCGTTAAAAAGGCCATTTAAACCAATACCGCCCTTTTGTTTCTTTTTCTTATACATTCATTTTTTCCACGTTTTTCCAACTTTCCTCCTTCTCGTACACACTTTTTTTATGAATCCGAACCCACCTGACTCACAAAAACCGTCTAAAAGGCCATTTAAACCAATACCGCCCATTTGTTTCTTTTCCTTATACATTCATTTTTTCCACGTTTTTGCACTCAAAACAACTTTCCTCCTTCGCGTACACACTGTTTTTATGATTCCGAACCCATCTTACTCACAAAACTGTCTAAAAAGCCATTTAAACCAATACCGCCCTTTTGTTTCTTTTCCTTATACATTTATTTTTTCCACGTTTCGGCACTCAAAACAACTTTCCTCCTTCGCGTACACACTGTTTTTATGATTCCGAACCCATCTGTCTCACAAAATCGTCTAAAAGACCATTTAAACCAACGCCTCCCTTTTGTTTCTTTTCTTTATACATTCATTTTTTCCACGTTTTTGCACTCAAGACAACTTTCCTCCTTCGCGTACACACTGTTTTTATGATTCCGAACCCATCTGACTCACAAAATCGTCTAAAAGACCATTTAAACCAATACCTCCCTTTTGTTTCTTTTCCTTATACATTCATTTTTTTCACGTTTTTGCACTCAAGACAACTTTCCTCCTTCGCGTACACACTGTTTTTATGATTCCGAACTCATCTGACTCACAAAATCGTCTAAAAGGCCATTTAAACCAATACCGCCCTTTTGTTTCTTTTCCTTATACATTCATTTTTTTCACGTTTTTGCACTCAAGACAACTTTCCTCCTTCGCGTACACACTGTTTTTATGATTCCGAACTCATCTGACTCACAAAATCGTCTAAAAGGCCATTTAAACCAATACCGCCCTTTTGTTTCTTTTCCTTATACATTCATTTTTTCCACGTTTTTCCAACTTTCCTCCTTCTCGTACACACTTTTTTATGAATCCGAACCCACCTGACTCACAAAAACCGTCTAAAAGGCCATTTAAACCACTACCACCCATTTGTTTCTTTTCCTTATACATTTATTTTTTCCACGTTTCGGCACTCAAAACAACTTTCCTCCTTCGCGTACACACTGTTTTTATGATTCCGAACCCATCTGTCTCACAAAATCGTCTAAAAGACCATTTAAACCAATACCTCCCTTTTGTTTCTTTTCCTTATACATTCATTTTTTCCACGTTTTTGCACTCAAGACAACTTTCCTCCTTCGCGTACACACTGTTTTTATGATTCCGAACCCATCTGACTCACAAACTCGTCTAAAAGACCATTTAAACCAATACCTCCCTTTTGTTTCTTTTCCTTATACATTCATTTTTTCCACGTTTTTGCACTCAAGACAACTTTCCTCCTTCGCGTACACACTGTTTTTATGATTCCGAACCCATCTGACTCACAAAATCGTCTAAAAGACCATTTAAACCAATACCTCCCTTTTGTTTCTTTTCCTTATACATTCATTTTTTTTTCCACGTTTTTGCACTCAAAACAACTTTCCTCCTTCGCGTACACACTGTTTTTATGATTCCGAACCCATCTGACTCACAAAACCGTCTAAAAGACCATTTAAACCAATACCGCCCTTTTGTTTCTTTTCCTTATACATTCATTTTTTCCACGTTTTTGCACTCAAAACAACTTTCTTCCTTCGCGTACACACTTTTTTTATGATTCCGAACCCATCCGACTCACAAAATCGTTAAAAAGGCCATTTAAACCAATACCGCCCTTTTGTTTCTTTTTCTTATACATTCATTTTTTCCACGTTTTTCCAACTTTCCTCCTTCTCGTACACACTTTTTTTATGAATCCGAACCCACCTGACTCACAAAAACCGTCTAAAAGGCCATTTAAACCAATACCGCCCATTTGTTTCTTTTCCTTATACATTCATTTTTTTCACGTTTGTGCACTCAAAACAACTTTCCTCCTTCGCGTACACACTGTTTTTATGATTCCGAACCCATCTTACTCACAAAACTGTCTAAAAAGCCATTTAAACCAATACCGCCCTTTTGTTTCTTTTCCTTATGCATTTATTTTTTCCACGTTTCGGCACTCAAAACAACTTTCCTCCTTCGCGTACACACTGTTTTTATGATTCCGAACCCATCTGTCTCACACAATCGTCTAAACGACCATTTAAACCAATACCTCCCTTTTGTTTCTTTTCCTTATACATTCATTTTTTTCACGTTTTTGCACTCAAGACAACTTTCCTCCTTCGCGTACACACTGTTTTTATGATTCGGAACCCATCTGACTCACAAAATCGTCTAAAAGACCATTTAAACCAATACCGCCCTTTTGATTCTTTTCCTTATATATTTATTTTTTCCACGCTTCGGCACACAAAACAACTTTCCTCCTTCGCGTACACACTGTTTTTATGATTCCGAACCCATCTGACTCACAAAATCGTCTAAAAGACCATTTAAACCAATACCGCCCTTTTGATTCTTTTCCTTATATATTTATTTTTTCCACGCTTCGGCACTCAAAACAACTTTCCTCCTTCGCGTACACACTGTTTTTATGATTCCGAACCCATCTGTCTCACAAAATCGTCTAAAAGACCATTTAAACCAATACCTCCCTTTTGTTTCTTTTCCTTATACATTCATTTTTTCCACGTTTTTGCACTCAAAACAATTTTCCTCCATCGCGTACACACTTTTTTTATGATTCCGAACCCATCTGACTCATAAAATCGTTAAAAAGGCCATTTAAACCAATACCGCCCTTTTGTTTCTTTTTCTTATACATTCATTTTTTCCACGTTTTTCCAACTTTCCTCCTTCTCGTACACACTTTTTTTATGAATCCGAACCCACCTGACTCACAAAAACCGTCTAAAAGGCCATTTAAACCAATACCGCCCATTTGTTTCTTTTCCTTATACATTCATTTTTTCCACGTTTTTGCACTCAAAACAACTTTCCTCCTTCGCGTACACACTGTTTTTATGATTCCGAACCCATCTTACTCACAAAACTGTCTAAAAAGCCATTTAAACCAATACCGCCCTTTTGTTTCTTTTCCTTATACATTTATTTTTTCCACGTTTCGGCACTCAAAACAACTTTCCTCCTTCGCGTACACACTGTTTTTATGATTCCGAACCCATCTGTCTCACAAAATCGTCTAAAAGACCATTTAAACCAACGCCTCCCTTTTGTTTCTTTTCTTTATACATTCATTTTTTCCACGTTTTTGCACTCAAGACAACTTTCCTCCTTCGCGTACACACTGTTTTTATGATTCCGAACCCATCTGACTCACAAAATCGTCTAAAAGACCATTTAAACCAATACCTCTCTTTTGTTTCTTTTCCTTATACATTCATTTTTTTCACGTTTTTGCACTCAAGACAACTTTCCTCCTTCGCGTACACACTGTTTTTATGATTCCGAACCCATCTGACTCACAAAATCGTCTAAAAGACTATTTAAACCAATACCGCCCTTTTGTTTCTTTTCCTTATACATTCATTTTTTCCACGTTTTTGCACTCAAAACAACTTTCCTCCTTCGCGTACACACTGTTTTTATGATTCCGAGCCCATCTGTCTCACAAAATCGTCTAAAAGACCATTTAAACCAACACCTCCCTTTTGTTTCTTTTCTTTATACATTCATTTTTTCCACGTTTCTGCACTCAAGACAACTTTCCTCCTTCGCGTACACACTGTTTTTATGATTCCGAACCCATCTGACTCACAAAATCGTCTAAAAGACCATTTAAACCAATACCTCCCTTTTGTTTCTTTTCCTTATACATTCATTTTTTTCACGTTTTTGCACTCAAGACAACTTTCCTCCTTCGCGTACACACTGTTTTTATGATTCCGAACCCATCTGACTCACAAAATCGTCTAAAAGACTATTTAAACCAATACCGCCCTTTTGTTTCTTTTCCTTATACATTCATTTTTTCCAGGTTTTTCCAACTTTCCTCCTTCTCGTACACACTTTTTTTATGATTCCGAACCCACCTGACTCACAAAACCGTCTAAAAGACCATTTAAACCAATACCTCCCTTTTGTTTCTTTTCCTTATACATTCATTTTTTCCACGTTTTTGCACTCAAAACAACTTTCCTCCTTCGCGTACACACTTTTTTTATGATTCCGAACCCATCTGTCTCACAAAATCGTCTAAAAGACCATTTAAACCAATACCTCCCTTTTGTTTCTTTTCCTTATACATTCATTTTTTCCACGTTTTTGCACTCAAAACAACATTCCTCCTTCTTGTACACACTTTTCTGATAATTCCGAACCCACCTGACTCACAAAACCGTCTAAAAGGCCATTTAAACCAATACCGCCCTTTTGTTTCTTTTCCTTATACATTCATTTTTCCACGTTTTTCCAAATTCCCTCCTTCTGGTACACACTTTTTTTATGATTTCGAACCCACCTGACTCACAAAAGCGTGTACAAGGACATTTAAACCAATTCCGCCCTTTTTGTTTCCTTATGCTTTTTTTTCTTACGTTTTTGCAGTCAAGACAACTTTCCTCCGCGTACACACTGTTTTTATAATTTCGAACCCATCTGACTCACAAAATCGTCTAAAAGACCATTTAAACCAATACCTCCCTTTTGTTTCTTTTCCTTATACATTCATTTTTTTCACGTTTTTGCACTCAAGACAACTTTCCTCCTTCGCGTACACACTGTTTTTATGATTCGGAACCCATCTGACTCACAAAACTGTCTAAAAAGCCATTTAAACCAATACCGCCCTTATGTTTTTTTTCGTTATACATTAATTTTTTCCACGTTTTTGCACTCAAAACAACTTTCCTCCTTCGCGTACACACTGTTTTTATGATTCCGAACCCATCTGACTCACAAAATCGCCTAAAAGACCATTTAAACCAATACCTCCCTTTTGTTTCTTTTCCTTATACATTCATTTTTTCCACGTTTTTGCACTCAAGACAACATTCCTCCTTCGGGTACACACTGCTTTTAAGATTCCGAACCCATCTGACTCACAAAACTGTCTAAAAAGCCGTTTAAACCAATACCGCCCTTTTGTTTCTTTTCCTCATACATTCATTTTTTCCACGTTTTTCCAAATTCCCTCCTTCTGGTACACACTTTTTTTATGATTTCGAACCCACCTGACTCACAAAAGCGTGTACAAGGACATTTAAACCAATTCCGCCCTTTTTGTTTCCTTATGCTTTTTTTTCTTACGTTTTTGCAGTCAAGACAACTTTCCTCCGCGTACACACTGTTTTTATAATTTCGAACCCATCTGACTCACAAAATCGTCTAAAAGACCATTTAAACCAATACCTCCCTTTTGTTTCTTTTCCTTATACATTCATTTTTTTCACGTTTTTGCACTCAAGACAACTTTCCTCCTTCGCGTACACACTGTTTTTATGATTCGGAACCCATCTGACTCACAAAATCGTCTAAAAGACCATTTAAACCAATACCTCCCTTTTGTTTCTTTTCCTTATACATTCATTTTTTCCACGTTTTTGCACTCAAGACAACTTTCCTCCTTCGCGTACACACTTTTCTGATGATTCCGAACCTACCTGACTCACAAAACCGTCTAAAAGGCCATTTACACCAATACCGCCCTTTTGTTTCTTTTCCTTATACATTCATTTTTTCCAGGTTTTTCCAACTTTCCTCCTTCTCGTACACACTTTTTTAATGATTCCGAACCCACCTGACTCACAAAACCGTCTAAAAGACCATTTAAACCAATACCTCCTTTTTGTTTCTTTTCCTTATACATTCATTTTTTCCACGTTTTTGCACTCAAAACTATTTTCCTCCATCGCGTACACACTTTTTTTATGATTCCGAACCCATCTGACTCACAAAATCGTTAAAAAGGCCATTTAAACCAATACCGCCCTTTTGTTTCTTTTTCTTATACATTCATTTTTTCCACGTTTTTCCAACTTTCCTCCTTCTCGTACACACTTTTTTTATGAATCCGAACCCACCTGACTCACAAAAACCGTCTAAAAGACCATTTAAACCAATACCGCCCTTTTGTTTCTTTTCCTTATACATTCATTTTTTCCACGTTTTTGCACTCAAAACAACTTTCTTCCTTCGCGTACACACTTTTTTTATGATTCCGAACCCATCTGACTCACAAAATCGTTAAAAAGGCCATTTAAACCAATACCGCCCTTTTGTTTCTTTTTCTTATACATTCATTTTTTCCACGTTTTTCCAACTTTCCTCCTTCTCGTACACACTTTTTTTATGAATCCGAACCCACCTGACTCACAAAAACCGTCTAAAAGGCCATTTAAACCAATACCGCCCATTTGTTTCTTTTCCTTATACATTCATTTTTTTCACGTTTGTGCACTCAAAACAACTTTCCTCCTTCGCGTACACACTGTTTTTATGATTCCGAACCCATCTTACTCACAAAACTGTCTAAAAAGCCATTTAAACCAATACCGCCCTTTTGTTTCTTTTCCTTATGCATTTATTTTTTCCACGTTTCGGCACTCAAAACAACTTTCCTCCTTCGCGTACACACTGTTTTTATGATTCCGAACCCATCTGACTCACAAAATCGTCTAAAAGACCATTTAAACCAATACCGCCCTTTTGATTCTTTTCCTTATATATTTATTTTTTCCACGCTTCGGCACTCAAAACAACTTTCCTCCTTCGCGTACACACTGTTTTTATGATTCCGAACCCATCTGTCTCACAAAATCGTCTAAAAGACCATTTAAACCAATACCTCCCTTTTGTTTCTTTTCCTTATACATTCATTTTTTCCACGTTTTTGCACTCAAAACAATTTTCCTCCATCGCGTACACACTTTTTTTATGATTCCGAACCCATCTGACTCACAAAATCGTTAAAAAGGCCATTTAAACCAATACCGCCCTTTTGTTTCTTTTTCTTATACATTCATTTTTTCCACGTTTTTCCAACTTTCCTCCTTCTCGTACACACTTTTTTTATGAATCCGAACCCACCTGACTCACAAAAACCGTCTAAAAGGCCATTTAAACCAATACCGCCCATTTGTTTCTTTTCCTTATACATTCATTTTTTCCACGTTTTTGCACTCAAAACAACTTTCCTCCTTCGCGTACACACTGTTTTTATGATTCCGAACCCATCTTACTCACAAAACTGTCTAAAAAGCCATTTAAACCAATACCGCCCTTTTGTTTCTTTTCCTTATACATTTATTTTTTCCACGTTTCGGCACTCAAAACAACTTTCCTCCTTCGCGTACACACTGTTTTTATGATTCCGAACCCATCTGTCTCACAAAATCGTCTAAAAGACCATTTAAACCAACGCCTCCCTTTTGTTTCTTTTCTTTATACATTCATTTTTTCCACGTTTTTGCACTCAAGACAACTTTCCTCCTTCGCGTACACACTGTTTTTATGATTCCGAACCCATCTGACTCACAAAATCGTCTAAAAGACCATTTAAACCAATACCTCCCTTTTGTTTCTTTTCCTTATACATTCATTTTTTTCACGTTTTTGCACTCAAGACAACTTTCCTCCTTCGCGTACACACTGTTTTTATGATTCCGAACTCATCTGACTCACAAAATCGTCTAAAAGACTATTTAAACCAATACCGCCCTTTTGTTTCTTTTCCTTATACATTCATTTTTTCCACGTTTTTGCACTCAAAACAACTTTCCTCCTTCGCGTACACACTGTTTTTATGATTCCGAACCCATCTGTCTCACAAAATCGTCTAAAAGACCATTTAAACCAACACCTCCCTTTTGTTTCTTTTCTTTATACATTCATTTTTTCCACGTTTTTGCACTCAAGACAACTTTCCTCCTTCGCGTACACACTGTTTTTATGATTCCGAACCCATCTGACTCACAAAATCGTCTAAAAGACCATTTAAACCAATACCTCCCTTTTGTTTCTTTTCCTTATACATTCATTTTTTTCACGTTTTTGCACTCAAGACAACTTTCCTCCTTCGCGTACACACTGTTTTTATGATTCCGAACCCATCTGACTCACAAAATCGTCTAAAAGACTATTTAAACCAATACCGCCCTTTTGTTTCTTTTCCTTATACATTCCTTTTTTTCAGGTTTTTCCAACTTTCCTCCTTCTCGTACACACTTTTTTTATGATTCCGAACCCACCTGACTCACAAAACCGTCTAAAAGACCATTTAAACCAATACCACCCATTTGTTTCTTTTCCTTATACATTCATTTTTTCCACGTTTTTGCACTCAAAACAACTTTCCTCCTTCGCGTACACACGGTTTTTATGATTCCGAACCCATCTTACTCACAAAACTGTCTAAAAAGCCATTTAAACCAATACCGCCCTTTTGTTTCTTTTCCTTATACATTTATTTTTTCCACGTTTCGGCACTCAAAACAACTTTCCTCCTTCGCGTACACACTGTTTTTATGATTCCGAACCCATCTGTCTCACAAAATCGTCTAAAAGACCATTTAAACCAATACCTCCCTTTTGTTTCTTTTCCTTATACATTCATTTTTTCCACGTTTTTGCACTCAAGACAACTTTCCTCCTTCGCGTACACACTGTTTTTATGATCCCGAACCCATCTGACTCACAAAACCGTCTAAAACACCATTTAAACCAATACCTCCCTTTTGTTTCTTTTCCTTATACATTCATTTTTTCCACGTTTTTGCACTCAAAACAACTTTCCTCCTTCGCGTACACACTGTTTTTATGATTCCGAACCCATCTGACTCACAAAATCGCCTAAAAGACCATTTAAACCAATACCTCCCTTTTGTTTCTTTTCCTTATACATTCATTTTTTTTCCACGTTTTTGCACTCAAAACAACTTTCCTCCTGCGCGTACACACTGTTTTTGACATTCCAAACCCATCTGACTCACAAAACTGTCTAAAAAGCTATTTAAACCAATACCGCCCTTTTGTTTTTTTTCGTTATACATTTATTTTTTCCACGTTTCGGCACTCAAAACAACTTTAATCCTTCGCGTACACACTGTTTTTATGATTCCGAACCCATCTGTCCCACAAAATCGTCTAAAAGACCATTTAAACCAATACGTCCCTTTTGTTTCTTTTCCTTATACATTCATTTTTTCCACGTTTTTGCACTCAAAACAACATTCCTCCTTCTTGTACACACTTTTCTGATGATTCCGAACCTACCTGAATCACAAAACCGTCTAAAAGGCCATTTAAACTAATACCGCCCTTTTGTTTCTTTTCCTTATACATTCATTTTTTCCACGTTTTTGCACTCAAAACAACATTCCTCCTTCTTGTACACACTTTTCTGATGATTCCGAACCTACCTGACTCACAAAACCGTCTAAAAGGCCATTTAAACCAATACCACCCATTTGTTTCTTTTCCTTATACATTTATTTTTTCCACGTTTCGGCACTCAAAACAACTTTCCTCCTTCGCGTACACACTGTTTTTATGATTCCGAACCCATCTGTCTCACAAAATCGTCTAAAAGACCATTTAAACCAATACCTCCCTTTTGTTTCTTTTCCTTATACATTCATTTTTTCCACGTTTTTGCACTCAAGACAACTTTCCTCCTTCGCGTACACACTTTTTTTATGATTCCGAACCCATCTGACTCACAAAATCGTTAAAAAGGCCATTTAAACCAATACCGCCCTTTTGTTTCTTTTTCTTATACATTCATTTTTTCCACGTTTTTCCAACTTTCCTCCTTCTCGTACACACTTTTTTTATGAATCCGAACCCACCTGACTCACAAAAACCGTCTAAAAGGCCATTTAAACCAATACCGCCCATTTGTTTCTTTTCCTTATACATTCATTTTTTTCACGTTTGTGCACTCAAAACAACTTTCCTCCTTCGCGTACACACTGTTTTTATGATTCCGAACCCATCTTACTCACAAAACTGTCTAAAAAGCCATTTAAACCAATACCGCCCTTTTGTTTCTTTTCCTTATGCATTTATTTTTTCCACGTTTCGGCACTCAAAACAACTTTCCTCCTTCGCGTACACACTGTTTTTATGATTCCGAACCCATCTGACTCACAAAATCGTCTAAAAGACCATTTAAACCAATACCGCCCTTTTGATTCTTTTCCTTATATATTTATTTTTTCCACGCTTCGGCACTCAAAACAACTTTCCTCCTTCGCGTACACACTGTTTTTATGATTCCGAACCCATCTGTCTCACAAAATCGTCTAAAAGACCATTTAAACCAATACCTCCCTTTTGTTTCTTTTCCTTATACATTCATTTTTTCCACGTTTTTGCACTCAAAACAATTTTCCTCCATCGCGTACACACTTTTTTTATGATTCCGAACCCATCTGACTCACAAAATCGTTAAAAAGGCCATTTAAACCAATACCGCCCTTTTGTTTCTTTTTCTTATACATTCATTTTTTCCACGTTTTTCCAACTTTCCTCCTTCTCGTACACACTTTTTTTATGAATCCGAACCCACCTGACTCACAAAAACCGTCTAAAAGGCCATTTAAACCAATACCGCCCATTTGTTTCTTTTCCTTATACATTCATTTTTTCCACGTTTTTGCACTCAAAACAACTTTCCTCCTTCGCGTACACACTGTTTTTATGATTCCGAACCCATCTTACTCACAAAACTGTCTAAAAAGCCATTTAAACCAATACCGCCCTTTTGTTTCTTTTCCTTATACATTTATTTTTTCCACGTTTCGGCACTCAAAACAACTTTCCTCCTTCGCGTACACACTGTTTTTATGATTCCGAACCCATCTGTCTCACAAAATCGTCTAAAAGACCATTTAAACCAACGCCTCCCTTTTGTTTCTTTTCTTTATACATTCATTTTTTCCACGTTTTTGCACTCAAGACAACTTTCCTCCTTCGCGTACACACTGTTTTTATGATTCCGAACCCATCTGACTCACAAAATCGTCTAAAAGACCATTTAAACCAATACCTCCCTTTTGTTTCTTTTCCTTATACATTCATTTTTTTCACGTTTTTGCACTCAAGACAACTTTCCTCCTTCGCGTACACACTGTTTTTATGATTCCGAACTCATCTGACTCACAAAATCGTCTAAAAGACTATTTAAACCAATACCGCCCTTTTGTTTCTTTTCCTTATACATTCATTTTTTCCACGTTTTTGCACTCAAAACAACTTTCCTCCTTCGCGTACACACTGTTTTTATGATTCCGAACCCATCTGTCTCACAAAATCGTCTAAAAGACCATTTAAACCAACACCTCCCTTTTGTTTCTTTTCTTTATACATTCATTTTTTCCACGTTTTTGCACTCAAGACAACTTTCCTCCTTCGCGTACACACTGTTTTTATGATTCCGAACCCATCTGACTCACAAAATCGTCTAAAAGACCATTTAAACCAATACCTCCCTTTTGTTTCTTTTCCTTATACATTCATTTTTTTCACGTTTTTGCACTCAAGACAACTTTCCTCCTTCGCGTACACACTGTTTTTATGATTCCGAACCCATCTGACTCACAAAATCGTCTAAAAGACTATTTAAACCAATACCGCCCTTTTGTTTCTTTTCCTTATACATTCCTTTTTTTCAGGTTTTTCCAACTTTCCTCCTTCTCGTACACACTTTTTTTATGATTCCGAACCCACCTGACTCACAAAACCGTCTAAAAGACCATTTAAACCAATACCACCCATTTGTTTCTTTTCCTTATACATTCATTTTTTCCACGTTTTTGCACTCAAAACAACTTTCCTCCTTCGCGTACACACGGTTTTTATGATTCCGAACCCATCTTACTCACAAAACTGTCTAAAAAGCCATTTAAACCAATACCGCCCTTTTGTTTCTTTTCCTTATACATTTATTTTTTCCACGTTTCGGCACTCAAAACAACTTTCCTCCTTCGCGTACACACTGTTTTTATGATTCCGAACCCATCTGTCTCACAAAATCGTCTAAAAGACCATTTAAACCAATACCTCCCTTTTGTTTCTTTTCCTTATACATTCATTTTTTCCACGTTTTTGCACTCAAGACAACTTTCCTCCTTCGCGTACACACTGTTTTTATGATTCCGAACCCATCTGACTCACAAAACCGTCTAAAACACCATTTAAACCAATACCTCCCTTTTGTTTCTTTTCCTTATACATTCATTTTTTCCACGTTTTTGCACTCAAAACAACTTTCCTCCTTCGCGTACACACTGTTTTTATGATTCCGAACCCATCTGACTCACAAAATCGCCTAAAAGACCATTTAAACCAATACCTCCCTTTTGTTTCTTTTCCTTATACATTCATTTTTTTTCCACGTTTTTGCACTCAAAACAACTTTCCTCCTGCGCGTACACACTGTTTTTGACATTCCAAACCCATCTGACTCACAAAACTGTCTAAAAAGCTATTTAAACCAATACCGCCCTTTTGTTTTTTTTCGTTATACATTTATTTTTTCCACGTTTCGGCACTCAAAACAACTTTAATCCTTCGCGTACACACTGTTTTTATGATTCCGAACCCATCTGTCCCACAAAATCGTCTAAAAGACCATTTAAACCAATACGTCCCTTTTGTTTCTTTTCCTTATACATTCATTTTTTCCACGTTTTTGCACTCAAAACAACATTCCTCCTTCTTGTACACACTTTTCTGATGATTCCGAACCTACCTGAATCACAAAACCGTCTAAAAGGCCATTTAAACTAATACCGCCCTTTTGTTTCTTTTCCTTATACATTCATTTTTTCCACGTTTTTGCACTCAAAACAACATTCCTCCTTCTTGTACACACTTTTCTGATGATTCCGAACCTACCTGACTCACAAAACCGTCTAAAAGGCCATTTAAACCAATACCACCCATTTGTTTCTTTTCCTTATACATTTATTTTTTCCACGTTTCGGCACTCAAAACAACTTTCCTCCTTCGCGTACACACTGTTTTTATGATTCCGAACCCATCTGTCTCACAAAATCGTCTAAAAGACCATTTAAACCAATACCTCCCTTTTGTTTCTTTTCCTTATACATTCATTTTTTCCACGTTTTTGCACTCAAGACAACTTTCCTCCTTCGCGTACACACTGTTTTTATGATTCCGAACCCATCTGACTCACAAACTCGTCTAAAAGACCATTTAAACCAATACCTCCCATTTGTTTCTTTTCCTTATACATTCATTTTTTCCACGTTTTTGCACTCAAGACAACTTTCCTCCTTCGCGTACACACTGTTTTTATGATTCCGAAACCATCTGACTCACAAAACCGTCTAAAAGACCATTTAAACCAATACCTCCCTTTTGTTTCTTTTCCTTATACATTCATTTTTTCCACGTTTTTGCACTCAAAACAACTTTCCTCCTTCGCGTACACACTGTTTTTATGATTCCGAACCCATCTGACTCACAAAATCGCCTAAAAGACCATTTAAACCAATACCTCCCTTTTGTTTCTTTTCCTTATACATTCATTTTTTTTTTCACGTTTTTGCACTCAAAACAACTTTCCTCCTGCGCGTACACACTGTTTTTAACATTCCAAACCCATCTGACTCACAAAACTGTCTAAAAAGCTATTTAAACCAATACCGCCCTTTTGTTTTTTTTCGTTATACATTTATTTTTTCCACGTTTCGGCACTCAAAACAACTTTAATCCTTCGCGTACACACTGTTTTTATGATTCCGAACCCATCTGTCCCACAAAATCGTCTAAAAGACCATTTAAACCAATACGTCCCTTTTGTTTCTTTTCCTTATACATTCATTTTTTCCACGTTTTTGCACTCAAAACAACATTCCTCCTTCTTGTACACACTTTTCTGATGATTCCGAACCTACCTGACTCACAAAACCGTCTAAAAGGCCATTTAAACCAATACCGCCCTTTTGTTTCTTTTCCTTATACATTCATTTTTTCCACGTTTTTCCAACTTTCCTCCTTCTCGTACACACTTTTTTTATGAATCCGAACCCACCTGACTCACAAAAACCGTCTAAAAGGCCATTTAAACCACTACCACCCATTTGTTTCTTTTCCTTATACATTTATTTTTTCCACGTTTCGGCACTCAAAACAACTTTCCTCCTTCGCGTACACACTGTTTTTATGATTCCGAACCCATCTGTCTCACAAAATCGTCTAAAAGACCATTTAAACCAATACCTCCCTTTTGTTTCTTTTCCTTATACATTCATTTTTTCCACGTTTTTGCACTCAAGACAACTTTCCTCCTTCGCGTACACACTGTTTTTATGATTCCGAACCCATCTGACTCACAAACTCGTCTAAAAGACCATTTAAACCAATACCTCCCTTTTGTTTCTTTTCCTTATACATTCATTTTTTCCACGTTTTTGCACTCAAGACAACTTTCCTCCTTCGCGTACACACTGTTTTTATGATTCCGAACCCATCTGACTCACAAAATCGTCTAAAAGACCATTTAAACCAATACCTCCCTTTTGTTTCTTTTCCTTATACATTCATTTTTTTTCCACGTTTTTGCACTCAAAACAACTTTCCTCCTTCGCGTACACACTGTTTTTATGATTCCGAACCCATCTGACTCACAAAACCGTCTAAAAGACCATTTAAACCAATACCGCCCTTTTGTTTCTTTTCCTTATACATTCATTTTTTCCACGTTTTTGCACTCAAAACAACTTTCTTCCTTCGCGTACACACTTTTTTTATGATTCCGAACCCATCTGACTCACAAAATCGTTAAAAAGGCCATTTAAACCAATACCGCCCTTTTGTTTCTTTTTCTTATACATTCATTTTTTCCACGTTTTTCCAACTTTCCTCCTTCTCGTACACACTTTTTTTATGAATCCGAACCCACCTGACTCACAAAAACCGTCTAAAAGGCCATTTAAACCAATACCGCCCATTTGTTTCTTTTCCTTATACATTCATTTTTTTCACGTTTGTGCACTCAAAACAACTTTCCTCCTTCGCGTACACACTGTTTTTATGATTCCGAACCCATCTTACTCACAAAACTGTCTAAAAAGCCATTTAAACCAATACCGCCCTTTTGTTTCTTTTCCTTATGCATTTATTTTTTCCACGTTTCGGCACTCAAAACAACTTTCCTCCTTCGCGTACACACTGTTTTTATGATTCCGAACCCATCTGACTCACACAATCGTCTAAAAGACCATTTAAACCAATACCTCCCTTTTGTTTCTTTTCCTTATACATTCATTTTTTTCACGTTTTTGCACTCAAGACAACTTTCCTCCTTCGCGTACACACTGTTTTTATGATTCGGAACCCATCTGACTCACAAAATCGTCTAAAAGACCATTTAAACCAATACCGCCCTTTTGATTCTTTTCCTTATATATTTATTTTTTCCACGCTTCGGCACACAAAACAACTTTCCTCCTTCGCGTACACACTGTTTTTATGATTCCGAACCCATCTGTCTCACAAAATCGTCTAAAAGACCATTTAAACCAATACCTCCCTTTTGTTTCTTTTCCTTATACATTCATTTTTTCCACGTTTTTGCACTCAAAACAATTTTCCTCCATCGCGTACACACTTTTTTTATGATTCCGAACCCATCTGACTCACAAAATCGTTAAAAAGGCCATTTAAACCAATACCGCCCTTTTGTTTCTTTTTCTTATACATTCATTTTTTCCACGTTTTTCCAACTTTCCTCCTTCTCGTACACACTTTTTTTATGAATCCGAACCCACCTGACTCACAAAAACCGTCTAAAAGGCCATTTAAACCAATACCGCCCATTTGTTTCTTTTCCTTATACATTCATTTTTTCCACGTTTTTGCACTCAAAACAACTTTCCTCCTTCGCGTACACACTGTTTTTATGATTCCGAACCCATCTTACTCACAAAACTGTCTAAAAAGCCATTTAAACCAATACCGCCCTTTTGTGTCTTTTCCTTATACATTTTTTTTTCCACGTTTTTGCACTCAAAACAACTTTCCTCCTTCGCGTACACACTGTTTTTATGATTCCGAACCCATCTGACTCACAAAACCGTCTAAAAGACCATTTAAACCAATACCGCCCTTTTGTTTCTTTTCCTTATACATTCATTTTTTCCACGTTTTTGCACTCAAAACAACTTTCTTCCTTCGCGTACACACTTTTTTTATGATTCCGAACCCATCTGACTCACAAAATCGTTAAAAAGGCCATTTAAACCAATACCGCCCTTTTGTTTCTTTTTCTTATACATTCATTTTTTCCACGTTTTTCCAACTTTCCTCCTTCTCGTACACACTTTTTTTATGAATCCGAACCCACCTGACTCACAAAAACCGTCTAAAAGGCCATTTAAACCAATACCGCCCATTTGTTTCTTTTCCTTATACATTCATTTTTTTCACGTTTGTGCACTCAAAACAACTTTCCTCCTTCGCGTACACACTGTTTTTATGATTCCGAACCCATCTTACTCACAAAACTGTCTAAAAAGCCATTTAAACCAATACCGCCCTTTTGTTTCTTTTCCTTATGCATTTATTTTTTCCACGTTTCGGCACTCAAAACAACTTTCCTCCTTCGCGTACACACTGTTTTTATGATTCCGAACCCATCTGACTCACAAAATCGTCTAAAAGACCATTTAAACCAATACCGCCCTTTTGATTCTTTTCCTTATATATTTATTTTTTCCACGCTTCGGCACTCAAAACAACTTTCCTCCTTCGCGTACACACTGTTTCTATGATTCCGAACCCATCTGTCTCACAAAATCGTCTAAAAGACCATTTAAACCAATACCTCCCTTTTGTTTCTTTTCCTTATACATTCATTTTTTCCACGTTTTTGCACTCAAAACAATTTTCCTCCATCGCGTACACACTTTTTTTATGATTCCGAACCCATCTGACTCATAAAATCGTTAAAAAGGCCATTTAAACCAATACCGCCCTTTTGTTTCTTTTTCTTATACATTCATTTTTTCCACGTTTTTCCAACTTTCCTCCTTCTCGTACACACTTTTTTTATGAATCCGAACCCACCTGACTCCTAAAAACCGTCTAAAAGGCCATTTAAACCAATACCGCCCATTTGTTTCTTTTCCTTATACATTCATTTTTTCCACGTTTTTGCACTCAAAACAACTTTCCTCCTTCGCGTACACACTGTTTTTATGATTCCGAACCCATCTTACTCACAAAACTGTCTAAAAAGCCATTTAAACCAATACCGCCCTTTTGTTTCTTTTCCTTATACATTTATTTTTTCCACGTTTCGGCACTCAAAACAACTTTCCTCCTTCGCGTACACACTGTTTTTATGATTCCGAACCCATCTGTCTCACAAAATCGTCTAAAAGACCATTTAAACCAACGCCTCCCTTTTGTTTCTTTTCTTTATACATTCATTTTTTCCACGTTTTTGCACTCAAGACAACTTTCCTCCTTCGCGTACACACTGTTTTTATGATTCCGAACCCATCTGACTCACAAAATCGTCTAAAAGACCATTTAAACCAATACCTCCCTTTTGTTTCTTTTCCTTATACATTCATTTTTTTCACGTTTTTGCACTCAAGACAACTTTCCTCCTTCGCGTACACACTGTTTTTATGATTCCGAACCCATCTGACTCACAAAATCGTCTAAAAGACTATTTAAACCAATACCGCCCTTTTGTTTCTTTTCCTTATACATTCATTTTTTCCACGTTTTTGCACTCAAAACAACTTTCCTCCTTCGCGTACACACTGTTTTTATGATTCCGAACCCATCTGTCTCACAAAATCGTCTAAAAGACCATTTAAACCAACACCTCCCTTTTGTTTCTTTTCTTTATACATTCATTTTTTCCACGTTTTTGCACTCAAGACAACTTTCCTCCTTCGCGTACACACTGTTTTTATGATTCCGAACCCATCTGACTCACAAAATCGTCTAAAAGACCATTTAAACCAATACCTCCCTTTTGTTTCTTTTCCTTATACATTCATTTTTTTCACGTTTTTGCACTCAAGACAACTTTCCTCCTTCGCGTACACACTGTTTTTATGATTCCGAACCCATCTGACTCACAAAATCGTCTAAAAGACTATTTAAACCAATACCGCCCTTTTGTTTCTTTTCCTTATACATTCATTTTTTCCAGGTTTTTCCAACTTTCCTCCTTTTCGTACACATTTTTTTTATGATTCCGAACCCACCTGACTCACAAAACCGTCTAAAAGACCATTTAAACCAATACCTCCCTTTTGTTTCTTTTCCTTATACATTCATTTTTTCCACGTTTTTGCACTCAAAACAACTTTCCTCCTTCGCGTACACACTTTTTTTAAGATTCCAAACCCATCTGAATCACAAAACTGTCTAAAAAGCCATTTAAACCAATACCGCCCTTATGTTTTTTTTCGTTATACATTAATTTTTTCCACGTTTTTGCACTCAAAACAACTTTCCTCCTTCGCGTACACACTGTTTTTATGATTCCGAACCCATCTGACTCACAAAATCGCCTAAAAGACCATTTAAACCAATACCTCCCTTTTGTTTCTTTTCCTTATACATTCATTTTTTCCACGTTTTTGCACTCAAGACAACATTCCTCCTTCGGGTACACACTGCTTTTAAGATTCCGAACCCATCTGACTCACAAAACTGTCTAAAAAGCCGTTTAAACCAATACCGCCCTTTTGTTTCTTTTCCTCATACATTCATTTTTTCCACGTTTTTCCAACTTCCCTCCTTCTGGTACACACTTTTTTTATGATTTCGAACCCACCTGACTCACAAAAGCGTGTACAAGGACATTTAAACCAATTCCGCCCTTTTTGTTTCCTTATGCTTTTTTTTCTTACGTTTTTGCAGTCAAGACAACTTTCCTCCGCGTACACACTGTTTTTATGATTCGGAACCCATCTGACTCACAAAATCGTCTAAAAGGCCATTTACACCAATACCGCCCTTTTGTTTCTTTTCCTTATACATTCATTTTTTCCACGTTTTTCCAACTTTCCTCCTTCTCGTACACACTTTTTTAATGATTCCGAACCCACCTGACTCACAAAACCGTCTAAAAGACCATTTAAACCAATACCTCCTTATTGTTTCTTTTCCTTATACATTCATTTTTTCCACGTTTTTGCACTCAAAACTATTTTCCTCCATCGCGTACACACTTTTTTTATGATTCCGAACCCATCTGACTCACAAAATCGTTAAAAAGGCCATTTAAACCAATACCGCCCTTTTGTTTCTTTTTCTTATACATTCATTTTTTCCACGTTTTTCCAACTTTCCTCCTTCTCGTACACACTTTTTTTATGAATCCGAACCCACCTGACTCACAAAAACCGTCTAAAAGGCCATTTAAACCAATACCGCCCATTTGTTTCTTTTCCTTATACATTCATTTTTTCCACGTTTTTGCACTCAAAACAACTTTCCTCCTTCGCGTACACACTGTTTTTATGATTCCGAACCCATCTTACTCACAAAACTGTCTAAAAAGCCATTTAAACCAATACCGCCCTTTTGTTTCTTTTCCTTATACATTTATTTTTTCCACGTTTCGGCACTCAAAACAACTTTCCTCCTTCGCGTACACACTGTTTTTATGATTCCGAACCCATCTGTCTCACAAAATCGTCTAAAAGACCATTTAAACCAACGCCTCCCTTTTGTTTCTTTTCTTTATACATTCATTTTTTCCACGTTTTTGCACTCAAGACAACTTTCCTCCTTCGCGTACACACTGTTTTTATGATTCCGAACCCATCTGACTCACAAAATCGTCTAAAAGACCATTTAAACCAATACCTCCCTTTTGTTTCTTTTCCTTATACATTCATTTTTTTCACGTTTTTGCACTCAAGACAACTTTCCTCCTTCGCGTACACACTGTTTTTATGATTCCGAACCCATCTGACTCACAAAATCGTCTAAAAGACTATTTAAACCAATACCGCCCTTTTGTTTCTTTTCCTTATACATTCATTTTTTCCACGTTTTTGCACTCAAAACAACTTTCCTCCTTCGCGTACACACTGTTTTTATGATTCCGAACCCATCTGTCTCACAAAATCGTCTAAAAGACCATTTAAACCAACACCTCCCTTTTGTTTCTTTTCTTTATACATTCATTTTTTCCACGTTTTTGCACTCAAGACAACTTTCCTCCTTCGCGTACACACTGTTTTTATGATTCCGAACCCATCTGACTCACAAAATCGTCTAAAAGACCATTTAAACAAATACCTCCCTTTTGTTTCTTTTCCTTATACATTCATTTTTTTCACGTTTTTGCACTCAAGACAACTTTCCTCCTTCGCGTACACACTGTTTTTATGATTCCGAACCCATCTGACTCACAAAATCGTCTAAAAGACTATTTAAACCAATACCGCCCTTTTGTTTCTTTTCCTTATACATTCATTTTTTCCAGGTTTTTCCAACTTTCCTCCTTTTCGTACACACTTTTTTTATGATTCCGAACCCACCTGACTCACAAAACCGTCTAAAAGACCATTTAAACCAATACCGCCCTTTTGTTTCTTTTCCTTATACATTCATTTTTTCCACGTTTTTGCACTCAAAACAACTTTCTTCCTTCGCGTACACACTTTTTTTATGATTCCGAACCCATCTGACTCACAAAATCGTTAAAAAGGCCATTTAAACCAATACCGCCCTTTTGTTTCTTTTTCTTATACATTCATTTTTTCCACGTTTTTCCAACTTTCCTCCTTCTCGTACACACTTTTTTTATGAATCCGAACCCACCTGACTCACAAAAACCGTCTAAAAGGCCATTTAAACCAATACCGCCCATTTGTTTCTTTTCCTTATACATTCATTTTTTTCACGTTTGTGCACTCAAAACAACTTTCCTCCTTCGCGTACACACTGTTTTTATGATTCCGAACCCATCTTACTCACAAAACTGTCTAAAAAGCCATTTAAACCAATACCGCCCTTTTGTTTCTTTTCCTTATGCATTTATTTTTTCCACGTTTCGGCACTCAAAACAACTTTCCTCCTTCGCGTACACACTGTTTTTATGATTCCGAACCCATCTGACTCACAAAATCGTCTAAAAGACCATTTAAACCAATACCGCCCTTTTGATTCTTTTCCTTATATATTTATTTTTTCCACGCTTCGGCACTCAAAACAACTTTCCTCCTTCGCGTACACACTGTTTTTATGATTCCGAACCCATCTGTCTCACAAAATCGTCTAAAAGACCATTTAAACCAATACCTCCCTTTTGTTTCTTTTCCTTATAAATTCATTTTTTCCACGTTTTTGCACTCAAAACAATTTTCCTCCATCGCGTACACACTTTTTTTATGATTCCGAACCCATCTGACTCACAAAATCGTTAAAAAGGCCATTTAAACCAATACCGCCCTTTTGTTTCTTTTTCTTATACATTCATTTTTTCCACGTTTTTCCAACTTTCCTCCTTCTCGTACACACTTTTTTTATGAATCCGAACCCACCTGACTCACAAAAACCGTCTAAAAGGCCATTTAAACCAATACCGCCCATTTGTTTCTTTTCCTTATACATTCATTTTTTCCACGTTTTTGCACTCAAAACAACTTTCCTCCTTCGCGTACACACTGTTTTTATGATTCCGAACCCATCTTACTCACAAAACTGTCTAAAAAGCCATTTAAACCAATACCGCCCTTTTGTTTCTTTTCCTTATACATTTATTTTTTCCACGTTTCGGCACTCAAAACAACTTTCCTCCTTCGCGTACACACTGTTTTTATGATTCCGAACCCATCTGTCTCACAAAATCGTCTAAAAGACCATTTAAACCAACGCCTCCCTTTTGTTTCTTTTCTTTATACATTCATTTTTTCCACGTTTTTGCACTCAAGACAACTTTCCTCCTTCGCGTACACACTGTTTTTATGATTCCGAACCCATCTGACTCACAAAATCGTCTAAAAGACCATTTAAACCAATACCTCCCTTTTGTTTCTTTTCCTTATACATTCATTTTTTTCACGTTTTTGCACTCAAGACAACTTTCCTCCTTCGCGTACACACTGTTTTTATGATTCCGAACCCATCTGACTCACAAAATCGTCTAAAAGACTATTTAAACCAATACCGCCCTTTTGTTTCTTTTCCTTATACATTCATTTTTTCCACGTTTTTGCACTCAAAACAACTTTCCTCCTTCGCGTACACACTGTTTTTATGATTCCGAACCCATCTGTCTCACAAAATCGTCTAAAAGACCATTTAAACCAACACCTCCCTTTTGTTTCTTTTCTTTATACATTCATTTTTTCCACGTTTTTGCACTCAAGACAACTTTCCTCCTTCGCGTACACACTGTTTTTATGATTCCGAACCCATCTGACTCACAAAATCGTCTAAAAGACCATTTAAACCAATACCTCCCTTTTGTTTCTTTTCCTTATACATTCATTTTTTTCACGTTTTTGCACTCAAGACAACTTTCCTCCTTCGCGTACACACTGTTTTTATGATTCCGAACCCATCTGACTCACAAAATCGTCTAAAAGACTATTTAAACCAATACCGCCCTTTTGTTTCTTTTCCTTATACATTCATTTTTTCCAGGTTTTTCCAACTTTCCTCCTTCTCGTACACACTTTTTTTATGATTCCGAACCCACCTGACTCACAAAACCGTCTAAAAGACCATTTAAACCAATACCTCCCTTTTGTTTCTTTTCCTTATACATTCATTTTTTCCACGTTTTTGCACTCAAAACAACTTTCCTCCTTCGCGTACACACTTTTTTTATGATTCCGAACCCATCTGTCTCACAAAATCGTCTAAAAGACCATTTAAACCAATACCTCCCTTTTGTTTCTTTTCCTTATACATTCATTTTTTCCACGTTTTTGCACTCAAAACAACATTCCTCCTTCTTGTACACACTTTTCTGATAATTCCGAACCCACCTGACTCACAAAACCGTCTAAAAGGCCATTTAAACCAATACCGCCCTTTTGTTTCTTTTCCTTATACATTCATTTTTCCACGTTTCGGCACTCAAGACAACTTTCCTCCTTCGCGTACACACTGTTTTTAAGATTCCAAACCCATCTGAATCACAAAACTGTCTAAAAAGCCATTTAAACCAATACCGCCCTTATGTTTTTTTTCGTTATACATTAATTTTTTCCACGTTTTTGCACTCAAAACAACTTTCCTCCTTCGCGTACACACTGTTTTTATGATTCCGAACCCATCTGACTCACAAAATCGCCTAAAAGACCATTTAAACCAATACCTCCCTTTTGTTTCTTTTCCTTATACATTCATTTTTTCCACGTTTTTGCACTCAAGACAACATTCCTCCTTCGGGTACACACTGCTTTTAAGATTCCGAACCCATCTGACTCACAAAACTGTCTAAAAAGCCGTTTAAACCAATACCGCCCTTTTGTTTCTTTTCCTCATACATTCATTTTTTCCACGTTTTTCCAACTTCCCTCCTTCTGGTACACACTTTTTTTATGATTTCGAACCCACCTGACTCACAAAAGCGTGTACAAGGACATTTAAACCAATTCCGCCCTTTTTTTTTACTTATGCTTTTTTTTCTTACGTTTTTGCAGTCAAGACAACTTTCCTCCGCGTACACACTGTTTTTATAATTTCGAACCCATCTGACTCACAAAATCGTCTAAAAGACCATTTAAACCAATACCTCCCTTTTGTTTCTTTTCCTTATACATTCATTTTTTTCACGTTTTTGCACTCAAGACAACTTTCCTCCTTCGCGTACACACTGTTTTTATGATTCGGAACCCATCTGACTCACAAAATCGTCTAAAAGACCATTTAAACCAATACCTCCCTTTTGTTTCTTTTCCTTATACATTCATTTTTTCCACGTTTTTGCACTCAAGACAACTTTCCTCCTTCGCGTACACACTTTTCTGATGATTCCGAACCTACCTGACTCACAAAACCGTCTAAAAGGCCATTTACACCAATACCGCCCTTTTGTTTCTTTTCCTTATACATTCATTTTTTCCACGTTTTTCCAACTTTCCTCCTTCTCGTACACACTTTTTTAATGATTCCGAACCCACCTGACTCACAAAACCGTCTAAAAGACCATTTAAACCAATACCTCCTTTTTGTTTCTTTTCCTTATACATTCATTTTTTCCACGTTTTTGCACTCAAAACTATTTTCCTCCATCGCGTACACACTTTTTTTATGATTCCGAACCCATCTGACTCACAAAATCGTTAAAAAGGCCATTTAAACCAATACCGCCCTTTTGTTTCTTTTTCTTATACATTCATTTTTTCCACGTTTTTCCAACTTTCCTCCTTCTCGTACACACTTTTTTTATGAATCCGAACCCACCTGACTCACAAAAACCGTCTAAAAGGCCATTTAAACCAATACCGCCCATTTGTTTCTTTTCCTTATACATTCATTTTTTTCACGTTTTTGCACTCAAAACAACTTTCCTCCTTCGCGTACACACTGTTTTTATGATTCCGAACCCATCTTACTCACAAAACTGTCTAAAAAGCCATTTAAACCAATACCTCCCTTTTGTTTCTTTTCCTTATACATTCATTTTTTCCACGTTTTTGCACTCAAAACTATTTTCCTCCATCGCGTACACACTTTTTTTATGATTCCGAACCCATCTGACTCACAAAATCGTTAAAAAGGCCATTTAAACCAATACCGCCCTTTTGTTTCTTTTTCTTATACATTCATTTTTTCCACGTTTTTCCAACTTTCCTCCTTCTGGTACACACTTTTTTTATGAATCCGAACCCACCTGACTCACAAAAACCGTCTAAAAGGCCATTTAAACCAATACCGCCCATTTGTTTCTTTTCCTTATACATTCATTTTTTCCACGTTTTTGCACTCAAAACAACTTTCCTCCTTCGCGTACACACTGTTTTTATGATTCAGAACCCATCTTACTCACAAAACTGTCTAAAAAGCCATTTAAACCAATACCGCCCTTTTGTTTCTTTTCCTTATACATTTATTTTTACCACGTTTCGGCACTCAAAACCTCCTTCGCGTACACACTGTTTTTATGATTCCGAACCCATCTGTCTCACAAAATCGTCTAAAAGTCCATTTAAACCAACGCCTCCCTTTTGTTTCTTTTCTTTATACATTCATTTTTTCCACGTTTTTGCACTCAAGACAACTTTCCTCCTTCGCGTACACACTGTTTTTATGATTCCGAACCCATCTGACTCACAAAATCGTCTAAAAGACCATTTAAACCAATACCTCCCTTTTGTTTCTTTTCCTTATACATTCATTTTTTTCACGTTTTTGCACTCAAGACAACTTTCCTCCTTCGCGTACACACTGTTTTTATGATTCCGAACCCATCTGACTCACAAAATCGTCTAAAAGACTATTTAAACGAATACCGCCCTTTTGTTTCTTTTCCTTATACATTCATTTTTTCCACGTTTTTGCACTCAAAACAACTTTCCTCCTTCGCGTACACACTGTTTTTATGATTCCGAACCCATCTTACTCACAAAACTGTCTAAAAAGCCATTTAAACCAATACCGCCCTTTTGTTTCTTTACCTTATACATTTATTTTTTCCACGTTTCGGCACTCAAAACAACTTTCCTCCTTCGCGTACACACTGTTTTTATGATTCCGAACCCATCTGTCTCACAAAATCGTCTAAAAGACCATTTAAACCAACACCTCCCTTTTGTTTCTTTTCTTTATACATTCATTTTTTCCACGTTTTTGCACTCAAGACAACTTTCCTCCTTCGCGTACACACTGTTTTTATGATTCCGAACCCATCTGACTCACAAAATCGTCTAAAAGACCATTTAAACCAATACCTCCCTTTTGTTTCTTTTCCTTATACATTCATTTTTTTCACGTTTTTGCACTCAAGACAACTTTCCTCCTTCGCGTACACACTGTTTTTATGATTCCGAACCCATCTGACTCACAAAATCGTCTAAAAGACTATTTAAACCAATACCGCCCTTTTGTTTCTTTTCCTTATACATTCATTTTTTCCAGGTTTTTCCAACTTTCCTCCTTCTCGTACACACTTTTTTTATGATTCCGAACCCACCTGACTCACAAAACCGTCTAAAAGACCATTTAAACCAATACCTCCCTTTTGTTTCTTTTCCTTATACATTCATTTTTTCCACGTTTTTGCACTCAAAACAACATTCCTCCTTCTTGTACACACTTTTCTGATAATTCCGAACCCACCTGACTCACAAAACCGTCTAAAAGGCCATTTAAACCAATACCGCCCTTTTGTTTCTTTTCCTTATACATTCATTTTTCCACGTTTCGGCACTCAAGACAACTTTCCTCCTTCCCGTACACACTGTTTTTAAGATTCCAAACCCATCTGAATCACAAAACTGTCTAAAAAGCCATTTAAACCAATACCGCCCTTATGTTTTTTTTCGTTATACATTAATTTTTTCCACGTTTTTGCACTCAAAACAACTTTCCTCCTTCGCGTACACACTGTTTTTATGATTCCGAACCCATCTGACTCACAAAATCGCCTAAAAGACCATTTAAACCAATACCTCCCTTTTGTTTCTTTTCCTTATACATTCATTTTTTCCACGTTTTTGCACTCAAGACAACATTCCTCCTTCGGGTACACACTGCTTTTAAGATTCCGAACCCATCTGACTCACAAAACTGTCTAAAAAGCCGTTTAAACCAATACCGCCTTTTTGTTTCTTTTCCTCATACATTCATTTTTTCCACGTTTTTCCAACTTCCCTCCTTCTGGTACACACTTTTTTTATGATTTCGAACCCACCTGACTCACAAAAGCGTGTACAAGGACATTTAAACCAATTCCGCCCTTTTTTTTTCCTTATGCTTTTTTTTCTTAGGTTTTTGCAGTCAAGACAACTTTCCTCCGCGTACACACTGTTTTTATGATTTCGAACCCATCTGACTCACAAAATCGTCTAAAAGACCATTTAAACCAATACCTCCCTTTTGTTTCTTTTCCTTATACATTCATTTTTTTCACGTTTTTGCACTCAAGACAACTTTCCTCCTTCGCGTACACACTGTTTTTATGATTCGGAACCCATCTGACTCACAAAATCGTCTAAAAGACCATTTAAACCAATAACTCCCTTTTGTTTCTTTTCCTTATACATTCATTTTTTCCACGTTTTTGCACTCAGGACAACTTTCCTCCTTCGCGTACACACTTTTCTGATGATTCCGAACCTACCTGACTCACAAAACCGTCTAAAAGGCCATTTACACCAATACCGCCCTTTTGTTTCTTTTCCTTATACATTCATTTTTTCCACGTTTTTCCAACTTTCCTCCTTCTCGTACACACTTTTTTAATGATTCCGAACCCACCTGACTCACAAAACCGTCTAAAAGACCATTTAAACCAATACCTCCTTTTTGTTTCTTTTCCTTATACATTCATTTTTTCCACGTTTTTGCACTCAAAACTATTTTCCTCCATCGCGTACACACTTTTTTTATGATTCCGAACCCATCTGACTCACAAAATCGTTAAAAAGGCCATTTAAACCAATACCGCCCTTTTGTTTCTTTTTCTTATACATTCATTTTTTCCACGTTTTTCCAACTTTCCTCCTTCTCGTACACACTTTTTTTATGAATCCGAACCCACCTGACTCACAAAAACCGTCTAAAAGGCCATTTAAACCAATACCGCCCATTTGTTTCTTTTCCTTATACATTCATTTTTTTCACGTTTTTGCACTCAAAACAACTTTCCTCCTTCGCGTACACACTGTTTTTATGATTCCGAACCCATCTTACTCACAAAACTGTCTAAAAAGCCATTTAAACCAATACCGCCCTTTTGTTTCTTTTCCTTATGCATTTATTTTTTCCACGTTTCGGCACTCAAAACAACTTTCCTCCTTCGCGTACACACTGTTTTTATGATTCCGAACCCATCTGTCTCACAAAATCGTTAAAAAGGATATTTAATCCAATACCACCCTTTTGTTTCTTTTCCTTATGCATTCATTTTTCTTACGTTTTTGCACTCAAGACAACTTTCCTCCTTCGTGTACACACTGTTTTTAAGATTCCGATCCCATCTGACTCACAAAACTGTCTAAAAAGCCATTTAAACCAATACCGCCCTTTTGTTTCTTTTTCCTTATACATTCATTTTTTCCACGTTTTTGCACTCAAAACAACTTTCCTCCTTCGCGTACACACTTTTTTTATGATTCCGAACCCATATGACTCACAAAATCGTTAAAAAGGCCATTTAAACCAATACCGCCCTTTTGTTTCTTTTCCTTATACATTCACTTTTTCCACGTTTTTCCAACTTTCCTCCTTCTCGTACACACTGTTTTTAAGATTCCGAACCCATTTGACTCACAAAACTGTCTAAAAAGCCATTTAAACCAATACCGCCCTTTTGTTTCTTTTCCTCATACATTCATTTTTTCCATGTTTTTCCAACTTCCCTACTTCTGGTACACACTTTTTTTATGATTTCGAACCCACCTGACTCACAAAAGCGTCTACAAGGCCATTTAAACCAATTCCACCCATTTTTTTTTCCTTATGCATTCATTTTTCTTACGTTTTTGCACTCAAGACAACTTTCCTCCTTCGCGTACACACTGCTTTTAAGATTCCGAACCCATCTGACTCACAAAACTGTCTAAAAAGCCATTTAAACGAATACCGCCCTTTTGTTTCTTTTCCTTATGCATTCATTTTTTTCACGTTTTTGCACTCGAAACAACTTTCCTCCTTCGCGTACACACTGCTTTTAAGATTCCGAACCCATCTGACTAACAAAACCGTCCAAAAGACCATTTAAACCAATTCCGCCCTTTTGTTTCTTTTCCTTACGCATTCATTTTTCCCATGTTTTTGCACTCAAAACAACTTTACTCCTTCGCGTACACACTGTTTTTAAGATTCCGAACCCATCTGACTCACAAAATCGTTAAAAAGGCCATTTAAACCAATACCGCCCTTTTGTTTCTTTTCCTTATACATTCATTTTTCTTATGTTTTTGCACTCAAGACAACTTTCCTCCTTCGCGTACACATTGTTTTTATGATTCCGAACCCATCTGACTCACAAAATCGCCTAAAAGACCATTTAAACCAATATCTCCCTTTTGTTTCTTTTCCTTATGCATTCATTTTTTTCACGTTTTTGCACTCAAAACAACTTTCCTCCTTCGCGTACACACTGCTTTTAAGATTCCGAACCCATCTGACTCACAAAACTGTCTAAAAAGCCATTTAAAAGCCATACCGCCTTTTTGTTTCTTTTCATTATGCATTCATTTCTTTCACGTTTTTGCACTCAAAACAACTTTCCTCCTTCGCGTACACACTGCTTTTAAGATTCCAAACCCATTTGACTAACAAAACCGTCCAAAAGACCATTTAAACAAATACCTCCCTTTTGTTTCTTTTCCTTATGCATTCATTTTTTTCATGTTTTTGCACTCAAAACAACTTTCCTCCTTCGCGTACACACTGCTTTTAAGATTCCGAACCCATCTGACTCACAAAACTGTCTAAAAAGCCATTTGAACCAATACCGCCCTTTTGTTTCTTTTCCTTATGCATTCATTTTTTTTCACGTTTTTGCACTCAAAACAACTTTCCTCCTTCGCGTACACACTGCTTTTAATATTCCGAACCCATCTGACTCACAAAACTGTCTAAAAAGCCATTTAAAAGCCATACCGCCTTTTTGTTTCTTTTCATTATGCATTCATTTCTTTCACGTTTTTGCACTCAAAACAACTTTCCTCCTTCGCGTACACACTGCTTTTAAGATTACGAACCCATTTGACTAACAAAACCGTCCAAAAGACCATTTAAAGCAATACCGCCCTTTTGTTTCTTTTCCTTATGCATTCATTTTTCCTACGTTTTTGCACTCAAGACAAATTTCCTCCTTCGCGTACGCACTGTTTTTAAGATTCCGAACCCATCTGACTCACAAAATCGTTAAAAAGGCCATTTAAACCAATACCGCCCTTTTGTTTCTTTTCCTTACGCATTCATTTTTCCCATGTTTTTGCACTCAAAACAACTTTACTCCTTCGCGTACACACTTTTTTTATGATTCCGAACCCATATGACTCACAAAATCGTTAAAAAGACCATTTAAACCAATACAGCCCTTTTGTTTCCTTTCCCTATACATTCATTTTTCTTACGTTTTTGCACTCAAGACAACTTTCCTCCTTCGCGTACACACTGTTTTTATGATTCCGAACCCATCTGACTCACAAAATCGTCTAAAAGACCATTTAAACCAATACCTCCCTTTTGTTTCTTTTCCTTATGCATTCATTACTCTTACGTTTTTGCACTCAAGACAAATTTCCTCCTTCGCGTACACACTGTTTTTATGATTTCGAACCCATCTGACTCACAAAACTGTCTAAAAAGCCATTTGAACCAATACCGCCCTTTTGTTTCTTTTCCTTATGCATTCATTTTTTTCACGTTTTTGCATTCAAAAAAAATTTCCTCCTTCGCGTACACACTGCTTTTAAGATTCCGAATCCATCTGACTCACAAAACTGTCTAAAAAGCCATTTAAACCAATACCGCCCCTTTGTTTCTTTTCCTTATGCATTCATTTTTTTCACGTTTTTGCACTCAAAACAACTTTCCTCCTTCGCGTACACACTGCTTTTAAGATTCCGAACCCATCTGACTAACAAAACCGTCCAAAAGACCATTTAAAGCAATTCCGCCCTTTTGTTTCTTTTCCTTATGCATTCATTTTTCTTACGTTTTTGCACTCAAGACATCTTTCCTCCTTCGCGTACACACTTTTTTTATGATTCGGAACCCATCTGACTCACAAAATCGTTAAAAATGCCATTTAATTCAATACCAACCTTTTGTTTCTTTTCCTTATGCATTCATTTTTCTTACGTTTTTGCACTCAAGACAACTTTCCTCCTTCGCGTACACACTGTTTTTAAGATTCCGAACCCATCTGACTCACAAAATCGTCTATAAGATCATTTAAACAAATACCTCCCTTTTGTTTCTTTTCCTCATGCATTCATTTTTTTCACGTTTTTGCACTCAAAACAACTTTCCTCCTTCGCGTACACACTGCTTTTAAGATTCCGAACCCATCTGACTAACAAAACCGTCCAAAAGACCATTTAAACCAATTCCGCCCTTTTGTTTCTTTTCCTTATGCATTCATTTTTCTTACGTTTTTGCACTCAAGACTGCTTTTAATTTTCAAATATACTGTCAAATAATTATACTTTCACTGAGTTAGCATTATAAATTAAAATTATTTATTTCAATAAATAGATTTATCTTTAGCATCAAGCTATCCAAAACATAGTAGCATAGTGTCCAACTAAGTGAAAATTTGCTCAAAGAGGTAGTGTGACATAAAGAAAACATTTACACAAATTTTACTTGCAGTTTTGGATAGCGTGACGCAAAAGATAAATCAATTTATTGAAATAAATAATTTTAATTTATAATGCTAACTCAGTGAAAGTATAATTATTTGACAGTATATTTGAAAATTAAAAGCACTGTTTAAATGTGTAAATATACTTTATTAGACAAAACAAAAGTAATTTTATTGGAATCTAAAAACAAATCTTTTAAAATAACACCGAGGCGCCACTGGAATTTTTATATCATTCCTTTTAAAACTGTTATTTTGAATTTGAAATGCGAATGAAAAAGCATCAGTGAGTATATTTTATACTAGCAGGCTACGCCCGCTTCGCTGGTCACTATTTTTAAATGAATCACAATAATTAATGATTTCTCAAAATTGCATTAATTTTGATCATGTGATAAAAAAAGAAAAAAAAAATCTGATCAGGAAAAATGTCGCACCGGGTCCCCACTGCCTTCGGCAGCGTAGACCCGTGCACTGCGCGCACGTATTTCTTCACCATCCTTATGACTTCTCAAAATTCCATGTTATTATTCATAAACTTTCATTCTCAAGAAAAGGAATTAAAAAATATATCATTTTCATCGGGTAAAAACTCACACCGGGACGCCACTGCCTTCGGCAGCACAGACCCATGCGCGCTGCGCGCGCACGTTTGAGGATATACGTGCACTGTACACGCATACTCCTTCTCAACTCAAACTTTTATTAAGGGAATAAAATTTAAAAAAATCTTTTATCATCGGGTAAAAACTCGCACCGGGTCCAAAACCCATGCGCGCTGCGCGCCTATTCCTTCCCCACCGTTCCAGCCCCTCCTAATTAACTTGCATATATCAATTTTGAACGGTCTTACTCAATTAGCTGAGATGCAAAAGAAAACCTGACCAGGGCACTTTAAATTGTAAATCAGGTGAAATCTCGAATTCCACTTTCGATAATGTAAAAGAACTTTAAAATATCTTTCGAATGATGTATTAGAAATAATTTAATCATAATTAGAATATGAAATATTGAAATTTAAAAATATTATAGCGCCATCTGGTGGAAGAAATTTCTGTAATCTATTGTTCCATTCCAGATCAACAAAGCTTTCAAATGATGTGTTACTCATGAAATTATTTTAATTAGTAGATGAGATACAAAAGAAAACCTAATCAGGACACCTCAAAACGCGTAAATCGGGTGAAATCTCGAATTCCATTTTCAATTATGTAAAAGTACTTTAAAATGTGTATCAACTCAAATAAGCTTTCAAATGATGTCTTACTTATGAACTTTTTTTAATTAATAACTGAGATAAAGAAAAAAAAAAAAATAATTCAGGACACCTCAAAACGTGAAAATCTGGGGAAAATTTTCGATAATTTAAAAGAACATTAAAATATCTTTCGAATGATGTATTAAAAATAATTTAATCAAAATTAGAAATTGAAATTTTAAAATATTACAGCGCCATCTGGCGGCAGAAATTTCTATATTCCAATGTTCGATTCCAAATCAAAAAAGCTTTCTAATGATTTATTACTTATGAAATTATTTTAATTAGTAGCTGAGATACAAAAGAAAACTGATTCAGGACACCTCAAAACGTGTAAATCTGTTGAAAACTTTCGATAATTGAAAAAAAATTTAAAATATCTTTCAAATGATGCATTAAAAATAATTTAATCATAATTAGAAATTGAAATATTGAAATTTTAAAATATTAGAGCGCCATCTGGCAGTACAAATTTCTGTATTCCACTGTTCGATTCCAAATCAAAAAGCTTTCTAATGATGTATTACTTATGAAATTATTTTAATTAGTACCTGAGATACAAAAGAAAACTGATTCAGGACACCTCAAAACGTGTAAATCTGGTGAAAACTTTCGATAATTTAAAAGAACTTTAAAAGATCTTTCGAATGATGCATTAAAAATAATTTAATCATAATTAGAAATTGAAATATTGAAATTTTAAAATATTACAGCGCCATCTGGCGGTACAAATTTCTGTATTCCACTGTTCGATTCCAAATCAAAAAGCTTTCTAATGATGTATTACTTATGAAATTATTTTAATTAGTACCTGAGATACAAAAGAAAACTGATTCAGGACACCTCAAAACGTGTAAATCTGGTGAAAACTTTCGATAATTTAAAAGAACTTTAAAAGATCTTTCGAATGTATTACAAATAATTTAATCATAATTAGAAATTGAAATATTGAAATTTTAAAATATTACAGTGCCATCTGGCGGTACAAATTTCTGTATTCCACTGTTCGATTCCAAATCAAAAAAACTCTTAATGATGTATTACTTATGAAATTATTTTAATTAGTAGCTGAGATACAAAAGAAAACCTAATCAGGACACCTCAAAACGTGTAAATCGGGTGAAATCTCGAATTCCATTTTTGATAATGTAAAAGTACTTTAAAATGTGTATCAACTCAACAAAGCTTTCAAATGATGTATTACTTATGAACATTTTTTAATTAATAACAGAGATATAAAAGAAAACTGATTCAGGAGACCTCAAAACGTGTAAATCTGGCGAAAACTTTCGATAATTTAAAAGAACTTTAAAATATTATTCGAATGATGTATTAAAAATAATTTAATCATAATTAGAAATTGAAACATTGAAATTTTAAAATATTACAGCGCCATCTGGCGGTACAAATTTCTGTATTCCACTCTTCGATTCCAAATCAAAAAAGCTTTCTAATGATGTATTACTTATGAAATTACTTTAATTAGTAGCTGAGATACAAAAGAAAACTGATTCAGGACACCTCAAAACGTGTAAATCTGGTGAAAACTTTCGATAATTTAAAAGAACTTTAAAATATCTTTCGAATGATGTATTAAAAATAATTTAATCATAATTAGAAATTGATATTTAAAATATTACAGCGCCATCTAGTGGTAGAAATTTCCGCAATCCACTGTTCGATTCCAAATCAAAAAAGCTTTCTAATGATGTATTACTTATGAAATTATTTTAATTAGTAGCTGAGATACAAAAGAAAACCTAATCAGGACACCTCAAAACGTGTAAATCGGGTGAAATCTCGAATTCTATTTTCGATAATGTAAAAGTACTTTAAAATGTGTATCAACTCAACAAAGCTTTCAAATGATGTATTACTTATGAACATTTTTTAATTAATAACAGAGATATAAAAGAAAACTGATTCAGGAGACCTCAAAACGTGTAAATCTGTCGAAAACTTTCGATAATTTAAAAGAACTTTAAAATATCTTTCGAATGATGTATTAAAAATAATTTAATCATAATTAGAAATTGAAACATTGAAATTTTAAAATATTACAGCGCCATCTGGCGGTACAAATTTCAGTATTCCACTCTTCGATTCCAAATCAAAAAAGCTTTCTAATGATGTATTACTTATGAAATTACTTTAATTAGTAGCTGAGATACAAAAGAAAACTGATTCAGGACACCTCAAAACGTGTAAATCTGGTGAAAACTTTCGATAATTTAAAAGAACTTTAAAATATCTTTCGAATGATGTATTAAAAATAATTTAATCATAATTAGAAATTGATATTTAAAATATTACAGCGCCATCTAGTTGTAGAAATTTCCGCAATCCACTGTTCGATTCCAAATCAAAAAAGCTTTCCAATGATGTATTACTTATGAAATTATTCTAATTAGTTGCTGAGATACAAAAGAAAACCTAATCAGGACATCTCAAAACTTGTAAATCGGGTGAAATCTCGAATTCCATTTTCCATAAAGTAAAAGTACTTTAAAATGTGTATCAACTCAACAAAGCTTTCAATTGATGCATTACTTATGAAATTTTTTAATTAACAACAGAGATACAAAAGAAAACTGATTCAGAAAACCTCAAAACGTGTATATCTGGTGAAAATTTTCGATTATTTAAAAGAACTTTAAAATATCTTTCGAATGATGCATTAAAAATAATTTAATCATAATTAGAAATTGAAATATTGAAATTTTAAAATATTACAGCTCCATCTGGCGGTACAAATTTCTGTATTCCACTGTTCGATTCCAAATCAAAAAAGCTTTCTAATGATGATACTTATGAAATTTTTTAATTAACAACTGAGATACAAAAGAAAACTGATTCAGGAAACCTCAAAACGTGTAAATCTGGTGAAAACTTTCGATAATTTAAAAGAACTTTAAAATATCTTTTGAATGATGTATTAAAAATAATTTAATCATAATTAGAAATTGAAATATTGAAATTTTAAAATATTACAGCGCCATCTGGTGGTACAAATTTCTGTATTCCACTGTTCGATTCCAAATCAAAAAAGCTTTCTAATGATGTATTACTTATGAAATTATTTTAATTAGTAGCTGAGATACAAAAGAAAACCTAATGAGGACACCTCAAAACGTGTAAATCGGGTGAAATCTCGAATTCCATTTTCGATAATGTAAAAGTACTTTAAAATGTGTATCAACTCAACAAAGCTTTCAAATGATATATTACTTATGAACATTTTTTAATTAATAACAGAGATATAAAAGAAAACTGATTCAGGAGACCTCAAAACGTGTAAATCTGGCGAAAACTTTCGATAATTTAAAAGAACTTTAAAATATCTTTGGAATGCTGTATTAAAAATAATATAATCATAATTAGAAATTGAAATATTGAAATTTTAAAATATTACAGCGCCATCTGGCGGTACAAATTTTTGTATTCCACTGTTCGATTCCAAATAAAAAAAGCTTTCTAATGATGTATTACTTATGAAATTACTTTAATTAGTAGCTGAGATACAAAAGAAAACTGATTCAGGACACCTCAAAACGTGTAAATCTGGTGAAAACTTTCGATAATTTAAAAGAACTTTAAAATATCTTTCGAATGATGTATTAAAAATAATTTAATCATAATTAGAAATTGATATTTAAAATATTACAGCGCCATCTAGTGGTAGAAATTTCCGCAATCCTCTGTTCGATTCCAAATCAAAAAAGCTTTCCAATGATGTATTACTTATGAAATTATTCTAATTAGTTGCTGAGATACAAAAGAAAACCTAATCAGGACATCTCAAAACTTGTAAATCGGGTGAAATCTCGAATTCCATTTTCCATAAAGTAAAAGTACTTTAAAATGTGTATCAACTCAACAAAGCTTTCAATTGATGCATTACTTATGAAATTTTTTAATTAACAACAGAGATACAAAAGAAAACTGATTCAGAAAACCTCAAAACGTGTATATCTGGTGAAAACTTTCGATAATTTAAAAGAACTTTAAAATATCTTTCGAATGATGCATTAAAAATAATTTAATCATAATTAGAAATTGAAATATTGAAATTTTAAAATATTACAGCTCCATCTGGCGGTACAAATTTCTGTATTCCACTGTTCGATTCCAAATCAAAAAAGCTTTCTAATGATGATACTTATGAAATTTTTTAATTAACAACTGAGATACAAAAGAAAACTGATTAAGGAAACCTCAAAACGTGTAAATCTGGTGAAAACTTTCGATAATTTAAAAGAACTTTAAAATATCTTTTGAATGATGTATTAAAAATAATTTAATCATAATTAGAAATTAAAATATTAAAATTTTAAAATATTACAGCGCCATCTGGTGGTACAAATTTCTGTATTCCACTGTTCGATTCCAAATCAAAAAAGCTTTCTAATGATGTATTACTTATGAAATTATTTTAATTAGTAGCTGAGATACAAAAGAAAACCTAATGAGGACACCTCAAAACGTGTAAATCGGGTGAAATCTCGAATTCCATTTTCGATAATGTAAAAGTACTTTAAAATGTGTATCAACTCAACAAAGCTTTCAAATGATATATTACTTATGAACATTTTTTAATTAATAACAGAGATATAAAAGAAAACTGATTCAGGAGTAGTTCGATTCCAAATCAAAAAAGCTTTCTAATGATGATACTTATGAAATTTTTTAATTAACAACTGAGATACAAAAGAAAACTGATTAAGGAAACCTCAAAACGTGTAAATCTGGCGAAAACTTTCGATAATTTAAAAGAACTTTAAAATATCTTTGGAATGCTGTATTAAAAATAATATAATCATAATTAGAAATTGAAATTTTGAAATTTTAAAATATTACAGCGCCATCTGGCGGTACAAATTTTTGTATTCCACTGTTCGATTCCAAATAAAAAAAGCTTTCTAATGATGTATTACTTATGAAATTACTTTAATTAGTAGCTGAGATACAAAAGAAAACTGATTCAGGAACACCTCAAAACGTGTAAATCTGGTGAAAACTTTCGATAATTTAAAAGAACTTTAAAATATCTTTCGAATGATGTATTAAAAATAATTTAATCATAATTAGAAATTGATATTTAAAATATTACAGCGCCATCTAGTGGTAGAAATTTCCGCAATCCTCTGTTCGATTCCAAATCAAAAAAGCTTTCCAATGATGTATTACTTATGAAATTATTCTAATTAGTTGCTGAGATACAAAAGAAAACCTAATCAGGACATCTCAAAACTTGTAAATCGGGTGAAATCTCGAATTCCATTTTCCATAAAGTAAAAGTACTTTAAAATGTGTATCAACTCAACAAAGCTTTCAATTGATGCATTACTTATGAAATTTTTTAATTAACAACTGAGATACAAAAGAAAACTGATTCAGGAAACCTCAAAACGTGTATATCTGGTGAAAACTTTCGATAATTTAAAAGAGATTTAAAATATCTTTCGAATGATGCATTAAGAATAATTTAATCATAATTAGAAATTGAAATATTGAAATTTTAAAATATTACAGCTCCATCTGGCGGTACAAATTTCTGTATTCCACTGTTCGATTCCAAAGTAAAAAAGCTTTCTAATGATGTATTACTTATGAAATTACTTTAATTAGTAGCTGAGATACAAAAAAAAACTGATTCAGGACACCTCAAAACGTGTAAATCTGGTGAAAACTTTCGATAATTTAAAAGAACTTTAAAATATCTTTCGAATGATGTATTAAAAATAATTTAATCATAATTAGAAATTGAAATATTGAAATTTTAAAATATTACAGCGCCATCTGGTGGTACAAATTTCTGTATTCCACTGTTCGATTCCAAATCAAAAAAGCTTTCTAATGATGTATTACTTATGAAATTACTTTAATTAGTAGCTGAGATACAAAAGAAAACTGATTCAGGAACACCTCAAAACGTGTAAATCTGGTGAAAACTTTCAATAATTTAAAAGAACTTTAAAATATCTTTCGAATGATGTATTAAAAATAATTTAATCATAATTAGAAATTGATATTTAAAATATTACAGCGCCATCTAGTGGTAGAAATTTCCGCAATCCACTGTTCGATTCCAAATCAAAAAAGCTTTCCAATGATGTATTACTTATGAAATTATTCTATATAGTTGCTGAGATACAAAAGAAAACCTAATCAGGACATCTCAAAACTTGTAAATCGGGTGAAATCTCGAATTCCATTTTCCATAAAGTAAAAGTACTTTAAAATGTGTATCAACTCAACAAAGCTTTCAATTGATGCATTACTTATGAAATTTTTTAATTAACAACAGAGATACAAAAGAAAACTGATTCAGGAAACCTCAAAACGTGTATATCTGGTGAAAACTTTCGATAATTTAAAAGAAATTTAAAATATCTTTCGAATGATGCATTAAAAATAATTTAATCATAATTAGAAATTGAAATATTGAAATTTTAAAATATTACAGCTCCATCTGGCGGTACAAATTTCTGTATTCCACTGTTCGATTCCAAATCAAAAAAGCTTTCTAATGATGTATTACTTATGAAATTACTTTAATTAGTAGCTGAGATACAAAAGAAAACTGATTCAGGACACCTCAAAACGTGTAAATCTGGTGAAAACTTTCGATAATTTAAAAGAACTTTAAAATATCTTTCGAAAGATGTATTAAAAATAATTTAATCATAATTAGAAATTGATTTTTAAAATATTACAGCGCCATCTAGTGGTAGAAATTTCCGCAATCCACTGTTCGATTCCAAATCAAAAAAGCTTTCTAATGATGTATTACTTATGAAATTATTTTAATTAGTAGCTGAGATACAAAAGAAACCCTAATCAGGACACCTCAAAACGTGTAAATCGGGTGAAATCTCGAATTCTATTTTCGATAATGTAAAAGTACTTTAAAATGTGTATCAACTCAACAAAGCTTTCAAATGATGTATTACTTATGGACATTTTTTAATTAATAACAGAGATATAAAAGAAAACTGATTCAGGAGACCTCAAAACGTGTAAATCTGTCGAAAACTTTCGATAATTTAAAAGAACTTTAAAATATCTTTCGAATGATGTATTAAAAATAATTTAATCATAATTAGAAATTGAAACATTGAAATTTTAAAATATTACAGCGCCATCTGGCGGTACAAATATCAGTATTCCACTCTTCGATTCCAAATCAAAAAAGCTTTCTAATGATGTATTACTTATGAAATTACTTTAATTAGTAGCTGAGATACAAAAGAAAACTGATTCAGGACACCTCAAAACGTGTAAATCTGGTGAAAACTTTCGATAATTTACAAGATTTTCAAAATATCTTTCGAATGATGTATTAAAAATAATTTAATCATAATTAGAAATTGATATTTAAAATATTACAGCGCCATCTAGTGGTAGAAATTTCCGCAATCCACTGTTCGATTCCAAATCAAAAAAGCTTTCTAATGATGTATTACTTATGAAATTATTCTAATTAGTTGCTGAGATACAAAAGAAAACCTAATCAGGACATCTCAAAACTTGTAAATCGGGTGAAATCTCGAATTCCATTTTCCATAAAGTAAAAGTACTTTAAAATGTGTATCAACTCAACAAAGCTTTCAATTGATGCATTACTTATGAAATTTTTTAATTAACAACAGAGATACAAAAGAAAACTGATTCAGAAAACCTCAAAACGTGTATATCTGGTGAAAACTTTCGATAATTTAAAAGAACTTTAAAATATCTTTCGAATGATGCATTAAAAATAATTTAATCATAATTAGAAATTGAAATATTGAAATTTTAAAATATTACAGCTCCATCTGGCGGTACAAATTTCTGTATTCCACTGTTCGATTCCAAATCAAAAAAGCTTTCTAATGATGATACTTATGAAATTTTTTAATTAACAACTGAGATACAAAAGAAAACTGATTCAGGAAACCTCAAAACGTGTAAATCTGGTGAAAACTTTCGATAATTTAAAATAACTTTAAAATATCTTTTGAATGATGTATTAAAAATAATTTAATCATAATTAGAAATTGAAATATTGAAATTTTAAAATATTACAGCGCCATCTGGTGGTACAAATTTCTGTATTCCACTGTTCGATTCCAAATCAAAAAAGCTTTCTAATGATGTATTACTTATGAAATTATTTTAATTAGTAGCTGAGATACAAAAGAAAACCTAATGAGGACACCTCAAAACGTGTAAATCGGGTGAAATCTCGAATTCCATTTTCGATAATGTAAAAGTACTTTAAAATGTGTATCAACTCAACAAAGCTTTCAAATGATATATTACTTATGAACATTTTTTAATTAATAACAGAGATATAAAAGAAAACTGATTCAGGAGACCTCAAAACGTGTAAATCTGGCGAAAACTTTCGATAATTTAAAAGAACTTTAAAATATCTTTGGAATGCTGTATTAAAAATAATATAATCATAATTAGAAATTGAAATATTGAAATTTTAAAATATTACAGCGCCATCTGGCGGTACAAATTTTTGTATTCCACTGTTCGATTCCAAATAAAAAAAGCTTTCTAATGATGTATTACTTATGAAATTACTTTAATTAGTAGCTGAGATACAAAAGAAAACTGATTCAGGAACACCTCAAAACGTGTAAATCTGTTGAAAACTTTCAATAATTTAAAAGAACTTTAAAATATCTTTCGAATGATGTATTAAAAATAATTTAATCATAATTACAAATTGATATTTAAAATATTACAGCGCCATCTAGTGGTAGAAATTTCCGCAATCCACTGTTCGATTCCTAATCAAAAAAGCTTTCCAATGATGTATTACTTATGAAATTATTCTAATTAGTTGCTGAGATACAAAAGAAAACCTAATGAGGACACCTCAAAACGTGTAAATCGGGTGAAATCTCGAATTCCATTTTCGATAAAGTAAAAGTACTTTAAAATGGGTATCAACTCAACAAAGCTTTCAAATGATGCATTACTTATGAAATTTTTTAATTAACAACTGAGATACAAAAGAAAACTGATTCAGGAGACCTCAAAACGTGTATATCTGGTGAAAACTTTCGATAATTTAAAAGAAATTTAAAATATCTTTCGAATGATGTATTAAAAATAATTTAATCATAATTAGAAATTGAAATATTGAAATTTTAAAATATTACAGCTCCATCTGGCGGTTCAAATTTCTGTATTCCACTGTTCGATTCCAAATCAAAAAAGCTTTCTAATGATGTATTACTTATGAAATTACTTTAATTAGTAGCTGAGATACAAAAGAAAACTGATTCAGGACACCTCAAAACGTGTAAATCTGGTGAAAACTTTCGATAATTTAAAAGAACTTTAAAATATCTTTCGAATGATGTATTAAAAATAATTTAATCATAATTAGAAATTGATATTTAAAATATTACAGCGCCATCTAGTGGTAGAAATTTCCGCAATCCTCTGTTCGATTCCAAATCAAAAAAGCTTTCCAATGATGTATTACTTATGAAATTATTCTAATTAGTTGCTGAGATACAAAAGAAAACCTAATCAGGACATCTCAAAACTTGTAAATCGGGTGAAATCTCGAATTCCATTTTCCATAAAGTAAAAGTACTTTAAAATGTGTATCAACTCAACAAAGCTTTCAATTGATGCATTACTTATGAAATTTTTTAATTAACAACTGAGATACAAAAGAAAACTGATTCAGGAAACCTCAAAACGTGTATATCTGGTGAAAACTTTCGATAATTTAAAAGAGATTTAAAATATCTTTCGAATGATGCATTAAGAATAATTTAATCATAATTAGAAATTGAAATATTGAAATTTTAAAATATTACAGCTCCATCTGGCGGTACAAATTTCTGTATTCCACTGTTCGATTCCAAATCAAAAAAGCTTTCTAATGATGTATTACTTATGAAATTACTTTAATTAGTAGCTGAGATACAAAAGAAAACTGATTCAGGACACCTCAAAACGTGTAAATCTGGTGAAAACTTTCGATAATTTAAAAGAACTTTAAAATATCTTTCGAATGATGTATTAAAAATAATTTAATCATAATTAGAAATTGAAATATTGAAATTTTAAAATATTACAGCGCCATCTGGTGGTACAAATTTCTGTATTCCACTGTTCGATTCCAAATCAAAAAAGCTTTCTAATGATGTATTACTTATGAAATTACTTTAATTAGTAGCTGAGATACAAAAGAAAACTGATTCAGGAACACCTCAAAACGTGTAAATCTGGTGAAAACTTTCAATAATTTAAAAGAACTTTAAAATATCTTTCGAATGATGTATTAAAAATAATTTAATCATAATTAGAAATTGATATTTAAAATATTACAGCGCCATCTAGTGGTAGAAATTTCCGCAATCCACTGTTCGATTCCAAATCAAAAAAGCTTTCCAATGATGTATTACTTATGAAATTATTCTAATTAGTTGCTGAGATACAAAAGAAACCTAATCAGGACATCTCAAAACTTGTAAATCGGGTGAAATCTCGAATTCCATTTTCCATAAAGTAAAAGTACTTTAAAATGTGTATCAACTCAACAAAGCTTTCAATTGATGCATTACTTATGAAATTTTTTAATTAACAACAGAGATACAAAAGAAAACTGATTCAGGAAACCTCAAAACGTGTATATCTGGTGAAAACTTTCGATAATTTAAAAGAAATTTAAAATATCTTTCGAATGATGCATTAAAAATAATTTAATCATAATTAGAAATTGAAATATTGAAATTTTAAAATATTACAGCTCCATCTGGCGGTACAAATTTCTGTATTCCACTGTTCGATTCCAAATCAAAAAAGCTTTCTAATGATGTATTACTTATGAAATTACTTTAATTAGTAGCTGAGATACAAAAGAAAACTGATTCAGGACACCTCAAAACGTGTAAATCTGGTGAAAACTTTCGATAATTTAAAAGAACTTTAAAATATCTTTCGAATGATGTATTAAAAATAATTTAATCATAATTTGAAATTGAAGTATTGAAATTTTAAAATATTACAGCGCCATCTGGTGGTACAAATTTCTGTATTCCACTGTTCGATTCCAAATCAAAAAAGCTTTCTAATGATGTATTACTTATGAAATTATTTTAATTAGTAGCTGAAATACAAAAGAAAACCTAATCAGGACACCTCAAGACGTGTAAATCGGGTGAAATCTCAAATTCCATTTTCGATAATGTAAAAGTACTTTAAAATGTGTATCAACTCAACAAAGCTTTCAAATGATGTATTACTTATGAACATTTTTTAATTAATAACAGAGATATAAAAGAAAACTGATTCAGGAGACCTCAAAACGTGTAAATCTGGCGAAAACTTTCGATAATTTAAAAGAACTTTAAAATATCTTTCGAATGATGTATTAAAAATAATTTAATCATAATTAGAACTTGAAATATTGAAATTTTAAAATATTACAGCGCCATCTGGCGGTACAAATTTCTGTATTCCACGGTTCGATTCCAAATCAAAAAAGCTTTCTAATGATGTATTACTTATGAAATTATTTTAATTAGTAGCTGAGATACAAAAGAAAACCTAATCAGGAGACCTCAAAACGTGTAAATCGGGTGAAATCTCGAATTCCATTTTCGATAATGTAAAAGTACTTTAAAATGTGTATCAACTGAACAAAGCTTTCAAATGATGTATTACTTATGAACATTTTTTAATTAATAACAGAGATATAAAAGAAAACTGATTCAGGAGACCTCAAAACGTGTAAAGCTGGTGAAAACTTTCGATAATTTAAAAGAACTTTAAAATATCTTTCGAATGATGTATTAAAAATAATTTAATCATAATTAGAAATTGAAATATTTAAATTTTAAAATATTACCGCGCCATCTGGCGGTACAAATTTCTGTATTCCACTGTTCGATTCCAAATCAAAAAAGCTTTCTAATAATGTATTACTTATGAAATTATTTTAATTAGTAGCTGAGATACAAAAGAAAACTGATTCAGGAGACCTCAAAACGTGTAAATCTGGTGAAAACTTTCGATAATATAAAAGAATTTAAAAATATCTTTCGAATGATGTATCTATCTATAATAATAAAAGAAAAGGTTTGTCTGTCTGTCTGTCTGTCTGTCTGTCTGTCTATCTGTCTGTCTGTCTGTCTGTCTGTCTGTTCTTTTATACGTTCAGCCCCTATTGAACGCAGATGTACAAAAATTGACATACGGATGCTCTGGAGCCTTTCCGATGTTTTCCTCGAAACAGAATTTAAAAATTTTAATTAGTTGTGGAGATATTAATTAAAATGTCCACTCACGTCTAATCTAAAAGCGATCTCAAAGCAGAAAAAGTGGAAAATAAATTAGAAATATTTGTCCGATCATTACAATTTCGATACCAAATGAAAGGGGCATTTTTTCTGAATCTAAGTGTGCAAGTGGTTTATCGGTACAACAATTAGATTTTTTTAAATTAACTAAAGTATGAATTTTCTGTGGCAACATCATTTCAAATGCCAGTAATGAAGACCCATCGTCTGTCATCAAAAAGGAAATGATTGCAACCGATCAAGATGTCACGTGTTTTGTAGTAGGGAAAAATATTTCAATTTTCAATTTTTTTCAAATTTTAATTCACGTTACATTTGAAGTCATATTCGGCCTAGACAGCATATTATAAAGCTACTGTTCAATTTTCATGAAAATATGTGGATAAACAAAAAAATGAGATTAAATTTTGTATTATATTTTAAACTATTTTAAATTGAGATATGCCGTTGAAATTTCGTAATATTGGTGTTTTTAACGCTCGATATTTCGATTCTGAATATTTTTGAAAGTGTAGAATTATTAGGAAGGGCTTGAAGGGGAGGGGGGGGGGCAAGCAAACGGCCAGAAAAAAAAAAAAAAAAAAAAAAAAAAAATAAATAAATAAAAAGAGTTACAGCGTTTGAAATTGTTATTATTAGGTTTCAAGGAAAGATAAATCGATTGCGGATATTTTCAAGTGTAAAATTATTAGAAGGGACGGAAAGGGGGGAGGGGCAAAAACGTAGAAAAGGAACGTTTGTTTCGGAGAAAACAACGGAAAACCCAGAACGCCTTTATTCTTTTATATTTTGCAGAATTTCGAATTCTGATACTCCTTTCACATTTCATACTATGGATTTTGAACAGTATTTAGCCCGGAATTACCCAAGTTTCGGAGAAAACCACGAAAAAGTCAGACATAAATCGTTTTATAATAGTGTTTATATCATTTTTGTATCTCAGCTTCTAATTAGCATAATTTCAAAAGTAATATGTCATTTTGAAACTTATTTGAATGGAATTTCAAGAGTAGACGCCACAAATTTCTGTCACCTTCCATTAACCGACTATCATAAGTAATGGAATTTGAGATTTCACGTGATTTACACGTTTTAAGGTTTCCTGATTAGGTTTTCTTTTGTATCTCAGCTACTAATTAAAATAATTTTATAAGTAATACATTATTTGAAAGCTTTATTGATTTAGAATTGAACAGTAGATTACAGAATTTTCTACCGCCAGATGGCGCTGTAATATTTTTAAATTTCAATATTTCGAATTCTGAATATGATTAAATTATTTTTAATACATCATTCGAAAGATATTTTAAAGTACTTTTATACTATCGAAAGTGGGATTCGAGATTTCACCTAATTTACACGTTTTGAGGTCTAATGAATCGGTTTTCTTTTGTATCTCGGGTACTAATTAAAATAATTTCATAAGTAATACATCACTTGAAAGATTTGTTGATTTGGAATCGAACAGTGGAATACAGAAATTTGTACCGCCAGATGGCGCTATAATATTTTAAAATTTCAATATTTCAATTTCTAATTATGATTAAATTATTTTTAATATATCAATTGAAAGATATTTTAAAGTTCTTTTAAATTATCGAAAGTTTTCACCAGATTTACATGTTTTGAGGTGTCCTGAATCAGTTTTTTTTTGTATCTCATTTATTAATTAAAAAAAGTTCATAAGTAATACATCATTTGAAAGCTTATTTTAGTTGATACACATTTTAAAGTACTTTTACATTATCGAAAATGAAATTCGAGATTTCACCCGATTTACACGTTTTGAGGTGTCCTGATTAGGTTTTCTTTTGCATCTCATCTACTAATTAAAATAATTTCATGAGTGATGCATCATTTGAAAGCTTTGTTTATCTGGAATGGAACAATAGATTACAGAAATTTCTACCGCCAGATGGCACTGTAATTTTTTTAACTTTCAATATTTCAATTTCTAATTACGATTAAATTCTTTTTAATGCATCATTCGAAAGATATTTTAAAGTTCTTTTATATTATCGACAGTTTTCACCAGATTTACACGTTTTGAGGTCTCCTGAATTAGTTTTCTTTTGTGTCTCAGATAATAATTAAAATAATTTCATAAGTAATACATCATTCGAAAGCTTTTTTGATTTGGAATCGAACAGTGGAATACTGAAATTTGTACCGCCAGATGGCGCTGTAATATTTTCAAATTTCAATATTTGAATTTCTAATTATGATAAAATTATTTTTAATACATCATTCGAAAGATATTTTAAAGTTCTTTTAAATTATCGAAAGTTTTCACCAGATTTACACGTTTTGAGCTGTCCTGAATCAGTTTTCTTTTATATCTCAGTTATTAATTAAAAAAATTTCATAAGTAATACATCATTTGAAAGCTTTGTTGACTTGATGCACATTTTAAAGTACTTTTACATTATCGAAAATGGAATTCGAGATTTCACCCGATTTACACGTTTTGAGGTCTCCTGAATTAGTTTTCTTTTGTATCTCAGCTACTAATTAAAATAATTTCGTAATACATCATTAGAAAGCTTTTTTTATTTGGAATCGAACAGTGGAATACAGAAATTTGTACCGCCAGATGGCGCTGTAACATTTTAAAATTTCAATATTTCAATTTCTAATTATGATTAAATTATTTGTAATACACCATTCGAAAGATATTTTAAAGTTTTTTAAATTATCGAAAGTTTTCACCAGATTTACACGTTTTGAGGTGTCCTGAATCAGTTTTTTTTTTTTTTTTTTTTTTGTATCTCAGTTATTAATTAAAAAAAGTTCATAAGTAAAACATCATTTGAAAGCTTATTTTAGTTGATACACATTTTAAAGTACATTTACATTATCGAAAATGGAATTGGAGATTTCACCCGATTTACACGTTTTGAGGTCTGTATATCTGGTGAAAACTTTCGATAATTTAAAAGAACTTTAAAATATCTTTCGAATGATGCATTAAAAATAATTTAATCATAATTAGAAATTGAAATATTGAAATTTTAAAATATTACAGCTCCATCTGGCGGTACAAATTTCTGTATTCCACTGTTCGATTCCAAATCAAAAAAGCTTTCTAATGATGATACTTATGAAATTTTTTAATTAACAACTGAGATACAAAAGAAAACTGATTAAGGAAACCTCAAAACGTGTAAATCTGGTGAAAACTTTCGATAATTTAAAAGAACTTTAAAATATCTTTTGAATGATGTATTAAAAATAATTTAATCATAATTAGAAATTAAAATATTAAAATTTTAAAATATTACAGCGCCATCTGGTGGTACAAATTTCTGTATTCCACTGTTCGATTCCAAATCAAAAAAGCTTTCTAATGATGTATTACTTATGAAATTATTTTAATTAGTAGCTGAGATACAAAAGAAAACCTAATGAGGACACCTCAAAACGTGTAAATCGGGTGAAATCTCGAATTCCATTTTCGATAATGTAAAAGTACTTTAAAATGTGTATCAACTCAACAAAGCTTTCAAATGATATATTACTTATGAACATTTTTTAATTAATAACAGAGATATAAAAGAAAACTGATTCAGGAGTAGTTCGATTCCAAATCAAAAAAGCTTTCTAATGATGATACTTATGAAATTTTTTAATTAACAACTGAGATACAAAAGAAAACTGATTAAGGAAACCTCAAAACGTGTAAATCTGGCGAAAACTTTCGATAATTTAAAAGAACTTTAAAATATCTTTGGAATGCTGTATTAAAAATAATATAATCATAATTAGAAATTGAAATTTTGAAATTTTAAAATATTACAGCGCCATCTGGCGGTACAAATTTTTGTATTCCACTGTTCGATTCCAAATAAAAAAAGCTTTCTAATGATGTATTACTTATGAAATTACTTTAATTAGTAGCTGAGATACAAAAGAAAACTGATTCAGGAACACCTCAAAACGTGTAAATCTGGTGAAAACTTTCGATAATTTAAAAGAACTTTAAAATATCTTTCGAATGATGTATTAAAAATAATTTAATCATAATTAGAAATTGATATTTAAAATATTACAGCGCCATCTAGTGGTAGAAATTTCCGCAATCCTCTGTTCGATTCCAAATCAAAAAAGCTTTCCAATGATGTATTACTTATGAAATTATTCTAATTAGTTGCTGAGATACAAAAGAAAACCTAATCAGGACATCTCAAAACTTGTAAATCGGGTGAAATCTCGAATTCCATTTTCCATAAAGTAAAAGTACTTTAAAATGTGTATCAACTCAACAAAGCTTTCAATTGATGCATTACTTATGAAATTTTTTAATTAACAACTGAGATACAAAAGAAAACTGATTCAGGAAACCTCAAAACGTGTATATCTGGTGAAAACTTTCGATAATTTAAAAGAGATTTAAAATATCTTTCGAATGATGCATTAAGAATAATTTAATCATAATTAGAAATTGAAATATTGAAATTTTAAAATATTACAGCTCCATCTGGCGGTACAAATTTCTGTATTCCACTGTTCGATTCCAAATCAAAAAAGCTTTCTAATGATGTATTACTTATGAAATTACTTTAATTAGTAGCTGAGATACAAAAGAAAACTGATTCAGGACACCTCAAAACGTGTAAATCTGGTGAAAACTTTCGATAATTTAAAAGAACTTTAAAATATCTTTCGAATGATGTATTAAAAATAATTTAATCATAATTAGAAATTGAAATATTGAAATTTTAAAATATTACAGCGCCATCTGGTGGTACAAATTTCTGTATTCCACTGTTCGATTCCAAATCAAAAAAGCTTTCTAATGATGTATTACTTATGAAATTACTTTAATTAGTAGCTGAGATACAAAAGAAAACTGATTCAGGAACACCTCAAAACGTGTAAATCTGGTGAAAACTTTCAATACTTTAAAAGAACTTTAAAATATCTTTCGAATGATGTATTAAAAATAATTTAATCATAATTAGAAATTGATATTTAAAATATTACAGCGCCATCTAGTGGTAGAAATTTCCGCAATCCACTGTTCGATTCCAAATCAAAAAAGCTTTCCAATGATGTATTACTTATGAAATTATTCTAATTAGTTGCTGAGATACAAAAGAAAACCTAATCAGGACATCTCAAAACTTGTAAATCGGGTGAAATCTCGAATTCCATTTTCCATAAAGTAAAAGTACTTTAAAATGTGTATCAACTCAACAAAGCTTTCAATTGATGCATTACTTATGAAATTTTTTAATTAACAACAGAGATACAAAAGAAAACTGATTCAGGAAACCTCAAAACGTGTATATCTGGTGAAAACTTTCGATAATTTAAAAGAAATTAAAAATATCTTTCGAATGATGCATTAAAAATAATTTAATCATAATTAGAAATTGAAATATTGAAATTTTAAAATATTACAGCTCCATCTGGCGGTACAAATTTCTGTATTCCACTGTTCGATTCCAAATCAAAAAAGCTTTCTAATGATGTATTACTTATGAAATTACTTTAATTAGTAGCTGAGATACAAAAGAAAACTGATTCAGGACACCTCAAAACGTGTAAATCTGGTGAAAACTTTCGATAATTTAAAAGAACTTTAAAATATCTTTCGAATGATGTATTAAAAATAATTTAATCATAATTAGAAATTGATTTTTAAAATATTACAGCGCCATCTAGTGGTAGAAATTTCCGCAATCCACTGTTCGATTCCAAATCAAAAAAGCTTTCTAATGATGTATTACTTATGAAATTATTTTAATTAGTAGCTGAGATACAAAAGAAACCCTAATCAGGACACCTCAAAACGTGTAAATCGGGTGAAATCTCGAATTCTATTTTCGATAATGTAAAAGTACTTTAAAATGTGTATCAACTCAACAAAGCTTTCAAATGATGTATTACTTATGGACATTTTTTAATTAATAACAGAGATATAAAAGAAAACTGATTCAGGAGACCTCAAAACGTGTAAATCTGTCGAAAACTTTCGATAATTTAAAAGAACTTTAAAATATCTTTCGAATGATGTATTAAAAATAATTTAATCATAATTAGAAATTGAAACATTGAAATTTTAAAATATTACAGCGCCATCTGGCGGTACAAATATCAGTATTCCACTCTTCGATTCCAAATCAAAAAAGCTTTCTAATGATGTATTACTTATGAAATTACTTTAATGAGTAGCTGAGATACAAAAGAAAACTGATTCAGGATACCTCAAAACGTGTAAATCTGGTGAAAACTTTCGATAATTTACAAGATTTTCAAAATATCTTTCGAATGATGTATTAAAAATAATTTAATCATAATTAGAAATTGATATTTAAAATATTACAGCGCCATCTAGTGGTAGAAATTTCCGCAATCCACTGTTCGATTCCAAATCAAAAAAGCTTTCTAATGATGTATTACTTATGAAATTATTCTAATTAGTTGCTGAGATACAAAAGAAAACCTAATCAGGACATCTCAAAACTTGTAAATCGGGTGAAATCTCGAATTCCATTTTCCATAAAGTAAAAGTACTTTAAAATGTGTATCAACTCAACAAAGCTTTCAATTGATGCATTACTTATGAAATTTTTTAATTAACAACAGAGATACAAAAGAAAACTGATTCAGAAAACCTCAAAACGTGTATATCTGGTGAAAACTTTCGATAATTTAAAAGAACTTTAAAATATCTTTCGAATGATGCATTAAAAATAATTTAATCATAATTAGAAATTGAAATATTGAAATTTTAAAATATTACAGCTCCATCTGGCGGTACAAATTTCTGTATTCCACTGTTCGATTCCAAATCAAAAAAGCTTTCTAATGATGTATTACTTATGAAATTACTTTAATTAGTAGCTGAGATACAAAAGAAAACTGATTCAGGACACCTCAAAACGTGTAAATCTGGTGAAAACTTTCGATAATTTAAAAGAACTTTAAAATATCTTTCGAATGATGTATTAAAAATAATTTAATCATAATTAGAAATTGAAATATTGAAATTTTAAAATATTACAGCGCCATCTGGTGGTACAAATTTCTGTATTTCCTGTTCGATTCCAAATCAAAAAAGCTTTCTAATGATGTATTACTTATGAAATTACTTTAATTAGTAGCTGAGATACAAAAGAAAACTGATTCAGGAACACCTCAAAACGTGTAAATCTGGTGAAAACTTTCAATAATTTAAAAGAACTTTAAAATATCTTTCGAATGATGTATTAAAAATAATTTAATCATAATTAGAAATTGATATTTAAAATATTACAGCGCCATCTAGTGGTAGAAATTTCCGCAATCCACTGTTCGATTCCAAATCAAAAAAGCTTTCCAATGATGTATTACTTATGAAATTATTCTAATTAGTTGCTGAGATACAAAAGAAAACCTAATCAGGACATCTCAAAACTTGTAAATCGGGTGAAATCTCGAATTCCATTTTCCATAAAGTAAAAGTACTTTAAAATGTGTATCAACTCAACAAAGCTTTCAATTGATGCATTACTTATGAAATTTTTTAATTAACAACAGAGATACAAAAGAAAACTGATTCAGGAAACCTCAAAACGTGTATATCTGGTGAAAACTTTCGATAATTTAAAAGAAATTTAAAATATCTTTCGAATGATGCATTAAAAATAATTTAATCATAATTAGAAATTGAAATATTGAAATTTTAAAATATTACAGCTCCATCTGGCGGTACAAATTTCTGTATTCCACTGTTCGATTCCAAATCAAAAAAGCTTTCTAATGATGTATTACTTATGAAATTACTTTAATTAGTAGCTGAGATACAAAAGAAAACTGATTCAGGACACCTCAAAACGTGTAAATCTGGTGAAAACTTTCGATAATTTAAAAGAACTTTAAAATATCTTTCGAATGATGTATTAAAAATAATTTAATCATAATTAGAAATTGAAATATTGAAATTTTAAAATATTACAGCGCCATCTGGTGGTACAAATTTCTGTATTCCACTGTTCGATTCCAAATCAAAAAAGCTTTCTAATGATGTATTACTTATGAAATTACTTTAATTAGTAGCTGAGATACAAAAGAAAACTGATTCAGGAACACCTCAAAACGTGTAAATCTGGTGAAAACTTTCAATAATTTAAAAGAACTTTAAAATATCTTTCGAATGATGTATTAAAAACAATTTAATCATAATTAGAAATTGATATTTAAAATATTACAGCGCCATCTAGTGGTAGAAATTTCCGCAATCCACTGTTCGATTCCAAATCAAAAAAGCTTTCCAATGATGTATTACTTATGAAATTATTCTAATTAGTTGCTGAGATACAAAAGAAAACCTAATCAGGACATCTCAAAACTTGTAAATCGGGTGAAATCTCGAATTCCATTTTCCATAAAGTAAAAGTACTTTAAAATGTGTATCAACTCAACAAAGCTTTCAATTGATGCATTACTTATGAAATTTTTTAATTAACAACAGAGATACAAAAGAAAACTGATTCAGGAAACCTCAAAACGTGTATATCTGGTGAAAACTTTCGATAATTTAAAAGAAATTTAAAATATCTTTCGAATGATGCATTAAAAATAATTTAATCATAATTAGAAATTGAAATATTGAAATTTTAAAATATTACAGCTCCATCTGGCGGTACAAATTTCTGTATTCCACTGTTCGATTCCAAATCAAAAAAGCTTTCTAATGATGTATTACTTATGAAATTACTTTAATTAGTAGCTGAGATACAAAAGAAAACTGATTCAGGACACCTCAAAACGTGTAAATCTGGTGAAAACTTTCGATAATTTAAAAGAACTTTAAAATATCTTTCGAATGATGTATTAAAAATAATTTAATCATAATTTGAAATTGAAGTATTGAAATTTTAAAATATTACAGCGCCATCTGGTGGTACAAATTTCTGTATTCCACTGTTCGATTCCAAATCAAAAAAGCTTTCTAATGATGTATTACTTATGAAATTATTTTAATTAGTAGCTGAAATACAAAAGAAAACCTAATCAGGACACCTCAAGACGTGTAAATCGGGTGAAATCTCAAATTCCATTTTCGATAATGTAAAAGTACTTTAAAATGTGTATCAACTCAACAAAGCTTTCAAATGATGTATTACTTATGAACATTTTTTAATTAATAACAGAGATATAAAAGAAAACTGATTCAGGAGACCTCAAAACGTGTAAATCTGGCGAAAACTTTCGATAATTTAAAAGAACTTTAAAATATCTTTCGAATGATGTATTAAAAATAATTTAATCATAATTAGAACTTGAAATATTGAAATTTTAAAATATTACAGCGCCATCTGGCGGTACAAATTTCTGTATTCCACGGTTCGATTCCAAATCAAAAAAGCTTTCTAATGATGTATTACTTATGAAATTATTTTAATTAGTAGCTGAGATACAAAAGAAAACCTAATCAGGACACCTCAAAACGTGTAAATCGGGTGAAATCTCGAATTCCATTTTCGATAATGTAAAAGTACTTTAAAATGTGTATCAACTGAACAAAGCTTTCAAATGATGTATTACTTATGAACATTTTTTAATTAATAACAGAGATATAAAAGAAAACTGATTCAGGAGTCCTCAAAACGTGTAAAGCTGGTGAAAACTTTCGATAATTTAAAAGAACTTTAAAATATCTTTCGAATGATGTATTAAAAATAATTTAATCATAATTAGAAATTGAAATATTTAAATTTTAAAATATTACAGCGCCATCTGGCGGTACAAATTTCTGTATTCCACTGTTCGATTCCAAATCAAAAAAGCTTTCTAATAATGTATTACTTATGAAATTATTTTAATTAGTAGCTGAGATACAAAAGAAAACTGATTCAGGAGACCTCAAAACGTGTAAATTTGCTGAAAACTTTCGATAATATAAAAGAATTTAAAAATATCTTTCGAATGATGTATCTATCTATAATAATAAAAGAAAAGGTTTGTCTGTCTGTCTGTCTGTCTGTCTGTCTATCTGTCTGTCTGTCTGTCTGTCTGTCTGTTCTTTTATACGTTCAGCCCCTATTGAACGCAGATGTACAAAAATTGACATACGGATGCTCTGGAGCCTTTCCGATGTTTTCCTCGAAACAGAATTTAAAAATTTTAATTAGTTGTGGAGATATTAATTAAAATGTCCACTCACGTCTAATCTAAAAGCGATCTCAAAGCAGAAAAAGTGGAAAATAAATTAGAAATATTTGTCCGATCGTTACAATTTCGATACCAAATGAAAGGGGCATTTTTTCTGAATCTAAGTGTGCAAGTGGTTTATCGGTACAACAATTAGATTTTTTTAAATTAACTAAAGTATGAATTTTCTGTGGCAACATCATTTCAAATGCCAGTAATGAAGACCCATCGTCTGTCATCAAAAAGGAAATGATTGCAACCGATCAAGATGTCACGTGTTTTGTAGTAGGGAAAAATATTTCAATTTTCAATTTTTTTCAAATTTTAATTCACGTTACATTTGAAGTCATATTCGGCCTAGACAGCATATTATAAAGCTACTGTTCAATTTTCATGAAAATATGTGGATAAACAAAAAAATGAGATTAAATTTTGTATTATATTTTAAACTATTTTAAATTGAGATATGCCGTTGAAATTTCGTAATATTGGTGTTTTTAACGCTCGATATTTCGATTCTGAATATTTTTGAAAGTGTAGAATTATTAGGAAGGGCTTGAAGGGGAGGGGGGGGGGGGCAAGCAAACGGCCAGAAAAAAAAAAAAAAATAAATAAATAAAATAAAAAAAAATAAATAAATAAAAAGAGTTACAGCGTTTGAAATTGTTATTATTAGGTTTCAAGGAAAGATAAATCGATTGCGGATATTTTCAAGTGTAAAATTATTAGAAGGGACGGAAAGGGGGGAGGGGCAAAAACGTAGAAAAGGAACGTTTGTTTCGGAGAAAACAACGGAAAACCCAGAACGCCTTTATTCTTTTATATTTTGCAGAATTTCGAATTCTGATACTCCTTTCACATTTCATACTATGGATTTTGAACAGTATTTAGCCCGGAATTACCCAAGTTTCGGAGAAAACCACGAAAAAGTCAGACATAAATCGTTTTATAATAGTGTTTATATCATTTTTGTATCTCAGCTTCTAATTAGCATAATTTCAAAAGTAATATGTCATTTTGAAACTTATTTGAATGGAATTTCAAGAGTAGACGCCACAAATTTCTGTCACCTTCCATTAACCGACTATCATAAGCAATGGAATTTGAGATTTCACGTGATTTACACGTTTTAAGGTTTCCTGATTAGGTTTTCTTTTGTATCTCAGCTACTAATTAAAATAATTTTATAAGTAATACATTATTTGAAAGCTTTATTGATTTAGAATTGAACAGTAGATTACAGAATTTTCTACCGCCAGATGGCGCTGTAATATTTTTAAATTTCAATATTTCGAATTCTGAATATGATTAAATTATTTTTAATACATCATTCGAAAGATATTTTAAAGTACTTTTATACTATCGAAAGTGGGATTCGAGATTTCACCTAATTTACACGTTTTGAGGTCTAATGAATCGGTTTTCTTTTGTATCTCGGGTACTAATTAAAATAATTTCATAAGTAATACATCACTTGAAAGATTTGTTGATTTGGAATCGAACAGTGGAATACAGAAATTTGTACCGCCAGATGGCGCTATAATATTTTAAAATTTCAATATTTCAATTTCTAATTATGATTAAATTATTTTTAATATATCAATTGAAAGATATTTTAAAGTTCTTTTAAATTATCGAAAGTTTTCACCAGATTTACATGTTTTGAGGTGTCCTGAATCAGTTTTTTTTGTATCTCAGTTATTAATTAAAAAAAGTTCATAAGTAATACATCATTTGAAAGCTTATTTTAGTTGATACACATTTTAAAGTACTTTTACATTATCGAAAATGAAATTCGAGATTTCACCCGATTTACACGTTTTGAGGTGTCCTGATTAGGTTTTCTTTTGCATCTCATCTACTAATTAAAATAATTTCATGAGTGATGCATCATTTGAAAGCTTTGTTTATCTGGAATGGAACAATAGATTACAGAAATTTCTACCGCCAGATGGCACTGTAATTTTTTTAACTTTCAATATTTCAATTTCTAATTACGATTAAATTCTTTTTAATGCATCATTCGAAAGATATTTTAAAGTTCTTTTATATTATCGACAGTTTTCACCAGATTTACACGTTTTGAGGTCTCCTGAATTAGTTTTCTTTTGTGTCTCAGATAATAATTAAAATAATTTCATAAGTAATACATCATTCGAAAGCTTTTTTGATTTGGAATCGAACAGTGGAATACTGAAATTTGTACCGCCAGATGGCGCTGTAATATTTTCAAATTTCAATATTTCAATTTCTAATTATGATAAAATTATTTTTAATACATCATTCGAAAGATATTTTAAAGTTCTTTTAAATTATCGAAAGTTTTCACCAGATTTACACGTTTTGAGCTGTCCTGAATCAGTTTTTTTTTATATCTCAGTTATTAATTAAAAAAATTTCATAAGTAATACATCATTTGAAAGCTTTGTTGACTTGATGCACATTTTAAAGTACTTTTACATTATCGAAAATGGAATTCGAGATTTCACCCGATTTACACGTTTTGAGGTCTCCTGAATTAGTTTTCTTTTGTATCTCAGCTACTAATTAAAATAATTTCGTAATACATCATTAGAAAGCTTTTTTTATTTGGAATCGAACAGTGGAATACAGAAATTTGTACCGCCAGATGGCGCTGTAACATTTTAAAATTTCAATATTTCAATTTCTAATTATGATTAAATTATTTGTAATACACCATTCGAAAGATATTTTAAAGTTTTTTAAATTATCGAAAGTTTTCACCAGATTTACACGTTTTGAGGTGTCCTGAATCAGTTTTTTTTTTTTTTTTTTTTTTTTTTGTATCTCAGTTATTAATTAAAAAAAGTTCCTAAGTAAAACATCATTTGAAAGCTTATTTTAGTTGATACACATTTTAAAGTACATTTACATTATCGAAAATGGAATTGGAGATTTCACCCGATTTACACGTTTTGAGGTCTCCTGATTAGGTTTTCTTTTGTATCTCATCTACTGATTAAAATAATTTCATGAGTAATACATCATTTGGAATCTTTGTTGAACTGGAATGGAACAATAGATTACAGAAATTTCTACAGCCAGATGGCGCTGTAATATTTTTAAATTTCAATATTTCATATTCTAATTATGATTAAATTATTTCTATTACATCATTCGAAAGATATTTTAAAGTTCTTTTACATTATCGAAAGTGGAATTCGAGATTTCACCTGATTTACAATTTAAAGTGTCCTGATCAGGTTTTCTTTTGCATCTCAGCTAATTGAGTAAGACCATTCAAAATTGGTATATGCAAGTCAATTAGGAGGGGCTGGAACGGTGGGGAAGGAATAGGCGCGCATGGGTTTGGGACTCGGTGCGAGTTTTTACCCGTTTATAAAATATTTTTTTTTATTTTTATTTTCTTAATAATAAAAGTTTGAGTTGAGAAGGAATATGCGTGTACAGCGCACGTATATCCTCAAACGTGCGCGAACAGCGCGCATTGGTCTGCGCTGCCGACGGTAGTGGCGTCCCGGTGTGAGTTTTTACCCGATGCTAAATGATATATTTTTTAATTCCTTTTCTTAAGAATGAAAGTTTATGAGTAATAACATGGAATTTTGAGAACTCATAAGAATGGTGAAGGAATACGTGCGCGCAGCGCACGGGTCTACGCTGCCGAAGGCAGTGGGGACCCGGTGCGACATTTTTCCTGATCAGAATTTTTTTTTCTCTTTTTTTATCACATGATAAAAATTAATGCAATTTTGAGAATTCATTAATTTTTGTGATTCATTTAAAAATAGTGACCAGCGAAGCGGGCGTAGCCTGCTAGTCTATAATAATAAAAGGAAAGGTTTGTCTGTCTGTCTGTCTGTCTGTCTGTCTGTCTATCTGTCTGTCTGTCTGTCTGTCTGTCTGTCTGTCTGTCTGTTCTTTTATACGTTCAGCCCCTATTGAACGCAGAAGTACAAAAATTGACATACGGATGCTCTGGAACCTTTCCGATGTTTTCCTCGAAACAGAATTTAAAAATTTTAATTAGTTGTGGAGATATTAATTAAAATGTCCACTCATGTCTAATCTAAAAGCGATCTCAAAACAGAAAAAGTGGAAAATAAATTAGAAATATTTGTCCGATCGTTACGATTTCGATACCAAATGAAAGGGGCATTTTTTCTGAATCTAAGTGTGCAAGTGGTTTATCGGTACAACAATTAGATTTTTTAAAATTAACTAAAGTATGAATTTTCTGTGGCAACATCATTTCAAATGCCAGTAATGAAGACCCATCGTCTGTCATCAAAAAGGAAATGATTGCAACCGATCAAGATGTCACGTGTTTTGTAGTAGGGAAAAATATTGCAATTTTCAATTTTTTTCAAATTTTAATTCACGTTACATTTGAATTCATATTCGGCCTAGACAGCATATTATAAAGCTACTGTTCAATTTTCATGAAAATATGTGGATAAACAAAAAAATGAGATTAAATTTTGTATTATATTTTCAACTATTTTAAATTGAGATATGCCGTTGAAATTTCGTAATATTGGTGTTTTTAACGCCCGATATTTCGATTCTGAATATTTTTGAAAATGTAGAATTATTAGGAAGGGCTTGAAGGGGAGGGGGGGGGGCAAGCAAACGGCCAGAAAAAAAAAAAAAATAAAATAAAATAAAATAAAAAATAAATGAATAAATAAAAAGAGTTACAGCGTTTGAAATTGTTATTATTAGGTTTCAAGGAAAGATAAATCGATTGCGGATATTTTCAAGTGTAAAATTATTAGAAGGGACGGAAAGGGGGGGAGGGGCAAAAACGTAGAAAAGGAACGGTTGTTTCGGAGAAAACAACGGAAAACCCAGAACGCCTTTATTCTTTTATATTTTGCAGAATTTCGAATTCTGATACTCCTTTCACATTTCATACTATGGATTTTGAACAGTTTTTAGCCCGGAATTACCCAAGTTTCGGAGAAAACCACGAAAAAGTCAGACATAAATCGTTTTATAATAGTGTTTATATCATTTTTGTATCTCAGCTTCTAATTAGCATAATTTCAAAAGTAATATGTCATTTTGAAACTTATTTGAATGGAATTTCAAGAGTAGACGCCACAAATTTCTGTCACCTTCCATTAACCGACTATCATAAGTAATGGAATTTGAGATTTCACGTGATTTACACGTTTTAAGGTTTCCTGATTAGGTTTTCTTTTGTATCTCAGCTACTAATTAAAATAATTTTATAAGTAATACATTATTTGAAAGCTTTATTGACTTAGAATTGAACAGTAGATTACAGAATTTTCTACCGCCAGATGGCGCTGTAATATTTTTAAATTTCGATATTTCGAATTCTGAATATGATTAAATTATTTTTAATACATCATTCGAAAGATATTTTAAAGTACTTTTATACTATCGAAAGTGGGATTCGAGATTTCACCTAATTTACACGTTTTGAGGTCTCCTGAATCGGTTTTCTTTTGTATCTCAGGTACTAATTAAAATAATTTCATAAGGAATACATCATTTGAAAGATTTGTTGATTTGGAATAGAACAGTAGAATACAGAAATTTGTACCGCCAGATGGCGCTATAATATTTTAAAATTTCAATATTTCAGTTTCTAATTATGATTAAATTATTTTTAATATATCAATTGAAAGATATTTTAAAGTTCTTTTAAATTATCGAAAGTTTTCACCAGATTTACATGTTTTGAGGTGTCCTGAATCAGTTTTTTTTTTTTTTTGTATCTCAGTTATTAATTAAAAAAAGTTCATAAGTAATACATCATTTGAAAGCTTATTTTAGTTGATACACATTTTAAAGTACTTTTAAATTATCGAAAATGAAATTCGAGATTTAACCCGATTTACACGTTTTGAGGTGTCCTGATTAGGTTTTCTTTTGCATCTCATCTACTAATTAAAATAATTTCATGAGTGATGCATCATTTGAAAGCTTTGTTTATCTGGAATGGAACAATAGATTACAGAAATTTCTACCGCCAGATGGCGCTGTAATTTTTTTAACTTTCAATATTTCAATTTCTAATTATGATTAAATTATTTTTAATGCATCATTCGAAAGATATTTTAAAGTTCTTTTATATTATCGACAGTTTTCACCAGATTTACACGTTTTGAGGTCTCCTGAATTAGTTTTCTTTTGTATCTCATCTACTAATTAAAATAATTTCATAAGTAATACATCATTCGAAAGCTTTTTTGATTTGGAATCGAACAGTGGAATACTGAAATTTGTACCGCCAGATGGCGCTGTAATATTTTCAAATTTCAATATTTCAATTTCTAATTATGATAAAATTATTTTTAATACATCATTCGAAATATATTTTAAAGTTCTTTTAAATTATCGAAAGTTTTCACCAGATTTACACGTTTTGAGGTGTCCTGAATCAGTTTTCTTTTATATCTCAGTTATTAATTAAAAAAATTTCATAAGTAATACATCATTTGAAAGCTTTGTTGACTTGATACACATTTTAAAGTACTTTTACATTATCGAAAATGGAATTCGAGATTTCACCCGATTTACACGTTTTGAGGTCTCCTAATTAGGTTTTCTTTTGTATCTCAGCTACTAATTAAAATAATTTCATAAGTAATACATCATTAGAAAGCTTTTTTGATTTGGAATCGAACAGTGGATTACAGAAATTTCTACCGCCAGATGGCGCTGTAATATTTTCAAATTTCAATATTTAAATTTCTAATTATGATTAAATTATTTTTAATGCATCATTCGAAAGATATTTTAAAGTTCTTTTATATTATCGACAGTTTTCACCAGATTTACACGTTTCGAGGTCTCCTGAATTAGTTTTCTTTTGTATCTCAGCTACTAATTAAAATAATTTCGTAATACATCATTAGAAAGCTTTTTTGATTTGCAATCGAACAGTGGAATACAGAAATTTGTACCGCCAGATGGCGCTGTAACATTTTAAAATTTCAATATTTCAATTTCTAATTATGATTAAATTATTTGTAATACATCATTCGAAAGATATTTTAAAGTTTTTTAAATTATCGAAAGTTTTCACCAGATTTACACGTTTTGAGGTGTCCTGAATCAGTTTTTTTTTTTTTTCATCTCAGTTATTAATTAAAAAAAGTTCATAAGTAAAACATCATTTGAAAGCTTATTTTAGTTGATACACATTTTAAAGTACATTTACATTATCGAAAATGGAATTGGAGATTTCACCCGATTTACACGTTTTGAGGTCTCCTGATTAGGTTTTCTTTTGTATCTCATCTACTAATTAAAATAATTTCATGAGTAATACATCATTTGAAAGCTTTGTTGATCTGGAATGAAACAATAGATTACAGAAATTTCTACAGCCAGATGGCGCTGTAATATTTTTAAATTTCAATATTTCATATTCTAATTATGATTAAATTATTTCTAATACATCATTCGAAAGATATTTTAAAGTTCTTTTACATTATCGAAAGTGGAATTCGAGATTTCACCTGATTTACAATTTAAAGTGTCCTGATCAGGTTTTCTTTTGCATCTCAGCTAATTGAGTAAGACCGTTCAAAATTGGTATATGCAAGTTAATTAGGAGGGGCTGGAACGGTGGGGAAGGAATAGGCGGGCATGGGTTTGGGACCCGGTGCGAGTTTTTACCCGTTGATAAAAGATTTTTTTTTTTAATTTTTTTTTCTTAATAATAAAAGTTTGAGTTGAGAAGGAATATGCGTGTACAGCGCACGTATATCCTCAAACGTGCGCGCACAGCGCGCATTGGTCTGCGCTGCCGACGGCAGTGGCATCCCGGTGTGAGTTTTTACCCGATGCTAAATGATATATTTTTTAATTCCTTTTCTTAAGAATGAAAGTTTATGAGTAATAACATGGAATTTTGAGAAGTCATAAGGATGGTGAAGGAATACGTGCGCGCAGCGCACGGGTCTACGCTGCCGAAGGCAGTGGGGACCCGGTGCGACATTTTTCCTGATCAGAATTTTTTTTTCTCTTTTTTTATCACATGATAAAAATTAATGCAATTTTGAGAATTCATTAATTTTTGTGATTCATTTAAAAATAGTGACCAGCGAAGCGGGCGTAGCCTGCTAGTTAAAAATAATTTAATAAGAATTTGAAATATCGAAATTTTAAAATATCTGGCGGTAGAAATTTCTGTAATCTACTGTTCAATTCCAAATCAACAAAGCTTTCAAATAATGTGTTACTTATGAAATTATATTAATTATTAGCTGAGATACAAAAAAAAAACCTAATCAGGAACAATCCCAAAACCTATATATACCACGGTAGTCCGGTAATGGAAGTAAAAAGAAAAAGAAAAAGCATTTTTTAGTTCCTTCAAATGTATTTTGTTGCTATGGAAACTCCTATCGTCTATTGAAAGATAGATTACGTGTTAGAATAAATTTTAATTAGCAATTAAAATGTAACTGCTTTGTTTATTAATGAAATTTGATGAAATTTTAACTGCAGGTTGTTTTTGTGCTGAATAGGTTGTATATTAAGTGCTGTGTACGAAAAAGAAAATTTGAAGCACTTTGAAATTTGCAATTTTTAACCCCAGTTAAAGATCACGTGACTTGCACATGACTTGCACATGATTTTTTTCCATTAGAGACAGCCGTTAAAATCGTCTGCTGAATGCTGATAGAATGCCTCTTTTTAAGCAATAAGGATTTTTGGTCATTTTCGCGATCGATATGGGTCAGCATTTTAATTAATATCTCCGAAACTAATTAAGATTTTTAAATTCTGTTTCGAGGAAAACATCGGAAAGGCTCCAGAGCATCCGTATGTCAATTCTTGTACTTCTGCGTTCAATAGGGGCTGAACGTATAAAAGAACAGACAGACAGACAGACAGACAGATAGACAGACAGACAGACAGACAAACCTTTCCATTTATTATTATAGATATCTGTCTGATCTTCAAGATAAAAATATTACGTTTGCATTATAAATATAAATAAAATATAAAAGTGAATGATCAAATAAGAAAATCTATGTATATTTTAACTAATTGCAAAGCGTCACTTAAAATTTAATATCATTATTTTTAAGACTCATATTTCAAATTCTTATAGCCACAAAGTAGCGGCGTCACAAACTTTTAAGCCGTTAAGGGTTTTTTGTACTGATATCATTACTTTTTAGTGGTTATTGATAAAAAAAATTAAAACACGTCCTTCTCGCTCCTAGGAAGGGTAAACTAATTTATCTTTTCTTATGAAGTTGCCACTATTTTTTTCAAAATGGCAGCTACAATTTATTAATGGACTTAGTGGATTTATAAATGAAGGCTATGTGTCACTCAAATCGGTTCATAAAACCTTTCTAATGTAAATTTGAAATTTTCAGTGTGCTGGCACAGGGAAACAAGAGGGTGGATTAAGTTGGCAAATGAACATATCAAATACATTTCTGAGATAAATCTACACTACAAATTTAGTGTGAATTAATTCAGTATTTCAAACGTTATCATACTGACAAATTTTCAAGTAGCCTGCCACTTGGAAACAAAATGGAGAAGCTTCGCACTAGGAAAAAATATTGACTGGGATTCTCAAACTCTTAAAAAAAAAAAAGAAAGAAAGAAAGAAAAATAAGTGAAAATTTTCAAATTTAAGTTAGAATTACGTAATTTACACTTTGCAAGTTTCTTTTTAGAGAATTACAAATTAAACAGTTAAAGAAAAAAATCAAGTAAATGTTAAAAATAGAATTTTATAAATTTTCTTTCCCCTTTTGAGGCTAAGTATACTGCTCCAATATTCACAATTTAAATTTTCATCAAAAGTGCAGGTAAAAATTACTTCGTATATATTTTCATATAAAACGTTTGGGGGAAGAATAGACAAAATATAAATTAAGCTTTATATTTCTATAATTTAAAAAATAAGATAAAATCACCTGGAGAAAATTTTTATGGAAAATATAAGTAAAGCTGAAAAAAAATGAAATTTTTGCATAAAAATACTATTTCATAAATATATGTACAACTACAATAAACAAAAAACCCTCCTTTAATTTTAAATAATTATTTCTACATGTTTCGAAGCAATTAAAAGTTTTTTATTTATTTATTTCTTTTTTTTTTAAAGAAAAATAAATTAAATGTAGTGGCGCCATCTAGTAGTTTATATTAAAAATCATATACATACAAATTTAACTTTTTTTTTTTTACCGAAAATGTTTAGCTAGAAACAGGTAGAAATAGTTATTTAAATTTAAAGGAGGATTTTTTGTTTATTGCAATTGTAAATATATTTATGAAATAGAATTTTTCATGCACAAATTAATTAATTAAAAAAAGAAAAGAAAAGAAAGAATAATTTTTTTGAAATAAATTATTATGGGTTTCAAAGTAAAAATGTTATTTACTTATTTTGACGTGTTTTTTAATAATTGCTATTTGACACATTTTTCATGAATTTTAATAAAATTCATGAAAAATGAATTTTACTAAAACACTGTTTAAACACTGTTTATTAAAAACACTGCTTTTTCTAATAAACAGCGTAAGCACTGTTTCATCCCGTAGTCATTATTGCTTTGAATAATAATAAAATATTTTGATTATGTTAATATTTAAAATATGTATTATTTTAAAGTCTGAAACATAAATAAATGAATAAACTCTAACTGTATTTTCAAAAGAGATTTTTGATTTTTAAAAAGAAAAAAATACATATACATGTATTTACGAAATAGTATGTTTGAAATAAAAACGATAGATGGCGCCAAAACTGTATTTGCTGTTTTTTTGCATTCCCGGCGCGTAAGGATACATGAATAGGAATCGCAAATCATTGAGTTATTATAAAATCGATGTTCAGGAAAGATTAAAAATTTTTTAGCTTTAAAAAATTGTAAATTCATCATCTCCTTATATTATTAAAATCTGTACGCGTCTGTCTTTCCGTCTGTCTGCCTGTCTGTCTGTCTGTCTGTCTGTCTGTCTGTCTGTTTGTCTGTGAGAAATGCCTTGTGACCGCTAAAGCTCCGGCGCTAATGGTCGCTTCGCCTCGAAACCGGTGTCGACACACGCAGAATTTCTTCATCTCGACATCGCGATAATTCGCTAAGCGATGCGACACTAATTAGCGGAGATATTAATTAAAATGTCCACCCATGTCTACCAAAAAATGACCCAGAATTCATGATTAAATGCTTAAAAAGCGACATTTTTACGGAAAAAGTGGAAAATAAATTAGAAATATCAGTCGTATTGTTACAAACAAGATACCATTGGAAAGGGCTTTTTTTTCTCAATCCGATGGTTTAAACGGCTTATCGATCGGACAATTAGATTTTTTTAAATTAACTAAACTAAAAAAAAATGGTGGCAACAAATCACAAGCATTTTAACTTGGCAGACGATCTTGAACGGAAAGAAAAAACATCTGCTATTTAATGAGGTCAAGTGTTTTTGTACTTTGATTAAAAATTGCAATATTCTATTTTCTTCAATTTTTCAAAATTCGCACATTTCAATTAGTATACAATCTTAACACCACAAAACAAACTTGCAGTTAAAATTTCATCCATTTTGGTCAATAAACAAAAGATTTACATTTTAATTGCAAATTAAATTTTATCTTTACACGCCTGACATTTTATCTGCCGAAAGAGGACGAAAGTTTCAAAACGACACAAATACACTTAAGGTAAAAATATTTCTTTTTCTATTTACTTCCATTAACCGACTACCGTAGATAATGGAATTCGAAATTTCACCTGACTTACACGTTTTGAGGTGTCCTGAATGGGTTTCTCTTTTGTCTCAGTTACTAATTAAAAAAATTTCATAAGTAATACATCATTTGAAAGCTTTGTTGAGTTGGAATCGAACAGTAGATTACAGAAATTTCTACCGCCAGATGGCGATGTAATATTTTTAAATTACAATATTTCTATTTCTAATCATGATTAAATTTTTTTAATGCGTCATTTCATACACATTTTAAAGTACTTTTACATTATCGAAAATGGAATTTGAGATTTCACCAGATTTACACGTTTTGAGGTCTCCTGAATCAGTTTTCTTTTGTATCTCAACTACTAATTAAAATAATTTCATAAGTAATATATCATTAGAAAGCTTTGTTGATTTGGGATCGAACAGTGGAATGCAGAAATTTCTACCGCCAGATGGCGCTGTAATATTTTCAAATTTCAATATTTCAATTTCTAATCATGATTAAATTATTTTTAATACATCATTCGAAAGATATTTTAAAGTTCTTTTATATTATCGAAAGTTTTCAGCAGATTTACCCGTTTTGAGGCGTCCTGATTAGGTGTTCTTTTGCATCTCAGCTAATTGAGTAAGACCGTTCAAAATTGGTATACGTACGTTAATTAGAAGGGGCTGAAAGGGTGGGGAAGAAATAGGCGTGCACCGCCCGCGTATCCCCTAACTTGCGCGCGCGCACGGGACTGCGCTGCCGAAGGCAGTGGGGACCCGGTCTGACTTTTTAACCGATGAGAAATAATTTTTTTAATTTTCTTTTCTTAAGAATAAAAATTGTATTTGAGAAGGAATACGTGCGCGTAGCGTGCGTATACCTTCACACGTGCGCGCACAGCGCGCATGGGTCTGCGCTGCCGAAGGCAGTGGGGACCCGGTGTGATTTTTTACCCGATCAGAAATGATTTTTTTTTAGGGGGCACGAGTGTCAGGGAAGGAATGCGGGCGTGCAGCGCGTGTATTCTTTAACTTGTGCGCGCGCAGCGCGCACGGGACTGCGCTGCCGAAGGCAGTGGGGACCCGGGCCGACTTTGTACCCCATGAGAAATGATTTTTTTTTTCATTTCTTTTCTTAAGAATAAAAATTTGATTTGAGAAGGAATATTTGCGCGCAGCGCACGTATACCTTCACACGTGCGCGCGCATGGGTCTGCGCTGCCGAAGGCAGTGGGGACCCGGTGTGAGTTTTTACCCGATCAGAAATGATTTCTTTGGGGGGGCACGAAGGGTCAGGGAAGGAATACGCGCGCGTGTATCCCTTAAGTTGTGCGCGCGCAGCGCTCACGGGATTGCACTGCCGAAGGCAGTGGGGACCCGGGCCGACTTTTTACCCAATCAGAAATGATTTTTTTTTTAAATTTCTTTTCTTAGGACTAAAAGTTACTGTTAGTGATTTATTCATTATAGTGATTCATTTGAAAATACTGACCCGCTAGCGGGCGAAGCTCGCTAGTCTCCTTATATTATTAAAATCTGTACGCGTGTGTGTGTGTGTGTGTGTCTGTGTGTCTGTGAGAAACGGCTTGAAACAGAAAAGGCTCCGCCGCTAACGGTCGCACGGACTTCGAACAGGTACCGACGGACAGAGAATTTATCGCAGATCTGGGTTATCTAATTTGCTAAACGATGCGACCCTAATTAGCGGAGATTTTAATTAAAATGTCGACCATTGTCTAACGAAAAAACGATTCGAAATCGTTTTTTCGTTTTTTGTTACAGAAGAGCCTACCTCGAAAGAAAAAGAAAAGAGGGAAAATTTCGTGGGTATTTGAAAAGCGATCGCTTCCGATCTGTTGGAAATATCGAAAATACACCTGTACGACGAGAAAGAGCATTTATTACCGATTCTTACGGTACAATTTTTTTTTTAAATACGGATTTTTTATATTTTTTAAAAAAGTTTTAAAAAGGGTCGAAAATTTCGTTTTTTCGCAATCGTCTTTTTTGAAACGCCCTGTACGACAGGGTAACAATTCCATTTCTTAACAACTGGTATATAAAGAAAGGCCATTTAATCCTCTTTCGAACCATATAAACATTTTTACAAAATACGGATTACCGATCCATATTTTTAGATTTTACGGAATCTGTTAGAAATATCTGTTAGAAATATATTTAGATCTGTTGGAAATATCGAAAATACACCTGTACGACGAGAAAGAGCATTTATTACCGATTCTTACGGTACAATTTTTTTTTTAAATACGGATTTTTTATATTTTTAAAAAAAGTTTTAAAAAGGGTCGAAAATTTCGTTTTTTCGCAATCGTCTTTTTTGGAACGCCCTGTACGACAGGGTAACAATTCCATTTCTTAACAACTGGTATATAAAGAAAGGCCATTTAATCCTCTTTCGAACCATATAAACATTTTTACAAAATACGGATTACCGATCCATATTTTTAGATTTTACGAAACATCGATTTTTTCGCAAAAGCGAAATTACATTTTATAACTCAAAAGCGTTTAGAGATAAATCATTTCTTTTTTTTTTTTTTTTTGTATGTAAATCTCGCTTTCATAGATTAACTCCCAAAAGATTGAGAGGAAATTTCAAAAACTGAATGAGTTATAAATTTTTTAATTTTCAGTATCGCGGCAGTCTCCGATGAAATTCTGAGTATCTAAACCATTGCAAATGCAATGGCTTCATTCGAAAATGAAAACCGTAATCAAATAATGTAGATCACCATGGCAACCTGTTCAAAGAGGTCCATTTCTCCACGGAAGCTAAGAAAAAAAAAAAAAAAAAAAAAACAGCGAAGCCACATGTATTGGTTCTGCGATTAAAAATTGAAATACGCGTATTTCAATTTCTAATTACGATTAATTTATTTTTTATACATCATTGGAAAGATATTTTAAGGTTCTCTTTTTTTACTTAAAGTTTTCAACAGATTTACACGTTTTGAGGTGTCCTGAATTAATTTTCTTCTGTATCTCAGCTACTAATTAAAATAATTTCATAAGTAATACATCATTAGAAAGCTTTTTTGAATTGGAATCGAACAGTGGAATACAGAAATTTGTACCGCCAGATGGCGCTGTAATATTTTCAAATTTAAATATTTCAATTTCTAATTATGATTAAATTATTTTTAATGCATCATTCAAAAGATATTTTAAAGTTCTTTTAAATTATCGAAAATTTTCACCAGATTTATACGTTTTGAGGTCTCCTGAATCATTTTTCTTTTATGGCGCTGTAATATTTTCAAATTTCAATATTTCAATTTCTAATTATGATTAAATTATTTTTAATACATCATTCGAAAGATATTTTAAAGTTCTTTTAATTTATCGTAAGTTTTCACCAGATTTATACGTTTTGAGGTGTCCTGAATAAGTTTTCTTTTGTATCTCAGCTACTAATTAAAATAATTTCATAAGTAAGGTTCATTAGGAAGATTTTTTGAATTGTAATCAAAAAGTGGAATACAGAAATTTGTACCGCCAGATGGCGCTGTAATATTTTCAAATTTCAATATTTCAATTTCTAATTATGATTCAATTGTTTTTAATACATCATTCGAAAGATATTTTAAAGTTCTTTTAAATTATCGAAAGTTTTCACCAGATTTACACGTTTTCAGGTGTCCTGATTACGTTTTCTTTTGCATCTCAGCCAAAGGAGTTAGATCGTTCAAAATTGGTATACGTAGGTTAATTAAGAGGGCCTGAAAGGGTGGAGAAGAAATAGGCGTGCACCGCGCGCGTATCCCTTAACTTGTGCGCGCGCAGAGCGCACGGGACTGCGCTGCCGAAGGCAGTGGGGACCCGGTGCAAGTTTTTACCCGATTAGAAATGTTTTTTTTAGGGGCACGAAGGGTCAGGGAAGGAATATGCGCGCGCAGCGCGTGTACCCCTTAAGTTGTGCGCGCACAGCGCGCACGGGACTGCTGAAGGCAGTGCTGACCCGGTGCGAGTTTTTACCCGATCAGAAATGATTTTTTTTAGGGGACACGTAGGGTCAGGGAAGGAATACGCGCGCGCAGCGCGTTTATCCCTTAGGTTGTGCACGCGCAGCGCGCACGGGACTACGCTGCCGAAGGCAGTGGGGACACGGGCCGACTTTTTACCCAATCACAAATCATTTTTTTTTTTTTTTTCTTTTCTTAACACTAAAAGTTACCGTTAGTGATTCATTAATTATAGTGATTCATTTGAAAATACTGACCCGCTAGCGGGCGAAGTCCGCTAGTTATTATGATAAAATGGAATATCTAAAATTACAAAATACTTCCTTATTTAAAATATTATCTAAATATTTTTTTGACTAAATATGAAATTTTGAAATCAAAAATATTTTTTTCATAACAGAAGAGAAAATATATTTAAGTGAATTTGACTTAGTATACATACAATAAATATTTTAAACATGTAATAAAGTACTTTTGCGTTAAAAAAAAAAAAAAAAAAAAAAAATTCTAAATAATACGTTGGCTGCATTCAAGTCGGTCAACAAACCAACCCGCATACCTCACAAGTAAGAACCGGATAACAGCGTTTTCACCCGAAGAAACACATGTAATTGGCGGAGTAATATAGTTCCATATTTAAAGCGATTTATATAAAAAACAAGAGTTTTCCTGAAAAAAACGAAAACGTTACTAGATTCAGAAAAATCCTATTAACAACATATATTAATTATATGAAAATCCTTCGAGCCGTTTTAGAGATATTTTTCAGAATTTCAGTCCATTACACCAACCTTTTTCCCTTTTTGGCTTTAAATTGAGATTCAGATCTCAAAACATACTGCGTGTAGAAATGTAAAATTTTCAGGATAGATTAAGACCGAAGATAAAAGACTATTCTAAAAAGATCAGAACAAAATATGGCATATTTGCTGAGATATTAAGTGTCGGCTTTTACAAATCTCTTTGATGTCAAACTAGCCGTATATATGAGTTCGCAGCGTCCCGTTTGTCCCTCCGCTTGCGTCACTCAAAAAACTGCCGTTTTTCATGATATGCATTTTTGAACTAAAAATATAAATTTAAAATAAACTTTTTTTTTTTTTTTTTTAATTGATACTAATTTAATAGTTACGAATTTTTTAAATATGAAAACGGAATTTAAAAAATACATCAGGTAATGAGTAATTGTGGAAATAAATTTTCCCATAAAATAATATAGGCCTTCGGTGTCTGCAGGATTAACTATTATTTAAGGCTGCACATCAGTCAAATTGTCCCTTTCTTCCTTTTTTGGACTTTTTAAGGGCTCGCAGAAGATCTTTTTAAGGACTATGTAGAATCCTTATTTCCATACACATGTATATATACACACAGTGGCACAGGGTTTCGGACCCGCCCACAAACTCCCCCCCCTCTTAAAAAGAATGGCCTTTTGGGGGGGGGGGGTTACCCACTTAAAAGAAAAGAAAAAAAAAAACAATAAAACCCACTCAAGTTTTTTTTTTTTTTTTTTTTTTTTTTTATCTAATAAAATTTTTCACTTTTTAAAAATAATTTATTATTTTTTTACATATATATTTTCTTACTTCACATTATTATACATAATTAGAGTTGTAAAATTCTCGAGAATAACCTCCTTGAAGAGAATAATCGAGAATATTCTTATAGAATTCTTATAGAACAGGCAATATATATTCTTATAGAACAGGCAATTTTGAAAAGTGTGCTCTGTATACGTATTAATTTATGTGGAAATTTAGAATTTTTTAAAATTTTGCTTTTAATAAAATAATCGGATTGATTAAAGAAATAATTAAATTTATTTAGTTGTAGGTATTAAAATGAAATTAATTCTTTAAGGCTAAAAGATAAAGTCTTGTAAATTACTAAACATGAAATGTAGTGATAATCCATGTAATTAAGCGACAAACCATTAATGAATTTTTTTTTTAAATTTCATTACCGATATTTTTTAAACGTGACATTAAAAAAAAAAAAAGAAGAATATATTTCTAATTATTTATATTTTTGCTTTAAAATGTTTTACACGTGTCTGTATGAGATAAAAATGAATTTATCCACCAGCTATTTAAAGAGTAAACATACGAAACTGTTTTCAAATAAAAAAGAAAAAGTGTGTTGGTAGAAAAAAATGGCAAATGGATGCCATTATAATATTAAATTAAAAGCCAAATAAAAAGCAAAAATAGTGGAGTTTATACAAAGTAGGTAATATTGATGATAAAGAATTAGTTAAGTTGTCCAGCACTGAAGAAGCTAGCTTATCCCTTTCCGACCCGAAACATTTTTATCTTAAAACATTACATTGTTCTGTTTTTGCAAACTGAAAAAAAAAATATATATATCTATATATCTATATATAGATTATAACAAACATTTGTTGATTGAAAATTGTACTTTACACTTTCTGCTAATTAGCTCGATCGTTCATTTCCTGATTTTATTACATACTAGCAGGCTACGCCCGCTTCGCTGGTCACTATTTTTAAATGAATCACAAAAATTAATGAATTCTCAAAATTGCATTAATTTTTATCATGTGATAAAAAAAGAGAAAAAAAAATTCTGATCAGGAAAAATGTCGCACCGGGTCCCCACTGCCTTCGGCAGCGTAGACCCGTGCGCTGCGCGCACGTATTCCTTCACCATCCTTATGACTTCTCAAAATTCCATGTTATTACTCATAAACTTTCATTCTTAAGAAAAGGAATTAAAAAATATATCATTTAGCATCGGGTAAAAACTCACACCGGGATGCCACTGCCGTCGGCAGCGCAGACCAATGCGCGCTGTGCGCGCACGTTTGAGGATATACGTGCGCTGTACACGCATATTCCTTCTCAACTCAAACTTTTATTATTAAGAAAAAAAAATTAAAAAAAAAAATCTTTTATCAACGGGTAAAAACTCGCACCGGGTCCCAAACCCATGCGCGCCTATTCCTTCCCCACCGTTCCAGCCCCTCCTAATTAACTTGCATATACCAATTTTGAACGGTCTTACTCAATTAGCTGAGATGCAAAAGAAAACCTGATCAGGACACTTTAAATTGTAAATCAGGTGAAATCTCGAATTCCACTTTCGATAATGTAAAAGAACTTTAAAATATCTTTCGAATGATGCATTAAAAATAATTTAATCATAATTAGAAATTTAAATATTGAAATTTGAAAATATTACAGCGCCATCTGGCGGTAGAAATTTCTGTAATCCACTGTTCGATTCCAAATCAAAAAAGCTTTCTAATGATGTATTACTTATGAAATTATTTTAATTAGTAGCTGAGATACAAAAGAAAACCTAATTAGGAGACCTCAAAACGTGTAAATCGGGTGAAATCTCGAATTCCATTTTCGATAATGTAAAAGTACTTTAAAATGTGTATCAAGTCAACAAAGCTTTCAAATGATGTATTACTTATGAAATTTTTTTAATTAATAACTGAGATATAAAAGAAAACTGATTCAGGACACCTCAAAACGTGTAAATCTGGTGAAAACTTTCGATAATTTAAAAGAACTTTAAAATATATTTCGAATGATGTATTAAAAATAATTTTATCATAATTAGAAATTGAAATATTGAAATTTGAAAATATTACAGCGCCATCTGGCGGTACAAATTTCAGTATTCCACTGTTCGATTCCAAATCAAAAAAGCTTTCGAATGATGTATTACTTATGAAATTATTTTAATTAGTAGATGAGATACAAAAGAAAACTAATTCAGGAGACCTCAAAACGTGTAAATCTGGTGAAAACTGTCGATAATATAAAAGAACTTTAAAATATCTTTCGAATGATGCATTAAAAATAATTTAATCATAATTAGAAATTGAAATATTGAAAGTTAAAAAAATTACAGCGCCATCTGGCGGTAGAAATTTCTGTAATCTATTGTTCCATTCCAGATAAACAAAGCTTTCAAATGATGCATCACTCATGAAATTATTTTAATTAGTAGATGAGATGCAAAAGAAAACCTAATCAGGATACCTCAAAACGTGTAAATCGGGTTAAATCTCGAATTTCATTTTCGATAATGTAAAAGTACTTTAAAATGTGTATCAACTAAAATAAGCTTTCAAATGATGTATTACTTATGAACTTTTTTTAATTAATAACTGAGATACAAAAAAAAAAAAAAAACTGATTCAGGACACCTCAAAACATGTAAATCTGGTGAAAACTTTCGATAATTTAAAAGAACTTTAAAATATCTTTCAATTGATATATTAAAAATAATTTAATCATAATTAATAATCATAATTAATAATAATTTAATCACTCCTTTCACATTTCATACTATGGATTTTGAACAGTTTTTAGCCCGGAATTACCCAAGTTTCGGAGAAAACCACGAAAAAGTCAGACATAAATCGTTTTATAATAGTGTTTATATCATTTTTGTATCTCAGCTTCTAATTAGCATAATTTCAAAAGTAATATGTCATTTTGAAACTTATTTGAATGGAATTTCAAGAGTAGACGCCACAAATTTCTGTCACCTTCCATTAACCGACTATCATAAGTAATGGAATTTGAGATTTCACGTGATTTACACGTTTTAAGGTTTCCTGATTAGGTTTTCTTTTGTATCTCAGCTACTAATTAAAATAATTTTATAAGTAATACATTATTTGAAAGCTTTATTGATTTAGAATTGAACAGTAGATTACAGAATTTTCTACCGCCAGATGGCGCTGTAATATTTTTAAATTTCGATATTTCGAATTCTGAATATGATTAAATTATTTTTAATACATCATTCGAAAGATATTTTAAAGTACTTTTATACTATCGAAAGTGGGATTCGAGATTTCACCTAATTTACACGTTTTGAGGTCTCCTGAATCGGTTTTCTTTTGTATCTCAGGTACTAATTAAAATAATTTCATAAGTAATACATCATTTGAAAGATTTGTTGATTTGGAATAGAACAGTAGAATACAGAAATTTGTACCGCCAGATGGCGCTATAATATTTTAAAATTTCAATATTTCAATATTCTGCAAAATATAAAAGAATAAAGGCGTTCTGGGTTTTCCGTTGTTTTCTCCGAAACAACCGTTCCTTTTCTACGTTTTTGCCCCTCCCCCCCTTTCCGTCCCTTCTAATAATTTTACACTTGAAAATATCCGCAATCGATTTATCTTTCCTTGAAACCTAATAATAACAATTTCAAACGCTGTAACTCTTTTTATTTATTCATTTATTTTTTATTTTATTTTATTTTATTTTTTTTTTTTCTGGCCGTTTGCTTGCCCCCCCCCCCCCCTCCCCTTCAAGCCCTTCCTAATAATTCTACATTTTCAAAAATATTCAGAATCGAAATATCGGGCGTTAAAAACACCAATATTACGAAATTTCAACGGCATATCTCAATTTAAAATAGTTGAAAATATAATACAAAATTTAATCTCATTTTTTTGTTTATCCACATATTTTCATGAAAATTGAACAGTAGCTTTATAATATGCTGTCTAGGCCGAATATGAATTCAAATGTAACGTGAATTAAAATTTGAAAAAAATTGAAAATTGCAATATTTTTCCCTACTACAAAACACGTGACATCTTGATCGGTTGCAATCATTTCCTTTTTGATGACAGACGATGGGTCTTCATTACTGGCATTTGAAATGATGTTGCCACAGAAAATTCATACTTTAGTTAATTTTAAAAAATCTAATTGTTGTACCGATAAACCACTTGCACACTTAGATTCAGAAAAAATGCCCCTTTCATTTGGTATCGAAATCGTAACGATCGGACAAATATTTCTAATTTATTTTCCACTTTTTCTGTTTTGAGATCGCTTTTAGATTAGACATGAGTGGACATTTTAATTAATATCTCCACAACTAATTAAAATTTTTAAATTCTGTTTCGAGGAAAACATCGGAAAGGCTCCAGAGCATCCGTATGTCAATTTTTGTACTTCTGCGTTCAATAGGGGCTGAACGTATAAAAGAACAGACAGACAGACAGACAGACAGACAGACAGATAGACAGACAGACAGACAGACAGACAGACAGACAGACAAACCTTTCCTTTTATTATTATAGACTAGCAGGCTACGCCCGCTTCGCTGGTCACTATTTTTAAATGAATCACAATAATTATTGAATTCTCCAAATTGCATTAATTTTTATCATGTGATAAAAAAAGAAAAAAAAAATCTGATCTGGAAAAATGTCGCACCGGGTCCCCACTGCCTTCGGCAGCGTAGACCCGTGCACTGCGCGCACGTATTCCTTCACCATCTTTATGACTTCGCAAAATTCCATGTTATTACTCATAAACTTTCATTCTCAAGAAAAGGAATTAAAAAATATATCATTTAGCATCGGGTAAAAACTCACACTTGACGCCACTGCCTTCGGCAGCGCAGACCCATGCGCGCTGCGCGCGCACGTTTGAGGATATACGTGCGCTGTACACGCATATTCCTTCTCAACTCAAACTTTTATTAAGAAAATAAAATTAAAAAAAATATTTTATCATCGGGTAAAAACTCGCACCGGGTCCCAAACCCATGCGCGCTGCGCGCCTATTCCTTCCCCACCGTTCCAGCCCCTCTTCATTAACTTGCATATACCAATTTTGAACGGTCTTACTCAATTAGCTGAGATGCAAAAGAAAACCTGATGAGGACACTTTAAATTGTAAATCAGGTGAAATCTCGAATTCCACTTTCGATAATGTAAAAGAACTTTAAAATATCTTTCGAATGATGTATTAGAAATAATTTAATCATAATTAGAATATGAAATATTGAAATTTAAAAATATTACAGCGCCATCTGGCGGTAGAAATCTCTGTAATCTATTGTTCCATTCCAGATCAACAAAGCTTTCAAATGATGTATTACTCATGAAATTATTTTAATTAGTAGATGAGATACAAAAGAAAACCTAATCAGGACACCTCAAAACGTATAAATCGGGTGAAATCTCGAATTCCATTTTCGATAATGTAAAAGTACTTTAAAATGTGTATCAACTAAAATAAGATTTCAAATGATGTATTACTTATGAACTTTTTTTAATTAATAACTGAGATACAAAAAAAAAAAAAAAAAAAAACTGATTCAGGACACCTCAAAACGTGTAAATCTGGTGAAAACTTTCGATAATTTAAAAGAACTTTAAAATATCTTTCGAATGATGTATCTATAATAATAAATGGAAAGGTTTGTCTGTCTGTCTGTCTGTCTGTCTGTCTGTCTGTCTGTCTATCTGTCTGTCTGTCTGTCTGTCTGTCTGTCTGTCTGTTCTTTTATACGTTCAGCCCCTACTAAACGCAGAAACACAAGAATTGACATACGGATGCTCTGGAGCCTTTCCGATGTTTTCCTCGAAACAGAATTTAAAAATCTTAATTAGTTTCGGAGATATTAATTAAAATGTTGACCCATGTCGATCGAACAATGACCAAAAATCCTTATTGCTTAAAAAGAGGCATTCTATCAGCATTCAGCAGACGATTTTAACGGCTGTCTCGAATGGAAACAAAACAGGTGCAAGTCATTAATGTCACATGATCTTTAACTGGGGTTAAAAATTGCAAATTTCAAAGTGCTTCAAATTTTCTTTTTCGTACACAACACTTAATATACAACCTTTTCAGCACAAAACCAACCTGCAGTTAAAATTTCATCAATTTTCATTAATAAACAAAGCAGTTACATTTTAATTGCAAATTAATTTTTATTCTAACACGTAATCTTTCAATAGACGATAGGAGTTACCATAGCAACAAAATACATTTGAAGGAACTAAAAAAATACTTTTTCTTTTTCTTTTTACTTCCATCTGGAAGTAATTAATGTCACATGATCTTGAACTGAGGTTAAAAATTGCAAATTTCAAAGTGCTTCAAATTTTCTTTTTCGTACACAACACTTAATATACAACCTATTCAGCACAAAACCAACCTGCAGTTAAAATTTCATCAATTTTCATTAATAAACAAAGCAGTTACATTTTAATTGCAAATTAAATTTTATTCCAACACGTAACTATCTTTCAATAGACGATAGGAGTTTCCATAGCAACAAAATACATTTGAAGGATCTAAATAATAGTTTTTCTTTTTCTTTTTACTTCCATTACCCGACTACCGTGGTATATATAGGTTTTGGGATTGTCCTGATTAGGTTTTCTTTTGTATCTCAGCTACTAATTAAAATAATTTCATAAGTAACACATTATTTGAAAGCTTTGTTGATTTGGAATTGAACAGTAGATTACAGAAATTTCTACCGCCAGATATTTTAAAATTTCGATATTTCAAATTCTAATTAAATTATTTTTAATACATCATTCGAAAGATATTTTAAAGTTCTTTTAAATTATCGAAAATCTATAATAATAAATGGAAAGGTTTGTCTGTCTGTCTGTCTGTCTGTCTGTCTATCTGTCTGTCTGTCTGTCTGTCTGTCTGTCTGTCTGTTCTTTTATACGTTCAGCCCCTACTAAACGCAGAAACACAAGAATTGACATACGGATGCTCTGGAGCCTTTCCGATGTTTTCCTCGAAACAGAATTTAAAAATCTTAATTAGTTTCGGAGATATTAATTAAAATGTTGACCCATGTCGATCGAACAATGACCAAAAATCCTTATTGCTTAAAAAGAGGCATTCTATCAGCATTCAGCAGACGATTTTAACGGCTGTCTCGAATGGAAACAAAACAGGTGCAAGTCATTAATGTCACATGATCTTTAACTGGGGTTAAAAATTGCAAATTTCAAAGTGCTTCAAATTTTCTTTTTCGTACACAACACTTAATATACAACCTTTTCAGCACAAAACCAACCTGCAGTTAAAATTTCATCAATTTTCATTAATAAACAAAGCAGTTACATTTTAATTGCAAATTAATTTTTATTCTAACACGTAATCTTTCAATAGACGATAGGAGTTACCATAGCAACAAAATACATTTGAAGGAACTAAAAAAATACTTTTTCTTTTTCTTTTTACTTCCATCTGGAAGTAATTAATGTCACATGATCTTGAACTGAGGTTAAAAATTGCAAATTTCAAAGTGCTTCAAATTTTCTTTTTCGTACACAACACTTAATATACAACCTATTCAGCACAAAACCAACCTGCAGTTAAAATTTCATCAATTTTCATTAATAAACAAAGCAGTTACATTTTAATTGCAAATTAAATTTTATTCCAACACGTAACTATCTTTCAATAGACGATAGGAGTTTCCATAGCAACAAAATACATTTGAAGGATCTAAATAATAGTTTTTCTTTTTCTTTTTACTTCCATTACCCGACTACCGTGGTATATATAGGTTTTGGGATTGTCCTGATTAGGTTTTCTTTTGTATCTCAGCTACTAATTAAAATAATTTCATAAGTAACACATTATTTGAAAGCTTTGTTGATTTGGAATTGAACAGTAGATTACAGAAATTTCTACCGCCAGATATTTTAAAATTTCGATATTTCAAATTCTAATTAAATTATTTTTAATACATCATTCGAAAGATATTTTAAAGTTCTTTTAAATTATCGAAAATGGAATTCGAGATTTCACCCTATTTGCGCGTTTTGAGGTGTCCTGATTAGGTTTTCTTTTGTATCTCGGCTACTAATTAAAATAATTTCATAAGTAACACATCATTAGAAAGCTTTTTTGATTTGGATTCAAACAGTGGATTACAGAAATTTCTACCGCTAGATGGCGCTGTAATATTTCAAAACTTCAACTTCTAATTATGATTAAATTATTTTTAATAGTTTTCTTTTAAAGTAATTTTCTAATTAAAGTAATTTCATAAGTAATACATCATTAGAAAGCTTTTTTGATTTGGAATCGAACAGTGGAATACAGAAATTTGTACCGTCAGATGGCGCTGTAATATTTTAAAATTTCAATATTTCAATTTCTAATTATGATTAAATTATTTTTAATATATCATTCGAAAGATATTTTTAAGTTTTTAAATTATCGAAAGTTTTCACCAGATTTACACGTTTTGAGGTGTCCTGAATCAGCTTTCTTTTATATCTCAGTTATTACTTAAAAAAATTTCATAAGTAATACATCATTTGAAAGCTTTGTTGACTTGATACACATTTTAAAGTACTTTTACATTATCGAAAATGGAATTCGAGATTTCACCCGATTTACACGTTTTGAGGTGTCCTGATTAGGTTTTCTTTTGTATCTCGGCTACTAATTAAAATAATTTCATAAGTAATACATCATTAGAAAGCTTTTTTGATTTGGATTCAAACAGTGGATTACAGAAATTTCTACCGCTAGATGGCGCTGTAATATTTCAAAACTTCAACTTCTAATTATGATTAAATTATTTTTAATAGTTTTCTTTTGTATCTCAGCTACTAATTAAAGTAATTTCATAAGTAATACATCATTAGAAAGCTTTTTTGATTTGGAATCGAACAGTGGAATACAGAAATTTGTACCGTCAGATGGCGCTGTAATATTTTAAAATTTCAATATTTCAATTTCTAATTATGATTAAATTGTTTTTAATATATCATTCGAAAGATATTTTTAAGTTCTTTTAAATTATCGAAAGTTTTCACCAGATTTACACGTTTTGAGGTGTCCTGAATCAGCTTTCTTTTATATCTCAGTTATTACTTAAAAAAATTTCATAAGTAATACATCATTTGAAAGCTTTGTTGACTTGATACACATTTTAAAGTACTTTTACATTATCGAAAATGGAATTCGAGATTTCACCCGATTTACACGTTTTGAGGTGTCCTGATTAGGTTTTCTTTTGTATCTCGGCTACTAATTAAAATAATTTCATAAGTAATACATCATTAGAAAGCTTTTTTGATTTGGATTCAAACAGTGGATTACAGAAATTTCTACCGCTAGATGGCGCTGTAATATTTCAAAACTTCAACTTCTAATTATGATTAAATTATTTTTAATAGTTTTCTTTTGTATCTCAGCTACTAATTAAAGTAATTTCATAAGTAATACATCATTAGAAAGCTTTTTTGATTTGGAATCGAACAGTGGAATACAGAAATTTGTACCTTCAGATGGCGCTGTAATATTTTAAAATTTCAAAATTTCAATTTCTAATTATGATTAAATTATTTTTAATATATCATTCGAAAGATATTTTTAAGTTCTTTTAAATTATCGAAAGTTTTCACCAGATTTACACGTTTTGAGGTATCCTGAATCAGCTTTCTTTTATATCTCAGTTATTACTTAAAAAAATTTCATAAGTAATACATCATTTGAAAGCTTTGTTGACTTGATACACATTTTAAAGTACTTTTACATTATCGAAAATGGAATTCGAGATTTCACCCGATTTACACGTTTTGAGGTGTCCTGATTAGGTTTTCTTTTGTATCTCAGCTACTAATTAAAATAATTTTATAAGTAATACATAATTAGAAAGCTTTTTTGATTTGGAATCGAACTGAAATGTTCGATTGGATTACAGAAATTTCTACCGCCAGATGGCGCTGTAATATTTTCAAATTTCAATATTTCAATTTCTAATTATGATTAAATTATTTTTAATGCATCATTCGAAAGATATTTTAAAGTTCTTTTATATTATCGACAGTTTTCACCAGATTTACACGTTTTGAGGTCTCCTGAATCAGTTTTCTTTTGTATCTCAGCTACTAATTAAAATAATTTCATAAGTAATACATCATTAGAAAGCTTTTTTGATTTGGAATCGAACAGTGGAATACAGAAATTTGTAGCGCCAGATGGCGCTGTAATATTTTAAGATTTCATTATTTCAATTTCTAATTATGATTAAATTATTTTTAATACATCATTCGAAAGATATTTTAAAGTTCTTTTAAATTATCGAAAGTTTTCACAAGATTTACACGTTTTGAGGTGTCCTGAATCAGTTTTCTTTTATATCTCAGTTATTAATTAAAAAAATTTCATAAGTAATACATCATTTGAAAGCTTTGTTGAGTTGATACACATTTTAAAGTACTTTTACATTATCGAAAATGGAATTCGAGATTTCACCCTATTTACGCGTTTTGAGGTGTCCTGATTAGGTTTTCTTTTGTATCTCGGCTACTAATTAAAATAATTTCATAAGTAATACATCATTAGAAAGCTTTTTTGATTTGGATTCAAACAGTGGATTACAGAAATTTCTACCGCTAGATGGCGCTGTAATATTTCAAAACTTCAACTTCTAATTATGATTAAATTATTTTTAATAGTTTTCTTTTGTATCTCAGCTACTAATTAAAGTAATTTCATAAGTAATACATCATTAGAAAGCTTTTTTGATTTGGAATCGAACAGTGGAATACAGAAATTTGTACCGTCAGATGGCGCTGTAATATTTTAAAATTTCAATATTTCAATTTCTAATTATGATTAAATTATTTTTAATATATCATTCGAAAGATATTTTTAAGTTCTTTTAAATTATCGAAAGTTTTCACCAGATTTACACGTTTTGAGGTGTCCTGAATCAGCTTTCTTTTATATCTCAGTTATTACTTAAAAAAATTTCATAAGTAATACATCATTTGAAAGCTTTGTTGACTTGATACACATTTTAAAGTACTTTTACATTATCGAAAATGGAATTCGAGATTTCACCCGATTTACACGTTTTGAGGTGTCCTGATTAGGTTTTCTTTTGTATCTCAGCTACTAATTAAAATAATTTTATAAGTAATACATAATTAGAAAGCTTTTTTGATTTGGAATCGAACAGAAATGTTCGATTGGATTACAGAAATTTCTACCGCCAGATGGCGCTGTAATATTTTCAAATTTCAATATTTCAATTTCTAATTATGATTAAATTATTTTTAATGCATCATTCGAAAGATATTTTAAAGTTCTTTTATATTATCGACAGTTTTCACCAGATTTACACGTTTTGAGGTCTCCTGAATCAGTTTTCTTTTGTATCTCAGCTACTAATTAAAATAATTTCATAAGTAATACATCATTAGAAAGCTTTTTTGATTTGGAATCGAACAGTGGAATACAGAAATTTCTAGCGCCAGATGGCGCTGTAATATTTTAAGATTTCATTATTTCAATTTCTAATTATGATTAAATTATTTTTAATACATCATTCGAAAGATATTTTAAAGTTCTTTTAAATTATCGAAAGTTTTCACAAGATTTACACGTTTTGAGGTGTCCTGAATCAGTTTTCTTTTATATCTCAGTTATTAATTAAAAAAATTTCATAAGTAATACATCATTTGAAAGCTTTGTTGAGTTGATACACATTTTAAAGTACTTTTACATTATCGAAAATGGAATTCGAGATTTCACCCTATTTACGCGTTTTGAGGTGTCCTGATTAGGTTTTCTTTTGTATCTCGGCTACTAATAAAAATAATTTCATAAGTAATACATCATTAGAAAGCTTTTTTGATTTGGATTCAAACAGTGGATTACAGAAATTTCTACCGCTAGATGGCGCTGTAATATTTCAAAACTTCAACTTCTAATTATGATTAAATTATTTTTAATAGTTTTCTTTTGTATCTCAGCTACTAATTAAAGTAATTTCATAAGTAATACATCATTAGAAAGCTTTTTTGATTTGGAATCGAACAGTGGAATACAGAAATTCGTACCGCCAGATGGCGCTGTAATATTTTAAAATTTCAATATTTCAATTTCTAATTATGATTAAATTATTTTTAATACATCATTCGAAAGATATTTTAAAGTTTTTTTAAATTATCGAAAGTTTTCACCAGATTTACACGTTTTAAGGTGTACTGAATCAGTTTTTTTTTTTTTTTTTGTATCTCAGTTATTAATTAAAAAAAGTTTATAAGTAATACATAATTTGAAAGCTTATTTTAGTTGATACACATTTTAAAGTACTTTTACATTATCGAAAATGGAATTCGAAATTTCACCCGATTTACACGTTTTGAGGTGTCCTGATTAGGTTTTCTTTTGTATCTCATTTACTAATTAAAATAATTGAATGAGTAATACATCGTTTGAAAGCTTTGTTGATCTGGAATGGAACAATAGATTACAGAAATTTCTACCGCCAGATGGCGCTGTAATTTTTTTAATTTTCAATATTTCAAATTCTAATTATGATTAAATTATTTCTAATACATCATTCGAAAGATATTTTAATGTTTTTTTATATTATCGAAAGTGGAATTCGAGATTTCACCTGATTTACAATTTTAAGGTGTCCTGATCAGGTTTTCTTTTGCATCTCAGCTAATTGAGTAAGACCGTTCAAAATTGGTATATGTAAGTTAATTAGGAGGGGCTGGAAGGAGGGGGAAGGAATAGGCGCGCAGCGCGAATGGGGTTGGGACCCGGTGCGAGTTTTTACCCGATGATAAAAGATTTTTTTTTTTTTTTTTTTCTTAATAATAAAATTATTTGGTTTTAACGCCCGATAATTCGATTCTGAATATTTTTGAAAGTGTAGAATTATTAGGAAAGGCTTGAGGGGGAATGGGGGGGGGGGGCGACGGGAAAAAAAAAATGAGTTACAGCGTTTGAAATTGTTATTATTAGGTTTTTAAGGAAAGATAAATCGATTGCGGATATTTTCAAGTGTAAAATTATTAGAAGGGACGGAAAGGGGTGGTTGTGGCAAAAACGTAGAAAAGGAACGGTTGTTTCGGAGAAAACAACGGAAAACCCAGAACGCCTTTATTCTTTTATATTTTGCAGAGTTTCGAATTCTGATACTCCTTTCACATTTCATACTATGGATTTTCAATATTATTTAGCCCGGAATTACGCAAGTTTCGGAGAAAACCACGAAAAAGTCAGACATAAATCGTTTTATAATAGTGTTTATATCATTTTTGTATCTCAGCTTCTAATTAGCATAATTTCAAAAGTAATATGTCATTTTGAAACTTATCAGAATTGAATTTCAAGAGTAGACTTCACAAATTTCTGTCTCCTTCCATTAACCGACTACCGGAATTCGAGATTTCATGTGATTTACACGTTTTAAAGTCTCCTGATTAAGTTTTCTTTTGTATCACTGCTACTAATAAATAATTTTATAAGTAATACATTATTTGGAATTGAACAGTAGATTACAGAATTTTCTACCGCCAGATGGCGCTGTAATATTTTTAAATTTCAATATTTCGAATTCTAATTATGATTAAATTATTTTTAATACAGCATTCGAAAGATATTTTAAAGTACTGTTATATTATCGAAAGTGGGATTCGAGATTTCACCTGATTTACACGTTTTGAGGTCTCCTGAATCGGTTTTCTTTTGTATCTCAGCAGGTATATCTTCAAACGTGCGCGCTGCGCGCGCACGGGTCTGCACTGCCGAAGGCAGTGGGGTCCCGGTGTGAGTTTTTATCCGATGCTAAATGACATATTTTTTAATTCCTTTCCTTAAGAATGAAAGTTTATGAGTAATAACATGGAATTTTGAGAAGTCATAAGGATGGTGAAGAAATACGTACGTACGCCCAGCGCACGGGCCTACGCTGCCAAAGGCAGTGGGGACCTGGTGCGACATTTTTCCTGATCAGAAATTTTTTTTCTCTTTTTTTATCACATGATAAAAATTAATGCAATTTGAGAATTCGTTAATTATTGTGATTCATTTAAAAATAGTGACCAGCGAAGCGGGCGTAGCCTGCTAGTCTATAATAATAAAAGGAAAGGTTTGTCTGTCTGTCTGTCTATCTGTCTGTCTGTCTGTCTGTCTGTCTGTCTGTCTGTCTGTTCTTTTATACGTTCAGCCCCTATTGAACGCAGAAGTACAAAAATTGACATACGGATGCTCTGGAGCCTTTCCGATGTTTTCCTCGAAACAGAATTTAAAAATTTTAATTAGTTGTGGAGATATTAATTAAAATGTCCACTCATGTCTAATCTAAAAGCGATCTCAAAGCAGAAAAAGTGGAAAATAAATTAGAAATATTTGTCCGATCGTTACAATTTCGATACCAAATGAAAGGGGCATTTTTTCTGAATCTAAGTGTGCAAGTGGTTTATCGGTACAACAATTAGATTTTTTAAAATTAACTAAAGTATGAATTTTCTGTGGCAACATCATTTCAAATGCCAGACATGAAGACCCATCGTCTGCCTCGAAAAAGGAAATGATTGCAACCGATCAAGATGTCACGTGTTTTGTAGTGGGGAAAAATATTGCAATTTTCAATTTTTTTCAAATTTTAATTCACGTTACATTTGAATCTATATTCGGCCTAGACAGCATATTATAAAGCTACTGTTAAATTTTCATGAAAGTATGTGGATAAACAAAAAAATTAGATTAAATTTTGTATTATATTTTTTTAAATTGAGATATGCCGTTGAAATTTCGTAATATTTCTTTTTAACGCCCGATATTTCGATTCTGAATATTTTTGAAAGTGTAGAATTATTAGGAAGGGCTTGAGGGGGAGGGGGGGGGAAGCAAACGGCCAGAAAAAAAAAATAAATAAATAAAATAAAAAAATAAAAAGAGTTACAGCGTTTGAAATTGTTATTATTAGGTTTCAAGGAAAGATAAATCGATTGCGGATATTTTCAAGTGTAAAATTATTAGAAGGGACGGAAAGGGGGGGAGGGGCAAAAACGTAGAAAAGGAACGGTTGTTTCGGAGAAAACAACGGAAAACCCAGAACGCCTTTATTCTTTTATATTTTGCAGAATTTCGAATTCTGATACTTGTTTCATATTTCATACTATGGATTTTGAACAGTATTTAGCCCGGAATTACGCAAGTTTCGGAGAAAACCACGAAAAAGTCAGACGTAAATCGTTTTATAATAGTGTTTATATCATTTTTGTATCTCAGCTTCTAATTAGCATAATTTCAAAAGTAATATGTCATTTTGAAAATTTTTTGAATTGAATTTTAAGAGCAGACGCCAAAAATTTCTGTCACATTCCAGTAACCGACCATCATAAGTAATGGAATTCGAGATTTCACGTAATTTACACGTTTTAAGGTTTCCTGATTAGGTTTTCTTTTGTATCTCAGCTACTAATTGAAATAATTTTATAAGTAATACATTATTTGAAAGCTTTGTTGATTTAGAATTGAACAGTAGATTACAGAATTTTCTACCGCCAGATGGCGCTGTAATATTTTTAAATTTCAATATTTCGAATTCTGAATATGATTAAATTATTTTTAATACATCATTCGAAAGATATTTTAAATTACTTTTATACTATCGAAAGTGGGATTCGAGATTTCACCTAATTTACACGTTTGTAAGTAATACATCATTTGAAAGCTTTGTTGATTTGGAATTGAACAGTAGATTACAGGAATTTCTAACGCTAGATATTTTAAAATTTCCATATTTCAATTTCTAATTAAATTATTTTTAATACGTCATTCGAAAGATATTTTAAAGTTCTTTTAAATTATCGAAAGTTTTCACCAGATTTACACGTTTTGAGGTCTCCTGAGTCAGTTTTCTTTTGTATCTCAACTAATAATTAAAATAATTTCATAAGTAATACATCATTAGAAAGCTTTGTTGATTTGGAATTGAACAGCAGATTACAGAAATTTCTACCATCAGATGGCGCTGTAATATTTTAAGATTTCAATATTTCAAATTCTAATTATGATTAAATTATTTTTAATGCATCATTCGAAAGATATTTTAGAGTACTTTTATATTATCGAAAGTGGGATTCGAGATTTCACCTGATTGACACGTTTTGAGGTTTCCTGAATCGGTTATCTTTGGTATCTCAGCTACTAATTAAAATAATTTCTAGGTTTACTTTTGCATCTCAGCTAATCGAGTTAGACCGATAAAAATTGGTATATGTAGGTTAATTAGTAGGGGCTGAAAGAGTGGGGAAGGGATAGTCGCGCGCAGCGAGTACGAGAGTGCGCTGCCGAAGGCAGTGGGGACCCGGTGTGACTTTTTACCTGATGAGAAATGATTTTTAAAATTTTCTTCTCTTAAGAATAAAAGTTTCATTTCAGAATATGTGCGCGCAGCGCATGTTATCTTAACACGTGCGCGCGCATCGCGCATGCGTTTGGGATCCGGTGCGAGTTTTCACCTGATGATAATTTTTTTTTTTTTTTTTATTTTCTTAATAATAAAAGTTTGAGTTGAGAAGGAATATACGTGCACATTGCACGTATATCCTCACAAGCGCGCACGGATATGCGCTGCCTAAGGCAGCGGGGTCCAGGTGTGAGTTTTTACGCGATGATAAATGATATATTTTTTAAATTCCTTTTTTTAAGAATGAAAGTTTATGATTTTCACCCGATTTACACGTTTTGAGGTATACTGATTAGGTTTTCTTTTGTATCTCAGCTACTAAATAAAATAATTGCATGTGTAATATTGCATTTGAAAGCTTTGTTGATCTGGAATGGAACAATAGATTACAGAAATTTGTACCGCCAGATGGCGCTGTAATTTTTTTTAACTTCAATATTTCAAATTCTAATTATGATTAAATTATTTTTAATACATCATTCGAAAGATATTTTAAAGTTCTTTTATATTATCGAAAGTTTTCGCCAGATTTACACGTTTTGAGGTCTCCTGAATTAGTTTTCTTTTGTATCTCAGCTACTAATTAAAATAATTTCATAAGTAATGCATCAGTAGAAAGCTTTTTTTATTTGGAATCGAACAGTGGAATACAGAAATTTGTACTGCCAGATGGCGCTGTAATATTTTAAAATTTCAATATTTCAATTTCTAATTATGATTAAATTATTTTTAATACATCATTCGTAAGATATTTTAAAGTTCTTTAAAATTATCGAAAGTTTTCACCAGATTTACACGTTTTGAGGTGTCCTGAATCAGTTTTTTTTTTTTTTTTATCTCAGTTATTAATTAAAAAAAATTCATAAGTAATACATCATTTGAAAGCTTATTTTAGTTGATACACATTTTAAAGTACTTTTACATTATCGAAAATGGAATTCGAGATTTCACCCGATTTACACGTTTTGAGGTGTCCTGATTAGGTTTTCTTTTGTATCTCATCTACTAATTAAAATAATTTCATGAGTAATACATCATTTGAAAGCTTTGTTGATCTGGAATGGAACAATAGATTACAGAAATTTCTACCGCCAGATGGCGCTGTAATTTTTTAAAATTTCATTATTTCAAATTCTAATTATGATTAAATTATTTCTAATATATCATTCGAAAGATATTTTAAAGTTCTTTTAGATTATCGAATGTGGAACTCGAGATTTCACCTAATTTACAATTTTAAGGTGTCGTGATCAGGTTTTCTTTTGCATCTCAGCTAATTGAGTAAGACCGTTCAAAATTGGTATATGTAAGTTAATTAGGAGGGGCTGGAAGGGTGGGGAAGGAATAGGCGCGCAGTGCGCATGGGTTTGGGACCCGGTGCGAGTGTTTACCCGATGATAAAAGATTTTTTTTAATTTTATTTTCTTAATAATAAAAGTTTTAGTTGAGCAGGAATATGCGTGTACAGCGCACGTATATCATCAAACGTGCGCGTACAACGCGCATGGGTCTGCGCTGCCGAAGGCAGTGTGGTCCCGGTGTTAGTTTTTACCCGATGCTAAATGATATATTTTTTAATTCCTTTTCTTAAGAATGAAAGTTTATGAGTAATAACATGGAATTTTGAGAAGTCATAAGGATAGTGAAGGAGTACGTGCGCGCAGCGCACAGGTCTATGCTGCTGAAGGCAGTGGGGACCCGGTGCGACATTTTTCCCGATGAGAAATTTTTTTTCTTTTTTTTTTTTATCACATGATAAAAATTAATGCAATTTTGAGAATTCATTAATTATTGTCATTCATTTAAAAATAGTGACCAGCGAAGCGGGCGTAGCCTGCTAGTCTATAATAATAAATGGAAAGGTTTGTCTGTCTGTCTGTCTGTCTGTCTGTCTGTCTGTCTGTTCTTTTATACGTTCAGCCCCTATTGAACGCAGAAGTACAAGAATTGACATACGGATGCTGTGGAGCCTTTCCGATGTTTTCCTCGAAACAGAATTTAAAAATCTTAATTAGTTTCGGAGATATTAATTAAAATGTTGACCCATATCGATCGCAAAAATGACCAAAAATCCTTATTGCTTAAAAAGAGGCATTCTATCAGCATTCAGCAGACGATTTTAACGGATGTCTCGAACGGAAAGAAAACATGTGCAAGTCATTAAATGTCACATGATCTTTAACTGGGGTTAAAAATTGCAAATTTCAAAGTGCTTCAAATTTTCTTTTTCGTACACAACACTTAATATACAGCCTATTCAGCACAAAACCAACCTGCAGTTAAAATTTCATCAATTTTCATTAATAAACAAAGCAGTTACATTTTAATTGCAAATTAAATTTTATTCTCACAAGTAATCTATCTTTCAATAGACGAAAGGAGTTTCCATAGCAACAAAATACATTTGAAGGAACTAAAAAATACTTTTTCTTTTTACTTCCATTATCCGACTACCGTGGTATATATAGGTTTTGGGGAAATAAAAAATATTTATTTTTCTTTTTACTTCCATTAATAAAACTACCGTAGATAATGGAATTAGAGATTTCACGTGATTTACATGTTTTAGAATGTCCTAATTAGGTTTTCTTTTGCATCTCAGCTACTAATTAAAATAATTTCATAAGTAACACATTATTTGAAAGCTTTCTTGATTTGGAATTAAACAGTAGATTACAGAAACTTCTACCGCCAGATATTTTAAAATTTCGATATTTCAAATTCGAATTAAATTATTTTTAATACATCATTCGAAAGATATTTTAAAGTTCTTTTAAATTATCGAAAGTTTTCAAAAGATTTACACGTTTTGAGGCATCTTGAATTATAGTTTCCTTTTGTATCTATCTCAGCTACTAATTAAAATAATTTCATAAGTAATACATCATTAGAAACCTTTTTTGATTTGGAATCGAACAGTGGAATACAGAAATTTGTACCGCCAGATGGCGCTGTAAAATTTTTAAATTTCATTATTTCAATTTCTAATAAGGATTAAAAAGGATATCTCAGTTATTAATTAAAAAAATTTCATAAGTAATACATCATTTGAAAGCTTTGTTGACTTGATACACATTTTAAAGTACTTTTACATTATCGAAAATGGAATTCGAGATTTCACCCGATTTACACGTTTTGAGGTTTCCTGATTAGGTTTTCTTTTGTATCTCAGCTACTAATTAAAATAATTTTATAAGTAATACATCATTAGAAAGCTTTTTTGCTTTGGAATCGAACAGAAGATTACAGAAATTTCTACCGCTAGATGGCGCTGTAATATTTTCAAATTTCAATATTTCAATTTCTAATTATGATTAAATTATTTTTAATGCATCATTCGAAAGATATTTTAAAGTTCTTTTACATTATCGACAGTTTTCACCAGATTTACACGTTTTGAGGTCTCCTGAATTAGTTTTCTTTTGTATCTCAGCTACTAATTAAAATAATTTCGTAAGTAATACATCATTAGAAAGCTTTTTTGATTTGGAATCGAACAGTGGAATACAGAAATTTTTACAGCCAGATGGCGCTGTAATATTTTAAAATTTCAATATTTCAATTTCTAATAAAGATTAAATTATTTTTAATACATCATTCGAAAGATATTTTAAAGATCTTTTAAATTATCGAAAGTTTTCACCAGATTTACACGTTTTGAGGTGTCCTGAATTAGTTTTCTTTTGTATCTCAGCTACTAATTAAAATAATTTCATAAGTAATACATCATTTGAAAGCTTATTTTAGTTGATACACATTTTAAAGTACTTTTACATTATCGAAAATGAAATTCGAGATTTCACCCGATTTACAAGTTTTGAGGTGTCCTGATTAGGTTTTCTTTTGTATCTCATCTACTAATTAAAATAATTTCATGAGTAATACATAATTTAAAAGCTTTGTCGATTTCGAATCGAACAGTGGATTACAGAAATTTCTACCGCCAGATGGCGCTGTAATATTTTTAAATTTCAATATTTCATATTCTAATTATGATTAGATTATTTCTAATACATCATTCGAAAGATATTTTAAAGTTCTTTTAAATTATCGAAAGTTTTCACCAGATTTACACGTTTTGAGGTGTCCTGAATTAGTTTTCTTTTGTATCTCAGCTACTAATTAAAATAATTTCATAAGTAATACATCATTAGAAAGCTTTTTTGATTTGGAATCGAACAGTGGAATACAGAAATTTGTACCGCCAGATGGCGCTGTAATATTTCTAAATTTCAATATTTCAATTTCTAATTATGATTAAATTATTTTTAATACATCATTTGAAAGATATTTTAAAGTTCTTTTAAATTATCGAAAGTTTTCATCAGATTTACACGTTTATAGGTTTCCTGAATCAGTTTTTTTTTTTTTTTTTGTATCTCAGTTATTAATTAAAAAAAGTTCATAAGTAATACATCATTTGAAAGCTTATTTTAGTTCATACACATTTTAAAGTACTTTTATATTATCGAAAATGAAATTCGAGATTTCACCCGATTTACAAGTTTTGAGGTGTCCTGATTAGGCTTTCTTTTGTATCTCATCTACTAATTAAAATAATTTCATGAGTAATACATCATTTAAAAGCTTTGTTGATATGGAATGGAACAATAGATTACAGAAATTTCTACCGCCAGATGGCGCTGTAATATTTTTAAATTTCAATATTTCATATTCTAATTATGATTAAATTATTTCTAATACATCATTCGAAAGATATTTTAAAGTTCTTTTACATTATCGGAAGTGGAATTCGAGATTTCATTTTATTTACAATTTAAAGTGTCCTGGTCAGGTTTTCTTTTGCATCTCAGCTAATTGAGTAAGACCGTTCAAAATTGGTATATGCAAGTTAATTAGGAGGGGCTGGAACGGTGGGGAAGGAATAGGCGCGCAGCGCGAATGGGTTTTGAACACGGTGCCAGTTTTTACCCGATGATAAAAGATTTTTATTTTATTTTATTTTCTTAATAATAAACGTTTGAGTTGAGAAGGAATATGCGTGTACAGCGCACGTATATCCTCAAACGTGCGCATACAGCGCGCATGGGTCTGTGCTGCCGAAGGCGGTGGCGTCCCGGTGTGAGTTTTTACCCGATGCTAAATGATATATTTTTTAATTCCTTTTCTTGAGAATGAAAGTTTATGAGTAATAACATGGAATTTTGAGAAGTCATAAGTATGGTGAAGGAATACGTGCGCGCAGCGCACGGGTCTACGCTGCCGAAGGCAGTGGGGACCCGGTGCGACATTTTTCCTGATCAGATTTTTTTTTTTCTTTTTTTATCACATGATCAAAATTAATGCAATTTTGAGAATTCATTAATTATTGTGATTCATTTAAAAATAGTGTCCAGCGAAGCGGGCGTAGCCTGCTAGTTACAAATAATTTAATCATAATTAGAATTTGAAATATTGAAATATTGAAATTTTATAATATTACAGCGCCATCTGGCGGTACAAATTTCTGTATTCCACTGCTCGATTCCAAATCAAAAAAGCTTTCTAATGATGTATTACTTATGAAATTATTTTAATTAGTAGCTGAGATACAAAAGAAAACTGATTCAGGACACCTCAAAACGTGTAAATCTGGTGAAAACTTTCGATAATTTAAAAGAACTTTCAAATATCTTTCGAATGCTGTATTAAAAATAATTTAATCATAATTAGAAATTGAAATATTGAAATTTTAAAATATTACAGCGCCATCTGGCGGTAGAAATTTCTGTAATCCACTGTTCGATTCCAAATCAAAAAAGCTTTCTAATGATGTATTACTTATAAAATTATTTTAATTAGTAGCTGAGATACAAAAGAAAACCTAATCAGGACACCTCAAAACGTGTAAATCGGGTGAAATCTCGAATTCCATTTTCGATAATGTAAAAGTACTTTAAAATGTGTATCAAGTCAACAAAGCTTTCAAATGATGTATTACTTATGAAATTTTTTTAATTAATTTCTGAGATATATAAGAAAACTGATTCAGGAGACCTCAAAACGTGTAAATCTGGTGAAAACTTTCGATAATTTAAAAGAACTTTAAAATATCTTTCGAATGATGTATTTAAAATAATTTAATCATAATTAGAAATTGAAATAATGAAATATTGAAATTTTAAAATATTACAGCGCCATCTGGCGGTACAAATTTCTGTATTCCTCTGTTCGATTCCAAATCAAAAAAGCTTTCTAATGATGCATTACTTATGAAATTATTTTAATTAGTAGCTGAGATACAAAAGAAAACTAATTCAGGAGACCTCAAAACGTGTAAATCTGGTGAAAACTTTCGATAATTTAAAACAACTTTAAAATATCTTTCGAATGATGTATTAAAAATAATTTAATTGGAATTTGAAATATCGAAATTTTAGCTGAGATACAAAAGAAAACCTACTCAGGACATATAAAAAGAAAAATAAATATTTTTTATTTCCCCAAAACCTATATATACCACGGTAATCGGGTAATGGAAGTAAAAAGAAAAAGAAAAAGTATTTTTTAGTTCCTTCAAATGTATTTTGTTGCTATGGAAACTTCTATCGTCCATTGAAAGATGGATTACGTGTTAGAATAAAATTTATTTTGCAATTAAAATGTAACTGCTTTGTTTATTAATGAAAATTGATGAAATTTTAACTGCAGGTTGGTTTTGTGCTGAAAAGGTTGTATATTTAGTGTTGTGTACGAAAAAGAAAATTTGAAGCACTTTGAAATTTGCAATTTTTAACCCCAGTTAAAGATCATGTGACATTAATGACTTGCACCTGTTTTGTTTGCGTTCGAGACAGCCGTTAAAATCGTCTGCTGAATGCTGATAAAATGCCTCTTTTTAAGTAATAAGGATTTTTGTTCATTGTTCGATCGACATGGGTCAACATTTTAATTAATATCTCCGAAACTAATTAAGATTTTTAAATTCTGTTTCGAGGAAAACATCGGAAAGGCTCCAGAGCATCCGTATGTCAATTCTTCTGTGTCTGCGTTCAGTAGGGGCTAAACGTATAAAAGAACAGACAGACAGACAGACAGACAGACAAACCTTTCCATTTATTATTATAGACGACTGTTCCAAATGCAAAAATGTAAGCGGATGATCGCGGATGCACCTGCATGATCGCATGATCTGGGTCTGAACGAAGCAGGACACTTTGGTCCCGCCGTTTTGGTCCCGCCACTTTGGTCCCGCCATTTTGGTCCTGCCGTTTTGGTCCCGAGGAAATTTTGGTCCCTGGCCATTTTGGCCCCGAGACATTTTGGTCCCGCTAATTTTTTGCTATTTTTTAAATATATATCAATTTTTTAATATGATAGCCTATTTGTTGATACGGGAAAATTGAAGTGCTCTTAGAATATCTTTAGCTAAGGAATATCTTATAGGTAAAAACAGAAATTTTCGACATTATGATTGCTTCCTAGCCATTGAGATTCGGAGAATTTTGTTCTGATTTTTTACGAACATTCGATATATTTAAACTTTTTTTTGATGCAATTGCACTTTCTTTTATTTTCTCTCTCTCTCTCTCTCTTTTTTTAAATTTGATTTCGATTTAACTTATTTTAATTGTAATTTGGTTTTTAATTTACTATTAGTGACACTTTTTTTTTTTTTTTTTTTTTTTTTTTTTTTTTTAAGTATTGCTAACAATAACAACAGTACCTTCTTATTAAAAAAAAATCCCCACTTGAATATATTTATTGTTAAAGTCTGAATTAATTTAAAAATAATAAAATACAGAAAATTTTTTGTTAAAAAAAAAAAAAAAAAAGGAAAAAGAAAGAAAGTAAACTTTAAGATATTAAATATAATTTGCTTTTAGTGACAAAATTCGGTTTCTTTAAAAGAACTAATTATTGATCTGCTCCCATCATAGACTCCTCTTCATAAGCATAAGATTGCGATCATTTATGAAGTTTTTGAACTTACACATGAATTTATTCATATATATATATATGTATGTGTGTGTGTGTGTGTGTGAGAGAGAGAGAGAGAGAGATTTCATTCGATTTGATTGTATTTAATTTTTATCATTAATCTAAGAGTAATTTATTTAAAAATTTGCGTTACATTAATAATAATAAAAAAATTAATTTTTGTTTGTCCGTGATATTTAATTATGTTAACTATGTATATATGTATGTAAATTACTTTTCTTTCAATTACAATGATTTTATTTTAAAAGTGAAAAAAGTAGTCCAATATATAATCAACTGTGAACACTGCAAGCATCAAAGTTTGGAAAATGTAGATGCACAATACTTTATCTTTTTATTTTAATCTTATGTTTTAATAATAATAATAATAATAATAATGAGTAAATATATCTGTCTGATATGACTCTGTGACTAAAAACAATGCCCACATTGAAATCGCTGAAGCACTTTGGGATTCGTTTCACACCTGTTTCTCCAACAGACAATTAAAAGGAATTTCACTGTTTTGTTTCAGCACATTTGAAAAAAAAAAAAAAAGTGTGGGGGGGAGCGCTTCTAATCTAAATTTTCTTAAACAATGTTGTAAGGGATTATAAGGAAGGAGAAATCTTTTACAATTCTGTGTGAAGTATAACTATTTTCTTTGTTTGACAAATGTATCCCGATTGATAGAGACTCAAGTTTAGCAGATCTGTACAAATTAAATCCCGAGATCATTATTTAGGTTCCTCGTATCTTCTTTTATTATTAAACTCTAACATTTAGAGAATGCTTGGATAAAGCATCGATTTCGAACCCACTAAATTTGAATGTGATATTTAAGAGTCGCATTACAGTGTTTTATTTTAAAAACCTTGTATTTTATTTAAACTAAAATTTTCAGGACTTTGATAAATTAACAATGCTTAGATCTTCGCTGATATCTAATACCCTTTATCATTCAAAGTTCACTCCGAAATAATAAATTTTCTGTTCAACGTGCCCTATAGTTACACCATTTTCAACAAAGATTGTAGATATTTTACTCTCCAATCCAATTGTAAAAATTCGTTTAGGTTCTCTTTTGCGCGAAGTTCCCTCATGTATTTGCTGTCCTTTTACCTTTATCGTACAAAGAAAAAATCGAAATCTCAAATTTTTAGAAGCTTTTTCAGTTTTATTTGTTACTGCAACTTTCTGTTGCAAAATAATAATAATAATAATAATAATAATGATAATAATAATTTTGACTTTTCCTACCCCGTTGTTTTCAAGTCAAACGACAAGAATTCGAAATATGAAAAAATAATTTCGCTTTTTATCTGTAATACTTTGTTTGATTATTCCTGATATCGGGACCAAAATGACGGGACCAAAACGGCGGGACCAAAACGGCAGGACCAAAACAGCGGGACCAAAATTTCCTCGGGACCAAAGTGGCGGGACCAATTCGGCGGGACCAAAGTGTCATGTACCCTTCTACAGCATCTAGTAGCTGTTACTTTGAATCCGTTTCGTGACTATAAAAGGAGGTAGGAAATATGTAATCAGCCTCTTAAGCTCTGAAGCCCTTAATCTTTTAAGCTTTTATGTTTTTTCAGTTTAGCTCAAAGTCATGAGCTGGTATTTCGATATAATTATAAACTGTTTAGTTTTATTATGATTGTAAATTACGTTTTTGTGACTTGTTCGTTTAGTGTATCTGGTTATTTCACAATGAAAAGTAGCTTTCTATTAGAACTCAGTATGGCAGTATTTTAAGGGTATTTTACCTTTCGTCAGCAAGATTCTACAATTGTTTCAGCTGATTTAATGTTATTCATCATTTTGTTTCAACTTTAATAAACTGTTTTAATTGAACTTTTGTCTTCAATGAATGCCACATATATTTATCTTTTTTATAGCTTTTTAGAGCTGAGCAACTATCATTTCACTGCACTGCTAACTCTGCTAACTTAATATATGTGGAAATTGTTTTTTTCACAACAAGTTGTTATGGGCAATTTGGCTCGTTGTCAGCTCATAGCATTAAAATTTTGATAATAGTTTTTATGGCATTCTAAGTGTTTGAAGATAAGAAATTGAAATGGCAGTAAGTTTAAACCCCACGATTGAAAAATTACGGATGAATAATTATACTACGTGGGTCAAGGACATTAAATTTATTTTAATTGAAAGAAACTGCTGGAATATAATATGTAAAAAAGAAAAACTGCCTGTTGAAGATGCTGAGGCCGGAATAACTTCAAAACACGTGGAGGATTTTAAATCTCGTAGTCGAGTTGCATTATCAACAATATATCTGAATACATCGCCTGGTCTTGAAAATTGTGATTGTGCTATTGATGCCTGGGAGATTTTGAAGAAGACCTTTATATCAGACTCAAGAGCTCATCATATGGGACTGTTTACAGAGTTCATTAATTGTAGAATGTCTGAGAAGGAAACGGTGAATTCTTTCGTAACCCGGTTATCAAGAATACTGGACCAGCTGCGTGAAATTGGTCATGCTATGGAGGATGTGTACTGCTGTTTCCAGCTCTTGCAACACCTACCATCGAAGTTTGAATCTGCAGTGCAATATTTGTTGCGTTGGAAGAACGACCAGTTCAAATTCCAGAATATTGTGTCCGAGTTAACAGCGGAGGAATCGCGTCTACAGCTTCGTGAGGGTGATATTAAGAAAGATGCCAATAACAGTGTTCAAATACAGAACGTCCAGCACAAAGGTAAAAAACCTTTAACTTGTTTTAAGTGTGGCCGTATTGGCCACTTTAAGAAAAACTGTTTTTTGAATAGTAATGTTAAATTTAAACCTAGAAATTTAAAGTATAACTCCAACGGTCGTGACAAATGCAAATCTCCCCCCTCCTACTACATAGCTCAAGCTAACTTTAGTAATTTAAGTGATGATGACAGCTTTATTTTTGATACTGCTGCTTCAAATCATTTTCTAAGAAATTTAGATCTTTTTGAGCATTATACTCCTGTGGAGGGAGAGGAGCTTTTTGTCGCGATCGATGGTATTAGTTTTCCTATTACTGCTAAAGGAACTGTTAAGTTGAATTTTGGTAAAAATGTATTGTATTTAAAAGATGTGTTATATTCCCCAAAGTTACGGAAAAATTTAATATCAGGTCCTAAATTAGATGTGAACGGTGCCACATACACTGGCGGTAAAGGCCGAGTGTCGGTGTTCGGTAGAGATAAAAGACATATTTTTACTGCTAAAATTAAAGACGGTGTTTACTATTTATATCCTAATGTTTCTAAAGTTAAAAAGGGGAGTAAAGCGAATGGGGGGCACCCAGAAAATCCTTCAGTTTCTCTTGCAAAAGTTAATGAAATTGGGTATTGGCATGCTCGTTTTGGGCATGTAAGTCCTGATACTATTGTAAATACTAGCAAGAAGAACGGGGTGAGGGGCCTTCCTAAACTTAAGTTTAAGAAATTTTTTTGTGAGCCTTGTAGGATTAGTAAACAAAACCGTGTGTCTTTTAAATCATCCGATGTTCATGGCGTTAAATCACCGTTAGAGAAAGTATTTATGGACGTCTGGGGCCCAATTAAGGTAACTGGTAAAAATGGGGAAAGGTTCTTTTTGTCCATTATTGATGGATTTTGTAAAAAGGTTGCTGTTTATCCTTTAAAGGATAAGTCTCAGGTTTTTGGTGTATTCGAGAGACACATTGCACGGGCAGAACGTAGTTTGAATAAAAAATTGAAAGCTATTCGTACGGACAATGTTTCCGAATTTGTAAATGACAACTTCAAATCATTTTGTAGTAAAAATGGAGTTGTTCATGAGTTAACTAACACGTTTACACCTGAGCAAAATGGGTTAAGTGAGCGGTTTAATCAAACTTCTTTAAATTGTGTTAGAGCTATAATCACGGATAGTGGTTTACCTTTTTCTTTCTGGCCCGATGCAATGTTGTATTTCGCGTACACTTGGAACCGTTTAATCCATAGGGGACAAACTAAGACTCCTTTTGAGTTATATACTGGGTTTAAACCATCCGTAAGACACTTGAAGCCGTTTGGATTAATTTCGTATGTTGGGATCCCAAAACAGCATAGAGACCATAAGCTTGAACCTAAGGCTAAAAAGGGAGTACTAATAGGTTATTCATTAAAGACTAAGGGGTATAAAATTTGGTTGGAGGATGAGGATAAAATAGTTGAAACTATAAACGTAACGTTCTCTGATCAGCTATTTAGTAAATGCAGTGGAGCGGTGATGGGCACCTCACTGGAGGAATTGGACTTACTTCCGGAAAGTCCAGTTGATTGTCAAGCTTCCGATCCTGTTGACATTGTTTTCGGAAGTGAGCCCGATGATTCTAATGACGAGCCCGTCGATGAAACTCCTGTAGATAAATCTTCTCTTAAACCTCTTTCTTCAATTACTTGGAATAGAAAACCCGTACCCAGAAAAATGAGTGACAGAGTTGACATCTTCTATTACCCGGACAACACTAAAACTAGATTGAGATCAATGAACGATGTCAAGCAATATTGTGATAAAAATAATTTAATTTTTGACTCTAATTTTTTTGATTTCTCTAGTAGTAATAAGTTCGAGGGGGTAGTTGATCAGCAAAACTCGAATAACCCAACTTCAAGTTTAACTCATAAAAAATCATGACTAGTTATCCCTATACCTAAAACATATAATCAGGCCGTTAAATCTTCAGAATGTGTTGAATGGAAAAATGCCATGGATGATGAGATAAATAATATGAAAACCCGTAAAGTTTGGCATCTGGTTAATTTACCGGAGGGGAAAAAAGTTTTGGGAAATAGATGGGTATACGCCGTTAAAAGAGATGAGCTAGGAAACGTTGCCCGCTTTAAAGCGAGGCTCGTGGCCCAGGGCTTTCATCAGATAAAGGGGGACACTTATGACGAGACGTTTTCACCCGTCGTTAATTTCTCAGTAATACGTTTCTTTTTTTCATTATTGGTCTCATGTTATAAATGGCATAATGTTCAATGCGATATAAAATGTGCTTATCTTTATGCACCTTTAAAGGAAGAAATTTATATGTCTCAGCCAAAAGGATATGTTGTAAAGGGGGGGGGGAAATCTTGTTTGTAAACTAGACAAAGCGTTATATGGCCATCAAAGTGGCCGGCTCTGGTATTATGAGTTAAATAAAGTACTATTAGATTTAGGGTTTAATAAATTTAACTGGTGTAATTGTTCATATTATTTTGAAAATTATATTGTTTTATTAGTTTATGTAGATGATTTAGTTTTGTTTGGTAAAAATCAAAAATTCTTAATTTATTAAAATGTAAATTTGATATAAAAATTTTAGGTAAAACCAAGAAATTACTTGGTGTAGAATTTAATTATGAAAATGATTCAGTACAAATTTTTCAGGAATTATATATTAATGAAGTGTATGACAGGTTTAAATCTTATAATATTCCTTATTGCTCATTACCTATTGTAAAAGGCATTAAGTATTCGAAAAAAGATTGTCCTACTAATCAAAATGAAATTGATGAAATGTCTAGATTTCCATATCGGAATATCTTAGGATGTCTATCTTTCATTGCAAACAGGACACGACCTGATATTGCCTACGCAGTTAATATATTCAGTCAATTTCAAAATTCACCGGGGTTTAATCATTGGAATGGGTTAATTAAATTGCTTGGGTATGTTTCGTGTACTCGAGATTTGAAATTAAATTTGAATTGTTTTAATCCATGTTTAACTGCTTTCTCTGACGCTGATTTCGCGATGAATAGAGATGACTTCGTATCAATGGGGGGACAAATTTTATTTTTGGATAATAGCCCTATTTCTTGGAAAACTTTTAAGCAAAAAAGTGTTTGCCTTTCAACCATGGAAAGTGAATTTGTATCCATGTGTGACGGGGTTAAAGAATTAATGTGGTTTGATAATATATTACGAGATTGTATTGATTTTAAATTAATTGCTATTTCATATGAACCACCAATACTTTTTGCTGATAACCAAGCAGCTATTAATTTTACGAGGTCTCCTATAGAGAATAACAAATCTAAGCATATTAATGTAAAATTATTTTTCATCCGTGAATGGCTATTTGAGGAACGGTTTCATTTAAAATATGTAAATACTAAAAATAACTTTGCCGATCCCTTCACAAAGCCCCTTACTAAAGGTGATATGTCTAAATTTGTAAATAAAGTATTTATTAAGTAAATGTATATAAAGTAACTTTAAAATTTTTTTTTTTTTGAACGTATAATATATATTTAAATTTTTTTTGAAATTGAAAAATGTTTTTAGAGGGATATGTATGCATTTTCTTGGTGGATTTTTTTCTGCGTTTTCCATTGTGTAGTGATGTATAGTTTAGTTTAACTTTTGTATGAGAGAAATTCGTAGCGCTACGTGTAATTGGTTATGTGTATGTTATGTAAATGTTTCATATATTTGTGAATATCATCGTTTTCTTATTTTGACAATGGGGAATGGGGGAAAAAAAAGGTTTCCTTGAAATGCTGTGCATATTTGCTCTGTATTAATATCTTGTTCTTTCTTTTAGTAGATGTGTATAGTAAATTGATAATGCTACTGATTTTTTTTGATTGTGAGTTGGACTTGTGGACTCTTGATCTTATGATTGACAAACCTTCTAGCTTTGTGTGAAGTATATTCTGTAGAAGACATATGTGAATCTCTCATCAAGTCACTAAATATTCAAGGAATTTTTTTATTTCTTTTCTAATAAAGTTTATATTGTAATTGCTGACGTTTGTGTTTGTCGAATCAACACGGTGGGGGGCCTTGTTGTAAAATTTGTACCCTTTCCGTGTTGATTCTCAAATTTAAATTTAAATTTATTCACTACTTAAATATAATTTAAATTCACTTTATAACCTTTAAAGTTTAAGTTATTAATTAAATGAATTATAGCGTTTAGTGCTATTTTCTCTTTTGATGCTGCCATTTGAGTTAAAGATATATTAAAATTAAAAAGCTTAATGATAATTACTTTTAGTTAAAAATTATATTCCTTATTAATATATTTATGTTTAAGTCTTTTGAAATAACTTTAATTACTTACCTCATATTTAAAAGCATATTTTATTAAAATTAACTTAAAGAAAAATATGTTTAAATCCTTTTACGGATTGTTCTTTTCGCTACTTAGCGAGGAGATGTAATATTTTTTCAACTGCAGAGTCTTTTTGCTTAGCCCACAGATGGCGGCCGACTCGCAGCGTCGTGTTGCTATAGTTATGGGAGGCGTTCCTATTCTACAGCATCTAGTAGCTGTTACTTTGAATCCGTTTCGTGACTATAAAAGGAGGTAGGAAATATGTAATCAGCCTCTTAAGCTCTGAAGCCCTTAATCTTTTAAGCTTTTATGTTTTTTCAGTTAGCTCAGTAATCATAATAAAACTGTTTAGTTTTATTATGATTGTAAATTACGTTTTTGTGACTTGTTCGTTTAGTGTATCTAGTTATTTCACAATGAAAAGTAGCTTTCTATTAGAACTCAGTATGGCAGTATTTTAAGGGTATTTTACCTTTCGTCAGCAAGATTCTACAGCTGATTTAATGTTACAGCTTGTTTCAGCTGATTTAATGTTATTCATCATTTTGTTTCAACTTTAATAAACTGTTTTAATTGAACTTTTGTCTTCAATGAATGCCACATATATTTATCTTTTTTATAGCTTTTTAGAGCTGAGCAACTATCATTTCACTGCACTGCTAACTCTGCTAACTTAATATATGTGGAAATTGTTTTTTTCACAACAGGACCCCGTCCGACTTTGTATCCGATGAGAAATGATTTTTTAAATTTTCTTTTCTTAAGAATAAAAATATGACTTCAGGAGGAATATGTGCGCGCAGCGCACGTATACCTTCACACGTGCGCGCGCATGGGTCTGCGCTGCCGAAGGCAATGGGGACCCGGTGCGAGTTTTTACCCGATCAGAAATGATTTTTTTAGGGGGCACGAAAGGTCAGGGAATGTATGCGCGCGCGCAGCGCGTATATCCCTTAAGTTGTGCGCGCGCAGCGCGCACGGGACTGCGCTGCCGAAAGCAGTGGGGATCCGGGCCGACTTTTTACCCAATCAGAAATGATTTTTTTTAATTTCTTTTCTTAACACTAAAAGTTACTTTTTGTTTCTGTTACTGTTAGTTTTCTTTTCTTAAGAATAAAAATATGACTTCAGAAAGAATATGTGCGCGCAGCGCACGTATACCTTCACACGTGCGCGCGCATGGGTCTGCGCTGCCGAAGGCAATGGGGACCCGGTGCGAGTTTTTACCCGATCAGAAATGATTCTTTTAGGGGGCACGAAATGTCAGGGAAGGTATACGCGCGCGCAGCCCGTGTATCCCTTAAGTTGTGCGCGCGCAGCGCGCACGGGACTGCGCTGCCGAAGGCAGTGGGGACCCGGGCCGACTTTTTACCCAATCAGAAATGATTTTTTTAAAATTTCTTTTCTTAACACTAAAAATTACTCTTAGTGATTCATTAATTTTAGTGATTTATTTGAAAATACTGACCCGCTAGCGGGCGAAGCCAGCTAGTCTCCTATCTCCTATATTATTAAAATCTGTACGCGTGTGTCTGTGTGTGTGTCTGTGTGTGTGTCTGTCTGTGAGAAACGGCTTGAAACGGATAAGGCTCCGCCGCTAATGTTCGCACGGACTTCGAACAGGTACCGTCGGACAGAGAATTTATCGCAGATCTGGGTTATCTAATTTGCTAAACGATGCGACCCTAATTAGCGGAGATATTAATTAAAACGTCGACCATTGTCTACTGAAAAATGACCCAGAATTCATGATTAAATGCTTAAAAAGCGACATTTTTACGGAAAAAGTGGAAAATAAACTAGAAATATCAGTCGTATCGTTACAAACAAGATACCATTGGAAAGGGCTTTTTTTTCTCAATCCGATGGTTTAAACGGCTTATCGTTCGGACGATTAGATATTTTAAAATTAACTAAACTATAAAAAAATGTTGGCAACGAATCTCAAGAATCGTAGCTTTGCAGACGTTAAGTCTCCAGCTGTCTTCAACGGAAACACAGCTGGTATTCATTAAGGTCACGTGATTCGTAGTGCGATTAAAAATTACAATTTTCTATTTTGTTCAATTTTTTAAATTTTACACATTTTATTTAGTATATAATATTTACACCACAAAACAAACTTGCATTTCAAATTTCATCGATTTTCGTCAATAAACAAAAGATTTACATTTTAATTGCAAATTAAATTTTATCTTTACACGCCGGACAATTTTGCAATATACGCGTATTTCAATTTATAATTACGATTGATTTATTTTTTATACATCATACGAAAGATATTTTAAAGTTCTTTTACATAATTCAAAGTTTTCAACAAATTTACACGTTTTGAGGTCTGAATCAGTGTTCTTTCATGGCGCTGTAATATTTTCAAATTTCAATATTTCAATTTCTAATTATGATTCAATTATTTTTAATACATCATTCGAAAGATATTTTAAAGTTCTTTTAAATTATCGAAAGTTTTCACCAGAATTACACGTTTTGAGGTGTCCTGAATCAGTTTTCTTTTATAGCGTTGTAATATTTTCAAATTTCAATATTACAATTTCTAATTATGATTAAATTATTTTTAATACTTAATTCGAAAGATATTTTAAAGTTCTTTTATATTATCGAAAGTTTTCACCAGATTTACACGTTTTGAGGTGTCCCGAATGAGTTTTCTTTTGTATCTCAGATACTAATTATAATAATTTCATAAGTAATACATCATTAGAAAGCTTTTTTGATTTGGAATCGAACAGCGGAATACAGAAATTTCTAATGCCAGATGGCGCTGTAATTTTTTTAAATTTCAATTTCTAATTCTAATTAAGTTATTTTTAATGCATCACTCGAAAGATATTTTAAAGTTCTTTTAAATTATCGAAAGTTTTCACGAGATTTACACGTTTTGAGGTGTCCTGAATCAGTTTTCTCTAATGGTGCTGTATTATTTTCAAATTTCAATATTTCATTTTCTAATTCTAATTAAATTCTTTTTAATACATCATTCGAAAGATATTTTAAAGTTCTTTTATATTATCGAAAGTTTTCACCAGATTTACACGTTTTGAGGTGTCCTGAATTAGTTTTCTTTGTATCTCAGATACTAATTAAAATAATTTCATAAGTAATACATCATTAGAAAGCGTTTTTGAATTGGAATGGAATTAAATTTTCTTTTGCATCTCAGCCAAATGAGTTAGATCGTTCAAAATTGGTATACGCAGGTTAATTAAGAGGGTCTGAAAGGGTGGAGAAGAAATAGGCGTGCACCGCGCGCGTATCCCTTAACTTGTGCGCGCGCAGCGCGCACGCGACTGCGCTGCCGAAGGCAGTGGGGACCCGGTGCGAGTTTTTACACGATCAGAAACGATTTTTTTTTAGGGGGCTGTTGTCCTAAAAACCTTTTTTTTTTTTCATATCATTTTTCAAAGTTTAAAAAACGTTTATATTGCCTATTAATTATGAGGAGAGCTTATTTTCGTTTTAAATGAATAGCGTTTAGTGCTATGTATCAGTTAAGTTTAATTTGAAAATATAAACAATACAATGTATTGTTTAGTATAATATTTAAAGATAAGTTTTATTAAAATAACTTTACTTAAAGATATAACTTACCTTTATCCTTTATTCAAGCAAATAACTTATCTTTTTCTATTTTTAAATACATTTGATATTATACTTCTTTATCTAATTCATATAGGATAAAATTATAATCTTTGTTTACATTCTTTGAACACATCGTTCAGGCCAGTTGAATTCCAATATGGCGATACTTACTTTTGCGGCCCATAGATGGCGTACGTATTCAGCGTCGTCCGTTGTCACGGACGTACGATGGGCGTGTTTTTGGATCGCCTGGAAGGGAGAAATGTGTAGCCTGGTGATTGGCTGTTCTGGAATCCGGTGATAAATGTATATAAGGATGTCTTACATAGGTTTATTCTCTCTTGCTTATAATTTTCGTTTGTAATTACGATGATTTGAAAAATTTAAATACGTTTTCAAGTATTTTTTTAGTTTGCCTCAAAGTATGAGGGCATGTTTCTGTTTAATTAAGTTGCAGTATATATATTAATGTTATTTGAAGGCCAGCATCCTTTTTTGTGCTAATGCTGAGCAATGAAAGCATTAATTCTACTTATAAGCAGTTAGTTTTGGTAAATAGTTTTTCCCTCATGGCAAGTTTTTTCTAACTATCACTAGCAAAGTCTATATTTTCTGTTAAGTTTTAAATTTTTTGTTAAGTTTGAAACTTCTTGTTAAGTTTGAATAAATATTGTTATGGATGTTAAACTCTGTTTTATTTAAAAACTGCACACTATGCCTTGTTACATAAAAGTATGAGCCAAATATTCCACTGCAATCTCTGGATATATTTTTTAACATGTTAAGACAGTTAAACTTAGTCTTCATGAGAACATTGGTTATGGGCATGTCATTTGGCCTTACCTTGTTTACAGTTTAGATGGGCAGTATATTTTTACAATGGCTATGAGTTTAACTCCTTCTATTGAAAAATTAAATGTTAGTAATTATATTACTTGGCAGAAAGATATTCGTTTTATTCTTATAAGAGATAACTGCTGGGAATTGGTTGCTAAAAGAGAAACTTTGCCAGAGGATGATGGAAAACCGGAAACTACTAAGCTTATTACAGACTAGCAGGCTACGCCCGCTTCGCTGGTCACTATTTTTAAAGGAATCACAATAATTAATGAATTCTCAAAATTGTATTAATTTTTTATCATGTTGTTAAAAAGAGAAAAAAAAATTCTGATCGGGAAAAATGTCGCACCGGGACCCCACTGCCTTCGGCAGCGTAGACCCGTACGCTGCGCACCCGTATCCCTTCACCATCCTTATGACTTCTCAAAATTCCATGTTATTACTCATAAACTTTCATTCTTAAAAAAAGGAATTTAAAAAATATATCATTTATCATCGTGTAAAAACTCACACCTGGACCCCGCTGCCTTAGGCAGCGCATATCCATGCGCGCTTGTGAGGATATACGTGCAATGTGCACGTATATTCCTTCTCAACTCAAACTTTTATTATTAAGAAAATAAAATTAAAAAAAAAAAATATCATCAGGTGAAAACTCGCACCGGATCCCAAACGCATGCGCGATGCGCGCGCACGTGTTAAGATAACGTGCGCTGCGCGCACATATTCTGAAATGAAACTTTTATTCTTAAGAGAAGAAAATTTTAAAAATCATTTCTCATCAGGTAAAAAGTCGCACCGGGTCCCCACTGCCTTCGGCAGCGCACTCTCGTACTCGCTGCGCGCGACTATCCCTTCCCCACTCTTTCAGCCCCTACTAATTAACCTACATATACCAATTTTTATCGGTCTAACTCGATTAGCTGAGATGCAAAAGTAAACCTAGAAATTATTTTAATTAGTAGCTGAGATACCAAAGATAACCGATTCAGGAAACCTCAAAACGTGTCAATCAGGTGAAATCTCGAATCCCACTTTCGATAATATAAAAGTACTCTAAAATATCTTTCGAATGATGCATTAAAAATAATTTAATCATAATTAGAATTTGAAATATTGAAATCTTAATATATTACAGCGCCATCTGACGGTAGAAATTTCTGTAATCTGCTGTTCAATTCCAAATCAACAAAGCTTTCTAATGATGTATTACTTATGAAATTATTTTAATTATTAGTTGAGATACAAAAGAAAACTGACTCAGGAGACCTCAAAACGTGTAAATCTGGTGAAAACTTTCGATAATTTAAAAGAACTTTAAAATATCTTTCGAATGACGTATTAAAAATAATTTAATTAAAAATTGAAATATGGAAATTTTAAAATATCTGGCGTTAGAAATTCCTGTAATCTACTGTTCAATTCCAAATCAACAAAGCTTTCAAATGATGTATTACTTATGAAATTATTTTAATTATTAGTTGAGATACAAAAGAAAACCTAATCAGGACACCTCAAAACGTGTAAATCGGGTGAAATCTCGAATTTCACTTTCGATAATATAAAAGTACTTTAAAATATCTTTCGAATGATGTATTAACATTAATTTAATAATAATTAGAATTTGAAATATTGAAATTTTAAAATATTACAAAGCCATCTGGCGGTAGAAATTTCTGTAATCTTCTGTTCGATTCCAAATCAACAAATCTTTCAAATGATGTATTACTTATGAAATTATTTTAATTAGTAGCTGAGATACAAAAGAAAACCGATTCAGGAGACCTCAAAACGTGTAAATTAGGTGAAATCTCGAATCCCACTTTCGATAGTATAAAAGTAATTTAAAATATCTTTCGAATGATGTATTAAAAATAATTTAATCATATTCAGAATTCGAAATATTGAAATTTAAAAATATTACAGCGCCATCTGGCGGTAGAAAATTCTGTAATCTACTGTTCAATTTTAAATCAACAAAGCTTTCAAATAATGTATTACTTATAAAATTATTTCAATTAGTAGCTGAGATACAAAAGAAAACCTAATCAGGAAACCTTAAAACGTGTAAATCACGTGAAATCTCGAATTCCATTACTTATGATGGTCGGTTACTGGAATGTGACAGAAATTTTTGGCGTCTGCTCATAAAATTCAATTCAAAAATTTTTCAAAATGACATATTACTTTTGAAATTATGCTAATTAGAAGCTGATATACAAAAATGATATAAACACTATTATAAAACGATTTACGTCTGACTTTTTCGTGGTTTTCTCCGAAACTTGCGTAATTCCGGGCTGAATACTGTTCAAAATCCATAGTATGAAATATGAAAGGAGTATCAGAATTCGAAATTCTGCAAAATATAAAAGAATAAAGGCGTTCTGGGTTTTCCGTTGTTTTCTCCGAAACAACCGTTCCTTTTCTACGTTTTAGCCCCTTCTTTTTATTTTTTTATTTTATTTTATTTTTTTTTCTGGCCGTTTGCTTCCCCTCCCCCCTCCCCCTCAAGCCCTTCCTAATAATTCTACACTTTCAAAAATATTCAGAATCGAAATATCGGGCGTTAAAAAGAAATATTACGAAATTTCAACGGCATATCTCAATTAAAAAAAATATAATACAAAATTTAATCTAATTTTTTTGTTTATCCACATACTTTCATGAAAATTTAACAGTAGCTTTATAATATGCTGTCTAGGCCGAATATGAATTCAAATGTAACGTGAATTAAAATTTGAAAAAAATTGAAAATTGCAATATTTTTCCCCACTACAAAACACGTGACATCTTGATCGGTTGCAATCATTTCTTTTTTCGAGGCAGACGATGGGTCTTCATGTCTGGCATTTGAAATGATGTTGCCACAGAAAATTCATACTTTAGTTAATTTAAAAAAATCTAATTGTTGTACCGATAAACCACTTGCACACTTAGATTCAGAAAAAATGCCCCTTTCATTTGGTATCGAAATTGTAACGATCGGACAAATATTTCTAATTTATTTTCCACTTTTTCTGCTTTGAGATCGCTTTTAGATTAGACATGAGTGGACATTTTAATTAATATCTCCACAACTAATTAAAATTTTTAAATTCTGTTTCGAGGAAAACATCGGAAAGGCTTCAGAGCATCCGTATGTCAATTTTTGTACTTCTGCGTTCAATAGGGGCTGAACGTATAAAAGAACAGACAGACAGACAGACAGACAGACAGATAGACAGACAGACAGATAGACAGACAGACAGACAGACAAACCTTTCCTTTTATTATTATATAGAAGATTTTAAGCATAGGTCAAGACTTGCACTGTCTACTATATGTTTGCATATATCTCCTGAAGTTCGATGTATTATAGAAAATTGTAATGACCCGGTTGAAGCATGGGAGGCTTTAAAGAAAAATTTCTTGTCAGATTCACGTGCAAGACATATTCAATTATTTACGGAATTTGTAAAATGTGACATGCTACAAAATGAGTCTGTAACAGCCTATGTGAATAGATTGAGTCGTACAATTGAGTTGTTGAGAGAAATGGGTCGTCCAATGGAAGATATATATTGTTGCTATCAGCTTCTACGACATCTCCCGAAGAAGTTTAATTCTGTGGTTCAAGATATGATGCGATGGAAGTCAGATGAGTTCAAGTTCACTACTTTGGTGTCCGAATTAACGTCTGAGGAAATCCGTTTGCAGTTACAGAAAGATGATGAGCAGCTGGTAGAAGTTCAAAATATTCAATATAAAGGTAAACAAAAGTTTTATAAACCTTTATTATGTTTCAATTGCAATAAACCAGGTCACTTTAAGAAAGACTGTTTAAATAAGAACTTTAATGCAAATTTTAATAGAAATTCTAATGTTAAATCAAATGTAAATCCTAAGTTTAAATCTAAAAATGTTAAATCCCAAAGGAAGATTGCTTGCTCTGTCAATTCGGTCAATGAACCTTCATATTATATTGCACAGGTTAATTTTAGTGATGTTGGTGGCGATAATCTTTGGATTTTTGATACGGCCGCGAGTCATCACTGTTGTCGCAATAAAAACCTGTTTTCTGAATATTGTCCTGTTGAAGGTGAAAATTTGAAGGTGGCCATTGATGGAGTAAGTTTTCCGATTGTTGGGAAAGGTGTAGTTAAATTGAAATTTGGTAATAATGATGTATATCTTAAAGATGTTTTGTTTTCCCCTGAATTGAGGAAAAATTTAATTTCTGGTGCAAAATTGGACTTTAATGGTGCCAAGTTCACTGGAGGTGGTGGTAGAGTAAATGTTTTCGACAAGTTTGATAAACCTCTTTTTTATGCCAAACTTAAAAATGGTCTTTACTATGCCTATGCCAAGTGTTTAAAAGCGAATGGGGGGCTATCTGATGAACCTGTTGTAGCTAATTTAACTGACTTAGAGAACTGGCATTCTCGTTTCGCTCATATTAGTCCGGAACTTATAGTCAAAACTAGTAAGCACAATGGTGTGAAAGGGCTTCCTAAGCTTAAATTTAAAAAGTTTTCGTGTGAACCAACCTTGTCGGGTAAGTAAACAAAATCGTGTTTCTTTTAAGTCGATTGATTCTGTTCATGGCATTAAATCACCCTTGGAGAAAGTGTACATGGACGTTTGGGGTCCAATTCCAATTTTGGGAAAGAGGGGGGAAAAATTTTTTCTTTCGATAATTGATGGTTTTTCACGTAAAGTGACTTTATACCCAATGAAGGATAAGTCACAGGTGTTTAGTATTTTTGAAAGGCACATTGCCAGAGCTGAGCTTAGTCTTGGGAAGAAGTTGAAAACTATTAGGACAGATAATGGTTCTGAGTTTGAGAACGAGAGCTTCCGTGACTTTTGTAATAAAAGGGGGGTTGCTCACGAGCTAACAAACACCTATACACCAGAAGAAAATGGTGTTTGTGAAAGGCTCAATCAAACAGTTCTAAATTGTACTCGTGCTATTCTGTCCGATAGTGGACTTCCTTTTTCTTTTTGGCCAGAGGCTGTGCTTTATTTTAGTTACACTTGGAATCGTGTGATTCATAAAAACCAGGAAAAAACTCCTCTTGAACTTTATACTGGAAGAAAACCTTCGGTTAGACACCTGAAGCCTTTTGGTTTAGTAGTGTATGTCGGAGTCCCTAAACAGAGACGCGACCACAAACTTATGTCAAAGGCAAAAAAGGGAGTAATCGTCGGTTATGCTCTTCGTACAAAAGGATATAGAGTCTGGATAGAAAATGAGGATAGGATCGTAGAGACTGTAAATTTAACTTTCTCCGATCGTATTTTTAATCAGCGCAGTGGGGCGGTGATGGGCCCTTCGTTGGAAGAGTTGGGTCAGTCTCCAAATAGTCCGGTTGATTGTGGTGGTTCCGATCCCGTAGACATTGTGTTTGGAGGGGGGCCTGATGATTCCGACGGGGAGTCTATCACTGAACTACCTGATACTAATGACTCTTGTTCTAAAATTGTTTGGAGGAGAAAGCCAGTACCGAGACCTCATGGTGATAGGACAGATATATATTATTACCCTAACGATAAAACTACTAGATTGAGATCTTTAAATGAGGTTAAGAGTTATTGTGAACGTAATAATATTGTTTTCGAACCTTCCTTGTTTGATTTCTCTGGTAGTAATAAATTTGAAGGGGTGGTTAATTCAAATGATCCTGTTTCTAACCATGTTAAAAAGGAAACCTGACTAGAACTTTCTGTACCTAGAACTTATAAACAAGCTATGAAGTCACCTCAAAATTCTGAATGGATTAAAGCTATGGATGAGGAAATTTCAAATATGAATCAGCGTAAAGTATGGCATTTAGTCCCTTTACCTGATGGGAAATCTTTACTAGGTAACAGATGGGTTTATACCATTAAGAAGGATGAGAGTGGGAATATAGCTAGGTTTAAAGCTAGGCTCGTCGCTCAGGGGTACTACCAAATTCGGGGGGATACCTACGACGAAACATTCTCTCCAGTGGTAAATTTTTCTGTTATTCGTTTTTTCTTTTCCCTTTTAGTTTCCTGTCTTAAGTGGCAAAACATTCAGTGTGACATTAAATGTGCATATTTATACGCTCCTCTTAAAGAAGAGATTTATATGTCACAACCGCTTGGTTATATTGTTCCTGGTGAGGAAAATTTAGTTTGCAAATTAGACCGTGCTCTGTATGGTTTACATCAGAGTGGTCGTTTGTGGTTTTTCGAATTAAATAAGGTTCTTTTAAGTTTAGGTTTTCTTAAGTTTAACTGGTGTAATTGTTCATATTATTTTGAGGACTTTATAGTTTTATTAGTCTATGTCGACGACATAGTTATTTTTGGAAAAACTCGGGCTCAAATTGATTCCATAATTGAACTTTTGGGGGGAAAATTTGATCTTAAAATTTTGGGTAAAACGAAGAAATTATTGGGTGTTGAGTTTAGCTATGATAACGATGCTGTTCAAATTTATCAGGCATTGTACATAGATGAAGTTTATAAAAGGTTTAACTCATTTAAAATACCATATACTTCTTTACCTATTATAAAAGGGTTAAAATATTCAAAAAGGGATTGTCCAAGCAATAAGGCTGAAATGGAAGAAGTCGCAAGATTACCATATAGGAATATCTTGGGTTGCCTTTCATTTTTAGCTAGTAGGACTAGACCAGATATAGCGTATGCTGTGAATATTTTTAGCCAGTTTCAAAATTCTCCAGGTTTAACCCATTGGAATGGTTTGCTTAAATTACTTGGTTACGTTTCGGGTACCAAGAATTTAAAATTAAATTTAAATTGTAAAAATTCTAGTTTAGTCGCTTTCTCTGATGCTGATTTTGCTATGAACAGAGACGACTTTATTTCAATGGGGGGTCAAATAATATTTTTAGATAATAGTCCAATTTCATGGCGAACTTTTAAGGAAAAAGGGGTAAGTCTTTCCACAATGGAAAGTGAATTTGTTTCAATGTGTGAATGTGTGAAAGAACTTATGTGGTTCAATCGTATTTTGGAGGATTGTATTGAATTTAATTTAATCTCCGAAAAATACTCTTTACCAACCCTTTTTGCCGATAATATGTCAGCTATTGAATTTACGAAATCGCCTATAGAGAATAATAGGTCGAAGCACATAAATGTGAAATTATTTTTTATTCGCGAGTGGCTTTTTGAAGATAAATTTGAATTAAAATATGTTAAATCTAAATCTAACTTGGCGGATCCCTTTACAAAGCCACTTACTAAAAGTGACTTGCTTAATTTTGTAAATAAAATATTTGTATAGTAAATTTGTAAGAAAAAAATATCTAAGTTTCATATATATAGTAAAAATTGTAATTTATAAAGTATAAATTTTGGATATGTATCCTTATTTGAAGTTTTTGAGGTGCAGAATATTTTGGATGTTTTCTTCTGATCTTCATTGCTTTGTCATTGTAAAGAAAGTTTTTTTACTTAGGATGAGTGTAAACGTGGCCACGAATGTTTGAGTTATGTGATTGTTATAATTGTTTAACTAATCTTTTATTGTTTTCAGTAATGGGGTGATGAAGTTAACAATAAAATTTCTTAATGCATCATTTTTGATATATTATTAATATATATTCTTTTTCTATCTTTATAGTAGATTTATTCAGTGTTTTAGATGAACTGTTCTGTTATGGTGGACTTTGGCAGGTATTGATGGATTGCCTCTGTATAAGAAGATTAATGTGATATTGTTATACTGTTTTTTTTTTATATTTTTTTATCTTTTGTTAATGCTAGTGATGGTTAATGTTTCAAAATGATATGATGGGGGGCATTGTTGTCCTAAAAACCTTTTTTTTTTTCATATCATTTTTCAAAGTTTAAAAAACGTTTATATTGCCTATTAATTATGAGGAGAGCTTATTTTCGTTTTAAATGAATAGCGTTTAGTGCTATGTATCAGTTAAGTTTAATTTGAAAATATAAACAATACAATGTATTGTTTAGTATAATATTTAAAGATAAGTTTTATTAAAATAACTTTACTTAAAGATATAACTTACCTTTATCCTTTATTCAAGCAAATAACTTATCTTTTTCTATTTTTAAATACATTTGATATTATACTTCTTTATCTAATTCATATAGGATAAAATTATAATCTTTGTTTACATTCTTTGAACACATCGTTCAGGCCAGTTGAATTCCAATATGGTGATACTTACTTTTGCGGCCCATATATGGCGTACGTATTCAGCGTCGTCCGTTGTCACGGTAACGGATTACGTACGATGGGCGTGTTTTTGGATCGCCTGGAAGGGAGAAATGTGTAGCCTGGTGATTGGCTGTTCTGGAATCCGGTGATAAATGTATATAAGGATGTCTTACATAGGTTTATTCTCTCTTGCTTATAATTTTCGTTTGTAATTACGATGATTTGAAAAATTTAAATACGTTTTCAAGTATTTTTTTAGTTTGCCTCAAAGTATGAGGGCATGTTTCTGTTTAATTAAGTTGCAGTATATATATTAATGTTATTTGAAGGCCAGCATCCTTTTTTGTGCTAATGCTGAGCAATGAAAGCATTAATTCTACTTATAAGCAGTTAGTTTTGGTAAATAGTTTTTCCCTCATGGCAAGTTTTTTCTAACTATCACTAACAAAGTCTATATTTTCTGTTAAGTTTTAAATTTTTTGTTAAGTTTGAAACTTCTTGTTAAGTTTGAATAAATATTGTTATGGATGTTAAACTCTGTTTTATTTAAAAACTGCACACTATGCCTTGTTACATAAAAGTATGAGCCAAATATTCCACTGCAATCTCTGGATATATTTTTTAACATGTTAAGACAGTTAAACTTAGTCTTCATGAGAACAGGGGCACAAAGGGTCAGGGAAGGAATACGCGCGCGCAGCGCGTGTATCCCTGCAGTCGTGCGCGCAGCGCGCACGGTACTGCGCTGCCGAAGGCAGTGGGGACCCGGTGCGAGTTTTTGCAAGATCAGAAATGATTTTTTTTTAGGGGGCACGAAGGGTCAGGGAAGGAATACGCGCGCGCAGCGCGTGTATTTCTGCAGTCGTGCGCGCAGCGCGCACGGTACTGCGCTGCCGAAGGCTGTGGGGACCCGGTGCGAGTTTTTGCACGATCAGAAATGATTTTTTTTAGGGGGCACGAAGGGTCAGGGAAGGAATACGCGAACGCAGCGCGTGTATCCGTGAACTTGTGCGTGCGCAGCGCGCACGTGACTGCGCTGCCGAAGGCAGTGGGGACCCGGTCCGACTTTGTACCCGATGAGAAATGATTTTATTAAGAATCTTTTATTAAGAATAAAAATATTATTTCTGATCGTGATATTTTCTTTTATTAAGAATAAAAATATGACTTCAGGAGGAATATGTGCGCGCACGTGCGCGCGCATGGGTCACACACACGTCACACGTCACATGGGTCACACACACATGGGTCTTCACACGTGCGCGCGCATGGGTCTGCGCTGCCGAAGGCAGTGGGGACCCGGTGCGAGTTTTTACCCGATCAGAAATGATTTTTTTAGGGGGCACGAAAGGTCAGGGAAGGTATACGCGCGCGCAGCGCGTATATCCCTTAAGTTGTGCGCGCGCAGCGCGCACGGGACTGCGCTGCCGAAGGCAGTGGAGACCCGGACCGACTTTTTACCCAATCAGAAATGATTTTTTTTAATTTCTTTTCTTAACACTAAAAGTTACTTTTTGTTTCTGTTACTGTTAGTTTTATTTTCTTAAGAATAAAAATATGACTTCAGAAGGAATATGTGCGCGCAGCGCACGTATACCTTCACACGTGCGCGCGCATGGGTCTGCGCTGCCGAAGGCCCGGTGCGAGTTTTTACCCGATCAGAAATGATTTTTTTAGGGGGCACGAAAGGTCAGGGAAGGTATACGCGCGCGCAGCGCGTGTATCCCTTAAGCTGTGCGCGCGCAGCTCGCACGGGACTGCGCTGCCGAAGGCAGTGGGGACCCGGGCCGACTTTTTACCCAATCAGAAATGATTTTTTTTTTAATTTCTTTTCTTAACACTAAAAATTACTGTTAGTGATTCATTAATTTTAGTGATTCCTTTGAAAATACTGACCCGCTAGCGGGCGAAGCCAGCTAGTCTCCTTATATTATTAAAATCTGTACGCGTGTGTGTGTCTGTCTGTGAGAAACGGCTTGACGCAGCAAAAACTCTGCCGCTAACGGTCGCACGGACTTCGAACAGGTACCGATGGACAGAGAATTTATCGCAAATCTGGGTTATCTAATTTGCTAAACGATGCGACCCTAATTAGCGGAGATATTAATTAAAATGGTGACCCATGTCAAATCAAAAAACGATTCGAAATCGGAGGTGACCGCCATTTTGTTACGGAACAGCCTACCTCGAAAGAAAAAGCAAAGAGAGAAAATTTCGGGGGGTTATGTAAAGCGATCCTGTTTGAACGGTTCAACGTATCGAAAATACACTGTTACCAAAAGAAAGAGCATTTATTACTGATTCTTACGGTACAATTTTTTTTAAAAAATACGGATTTTTTATATTTTTAAAAAAAGTTTTAAAAAGGGTCGAAAATTTCTCTTTTTCGCGGTCGTTTTTTTTTAAACGACCTGTACGACCCAGTATTCCTTCCATTTCTTAACAGCTGGTATATAAAGAAAGGCCATTTAATCCTCTTTCGAACCATATAAACATTTTTACAAAATACGGATTAGCGATCCATATTTTTAGATTTTACGAAACATCGATTTTTTCGTAAAACATTTTATAACTCGAAAGCGTTTAGAGATAAATCATTTCTTTTTTTTTTTTGTACATAGATCTCGCATTCATAATTTAATTCCTAAAAGATTGAGAGAAAATTTCAAAAACTGAATGAGTTATAAATTTTTTAATTTCACGCTTTAAACCCATTGAAACAGAATACCGACCTTCCTTCCGTCAAATGAAGCATTGCAAAATGAAATAATGCAGACGTCCATTGCGTCACCATAGCAACCCGTTCAATTTCTCGACGAAAGCGAAATAATAATAATAATAATAATCTCCTTATATTATTAAAATCTGTGCGCATCTGTCTTTCTGTCTGTCTTTCTGTCTGTCTGTGTGTCTTTCTGTCTGTCTGTCTGTCTGTCTGTCTGTCTGTGAGAAATGCCTTGTGACCGCTAAAGCTCCGGCGCTAATGGTCGCATCGCTTCGAAACCGGTGTCAACAGACGCAGAATTTCTTCATCTCGACATCGCGATAATTCGCTAAGCGATGCGACCCTAATTAGCGGAGATATTAATTAAAACGTCCACCCTTGTCTACCAAAAAATGACCCAGAATTCATGATTAAATGCTTAAAAAGCGACATTTTTACGGAAAAAGTGGAAAATAAATTAGAAATATCAGTCGTATCGTTACAAATAAGGTATCAAATGAAAGATCCGATTTTTCTGAATCCGACGGTTTAAACAGCTTATCGATAGGGCAATTAGATTTTTTAAAATTAACTAAAGTATGAAAAAAAAGGTGGCAACAAATCACAAGAGTTTTATTAATTTCGCAATAGACGTATTTCGGTTACCATGGCGCCGGGCGAAAGAATAAATAGATTTTACTTCCTGCTTTACTGATTTTGTACTGGAAATAAAAATTGCAAATTTCAAAATGCTTCAATTTTATTCAAAATTATTTCAAACTTGCTACACACTTTTAACATCACAAGACGAAGTAGCAGTTAAAATTTCACCGGGTTTCCAAAATAAATAAAAAATGTACAATTTAATTGCAAATTAAATTTTATTCTCATACGCGTATTTCAAATTCTAACTATGATTAAATTATTTTTAATACATCTTTCGAAAGATATTTTAAAGTACTTTTATATTATCGAAAGTGGGATTCAAGATTTCGCTTCATTTACACGTTTTGAAGTCTCCTGAATCGGTTTTCTTTTGTATCTCAGCTACTAATTAAAATAATTTCATAAGTAATACATCATTAGATAGCTTTGTTGATTTGGAATCGAATAGTAGATTACAAAAATTTCTACCGCCAGATGGTGATGTAATATTTTAAAATTTCAATTTCTAATTATGATTAAATTATTTTTAATACATCATTCGAAAGATATTTTAAAGTTCTTTTATATTATCTAAAGTTTTAACCAGATTTGCACGTTTTGAGGTGTCCTAATTAGGTTTTCTTTTGCATCTCAGCTAATTCAGTTAGACCGTTTAAAATTCGTATATGTAGGTTAAATAGGAAGGGATGAAAGGGTGGGGAAGATATAGGCGTGCACCGCGCTGCCGAAGGCAGTGGGGACCCGGTCCGACTTTTTAATCGATGAGAAATGATTTTTTTTTTTTTTCATTTTCTTTTCTTAAGAATAAAAATTTAATTGGAGAAGAAATATGTGCGCGTAGTGCGCGTATACCTTCACACGTGCGTGCGCAGCGCGCATGGGTCTGCGCTGCCGAAGGCAGTGGGGACACGGTGTGAGTTTTTACCCGATCAGAGGTGATTTTTTTTAGGGGGCACGAAAGGTCAGGGAGGGAATACGCGCGCGCAGCGCGTGTATTCCTTAACTTGAGCGCGCAGCGCGCACGGGACTGCGCTGCCGTAGGCAGTGAGGACTCGGTCCGACTTTGTACCCGATGAGAAAGGATTTTTTAAATTTTCTTTTCTTAAGAATAAAAATTTGATTTGAGAAGGAATATATGCGCTCAGCGCACGTACACTCTCACACATGCGCGCTGCGCGCGCATGGGCCTGCGCTGCCGAAGGCGGTGGTGACCCGGTGTGAGTTTTTGGGGTGAGAAGTGAGCAGTTGTTGCAGTTGGGGTGAGCAGTTTTTGTGTGAGCAGTGGGGACCTCGGCCGACTTTTACCCAATCAGAAATGTTATTATTATTTTTTTTTTTATTTCTTTTCTTGACACTAAAAGTTACTGTTAGTGATTCATTAATTTTAGTGATTCATTTGAAAGTACTGACCCGCTAGCGGGCGAAGCTCGCTAGTCTCCTTATATTATTAAAATCTGTACGCGTGTGTGTTTTTGTCTCTCTCTGTGTGTGTGTGTGTGTGTGTGTCTGTGAGAAACGGCTTGAAACGGAAAAGGCTCCGCCGCTAACGGTCGCACGGACTTCGAACAGGTACCGTCGGACAGAGAATTTATCGCAGATGTACGATATGTAATTTGCTAAACGATGCGACCCTAATTAGCGGAGATATTAATTAAAATGTCGACCATTGTCTAACGAAAAATGACCCAGAATTCATGATTAAATGCTTAAAAAGCGACATTTTTACGGAAAAGGTGGAAAATAAATTAGAAATATCAGTCGTATTGTTACAAACAAGATACCATTGGAAAGGGCTTTTTTTTCTTAAACCGATGGTTTAAACGGCTTATCGATCGGACAATTAGATTTTTTAAAATTAACTAAACTATAAAAAAATATTGGCAACAAATCACAAGAATCTTAGCTTTGCAGACTTTTCGTCTACAGCAGTCTTCAACGGAAACACATCTGGTATTTAATGAAGTCACGTGTTTCGTACTGCGGTTAAAAATTGCAATTTTCTATTTTCTTCAATTTTTCAAATTTTATTTCGTATTTAATATTTACACCACAAAAAAAACTTGCATTTCAAATTTCATCGATTTTGGTCCATAAACAAAAGATTTACATTTTAATTGCAAATTAAATTTTATCTTTACACGCCGGACATTTTTGCAATATTCTAATACGCGTATTTCAATTTCTAATTACGATTAATTTATTTTTTATACATCATACGAAAGATATTTTAAAGTTCTTTTACATAATTCAAAGTTTTCAACAGATTTACACGTTTTGAGGTCTCCTGAATCAGTGTTCTTTTATGGCGCTGTAATATTTTCAAATTTCAATATTTCAATTTCTAATTATGATTAAATTATTTTTAATGCTTCATTCGAAAGATATTTTAAAGTTCTTTTAAATTATCGAAAGTTTTCACCAGAATTACACGTTTTGAGGTTTCCTGAATCAGTTTTCTTTTATGGCGTTGTAATATTTTCAGATTTCAATATTACAATTTCTAATTATGATTAAATTATTTTTAATACTTAATTCGAAAGATATTTTAAAGTTCTTTTATATTATCGAAAGTTTTCACCAGATTTACACGTTTTGAGGTGTCCCGAATGAGTTTTCTTTTGTATCTCAGATACTAATTATAATAATTTCATAAGTAATACATCATTAGAAAGCTTTTTTGATTTGGAATCGAACAGTGGAATACAGAAATTTCTACCGCCAGATGGCGCTGTAATTTTTTCAAATTTCAATATTTCAATTTCTAATTATAATTAAATTATTTTTAAAGCATCACTCGAAAGATATTTTAAAGTTCTTTTAAATTATCGAAAGTTTTCACAAGATTTACACGTTTTGAGGTGTCCTGATTACGTTTTCTTTTGCATCTCAGCCAAATGAGTTAGATCGTTCAAAATTGGTATACGTAGGTTAATTAAGAGGGCCTGAAAGAGTGGAGAAGAAATAGGCGTGCACCGCGCGCGTATCCCTTAACTTGTGCGCGCGCAGCGCGCACGCGACTGCGCTGCCGAAGGCAGTGGGGACCCGGTGCGAGTTTTTTTCCCGATCAGAAATGATTTTTTTTTAGGGGGCATGAAGGCTCAGGGAAGGAATGCGCGCGCGCAGCGCGTGTATCCCTGAAGTTGTGCGCGCACAGCGCGCACGGGAATGCGCTGCCGAAGGCAGTGGGGACCCGGTGCAGGTTTTTACCCGATCAGAAATGATTTTTTTGGGGGGGGGGCACGAAGGGTCAGGGAAGGAATACGCGCGCGCAGCGCGTGTATCCCTTCAGTTGTGCGCGCGCAGCGCACACGGTACTGCGCTGCCGAAGGCAGTGGGGACCCGGTGCGAGTTTTTACCCGATCAGAAATGATTTTTTTTAGGGGGCACGTAGGGTCAGGGAAGGAAAACGCGCGCGCAGCGCGTGGGGACCCGGCCCGACATTTACCCAATCAGAAATGATTTTTTTTTAAATTTCTTTTCTTAACACTAAAAGTTTCTGTTAGTGATTCATTATTTTTAGTGATTCATTTGAAAATACTGACCCGCTAGCGGGCGAAGCCAGCTAGTCTCCTTATATTATTAAAATCTGTGCGCATCTGTCTTTCTGTCTGTCTGTCTGTCTTTCTGTCTGTCTGTCTGTCTGTCTGTGAGAAATGCCTTGTGACCGCTAAAGCTCCGGCGCTAATGGTCGCATCGCTTCGAAACCGGTGTCGACAGACGCAGAATTTCTTCATCTCGACATCGCGATAATTCGCTAAGCGATGCGACCCTAATTAGCGGAGATATTAATTAAAACGTCCACCCTTGTCTACCGAAAAATGACCCAGAATTCATGATTAAATGCTTAAAAAGCGACATTTTTACGGAAAAAGTGGAAAATAAATTAGAAATATCAGTGGTATCGTTACAAATATGGTATCAAATGAAAGATCCGATTTTTCTGAATCCGACGGTTTAAACAGCTTATCGATAGGACAATTAGATTTTTTAAAATTAACTAAAGTATGAAAAAAAAGGTGGCAACAAATCACAAGATTTTTATTAATTTCGCAATAGACGTATTTCGGTTACCATGGCGCCGGGCGAAAGAATAAATAGATTTTACTTCCTGCTTTACTGATTTTGTACTGGAAATAAAAATTGCAAATTTCAAAAATGTTTCAATTTTATTCAAAATTATTTCAAACTTGCTACACACTTTTAACATCACAAGACGAAGTAGCAGTTAAAATTTCACCGGGTTTCCAAAATAAATAAAAAATGTACAATTTAATTGCAAATTAAATTTTATTCTCATACGCGTATTTCAAATTCTAACTATGATTAAATTATTTTTAATACATCTTTCGAAAGATATTTTAAAGTACTTTTATATTATCGAAAGTGGGATTCAAGATTTCGCTTCATTTACACGTTTTGAGGTCTCCTGAATCGGTTTTCTTTTGTATCTCAGCTACTAATTAAAATAATTTCATAAGTAATACATCATTTGATAGTTTTGTTGATTTGGAATCGAACAGTAGATTACAGAAATTTCTACCGCCAGATGGCGCTGTAATATTTTCAAATTAAAATAGTTCAATTTCTAATTATGATTAAATTATTTTTAATACATCATTCGAAAGATATTTTAAAGTTTTTTTATATTATCGAAAGTTTTCACTAGATTTACACGTTTTGAGGTAACCTGATTAGGTTTTTCTTTTGCATCTCAGCTAATTCAGTTTGACCGTTCAAAATTGGTATATGTAGGTTAATTTGGAAGGGCTGAAAGGGTGGGAAAGATATAGGCGTGCACCGCGCTCACGGGACAGCGCTGGTCCGACTTTTTAACCGATGAGAAATGATTTTTTTTTTTTCAATTTCTTTTCTTAAGAAAAAAATTTGACTTGAGAAGGAATATGTGCGCGTAGCGCGCGTATACCTTCACACGTGCGCGCGCATGGGTCTGCGGTGTGAGTTCTGCGGTGTGAGTGGGGTCTGCGGTGTGAGTGGGGACACGGTGTGAGTTTTTACCCGATCAGAAATGTTTTTTTTAGGAGGCACGAAGGATCAGGGAAGGAATACGCGCGCAGCGCGTGTATTCCTTAACTTGAGCGCGCGCAGCGCGCACGGGACTGCGCTGCCGTAGACAGTGAGGACCCAGTCCGACTTTGTACCTGATGAGAAATGATTTTTTAAATTTTCTTTTCTTAAGAATAAAAATTTGATTTGAGAAATCAAATTTTATTTGGACCCGGACCGACTTTTTACCCAATCAGAAATGATTTTTTTTTTTTTTTTTTAAATTTATTTTCTTAACACTAAAAGTTACTGTTAGTGATTCATTAATTTTAGTGATTCATTTGAAAATACTGACCCGCTAGCGGGCGAAGCTCGCTAGTAATAATAATAATAACAGCTGGCACTGATTGAGAATCGGAGGTATTTTGAGTAAGATAAAAAATATTTTAAAATTTCAATATTTCAGTTTCTAATTAAGATTAAATTATTTTTAATACATCATTTGAAAGATATTTTAATGTTCTTTCATATTATCGAAAGTTTTCACCTGATTTACACGTTTTGAGGTCTCCTGATTAGGTTTTCTTTTGCATCTCAGCTAATTGAGTTAGAACGTTCAAAATTGGTATATGTAGGTTAATTAGGAGGGGCTGAAAGGGTGGGGAAGAAATAGGTGTGCACCGCGCGTGATTTTACCCGATTTACACGTTTTGAGGTGTCTTGATTAGGTTTTCTTTTGTATTTCAGCTACTAATTAAAATAATTTCATAAATAATACATCATTAGAACGCTTTTTGGATTTGGAATCGAACAGTGGAATACAGAAATTCAAACCGCCAGATGGCGCTGTAATATTTTCAAATTTCAATATTTCAATTTCTAATTATGATTAAATTATTTTTAAAACATCATTCGAAAAATATTTTAAAGTTCTTTTAAATTATCGAAAGTTTTCACCAGATTTACACGTTTTGAGGTGTCCTGATTACGTTTTCTTTTGTATCTCAGCCAAATGAGTTAGATCGCTCAAAATTGGTATACGTAGGTTAATTAAGAGGGCTTGAAAGGGTGGAGAAGAAATAGGCATGCACCGCGCGCGTATCCCTTAACTTGTGCGTGCGCAGAAGGCACGGGACTGCGATGCCGAAGGCAGTGGGGACCCGGTGCGAGTATTTACCCGATCAGAAATGATTTTTTTTTAGGGGGTACGAAGGGTCAGGGAAGAAATACGCGCGCGCATGCGATTGCGCTGCCGAAGGCAGTTGGGACCCGGTGCGAGTTTTTACCCGATCTGAAAGGATTTTTTTTTATGGGGCACGAAGGGTCAGGGAAGGGATACGCGCGCGCAGCGCGTGTACTCTGAAGTTGTGCGTGCACGGGACTGCGCATCCGAAGGCAGAGTCCCGGTGCGAGTTTTTACCCGATCAAAAATGATTTTTTTTTTTAGGGGCATGAAGGGTTAGGGAAGGAATACGCGCGCGCAGCGCGTGTATCCCTTAAGTTGTGCGCGCGCAGCGCGCACGGGACTGCGCTGCCGAAGGCAGTGGGGACCCGGTGCGAGTTTTTACCCGATCAGAAATGATTTTTTTAGGGGGCACAAAGGGTCAGGGAAGGAATACGCGCGCGCAGCGCGTGTATCCCTTAAGTTGTGCACGCGCAGCGCGCACGGGACTGCGCTGCCGAAGGCAGTGGGGACCCGGGCCGACTTTTTACCCAATCACAAATGATTTTTTTTAAATTTATTTTCTTAACACTAAAAGTTACTGTTACTGATTCATTAATTATAGTGATTCATTTGAAAATACTGACCCGCTAGCGGGCGAAGCCCGCTAGTTATATTATTAAAATCTGTACGCGTGTGTGTGTGTCTGTCTGTGAGAAACGGCTTGACGCAGCTAAGGCTCCGCCGCTAAAGGTCGCACAGACTTCGAACAGGTACCGTCGGACAGAGAATTTATCGCAGATCAGGGTTATCTAATTTGCTAAACGATGCGACCCTAATTAGCGGAGATATTAATTAAAACGTCGACCATTGTCTAACGAATAATGACACAGAATTTACGATTAAATGCTTAAAAAGCGACATTTTTACGGAAAAAGTGGAAAATAAATTAGAAATATCAGTCGTATCGTTACAAACAAGATACCATTGGAAAGGGCTATTTTTTCTTAAACCGATGGTTTAAACGGCTTATCAATCGGACAATTAGATTTTTTTAAATTAACTAAACTATAAAAAAATATTGGCAACAAATCACAAGAAAAGATTCTTGTGATTTGTTGCCAATATTTTTTTATTAGCTTTGCAGACTTTTCGTCTACAGCAGTCTTCAACGGAAACACATCTGGAATTTAATGAGATCACGTGTTTCGTACTACGATTAAAAATTGCAAATTTCTATTTTCTTCAATTTTTCAAATTTTACACATTTTATTTAGTATATAATATTTACACCACAAAACAAACTTGCATTTCAAATTTCATCGATTTTCGTCAATAAACAGTGGGGACCCGGTGCGAGTTTTTACCCGATCAGAAATGATTTTTTTTTTAGGGAGCACGAAGGGTCAGGGTAGGAATACGCGCGCGCAGCGCGTGTATCCCTTAAGAGGCTACTTCAGTCACCGTTGCCGGAAATCAAAGCCAGTGTAATCCTATAGTAAAATTCGCCCCCTTATAACTCATTAACAAATGAATATTTTTAAATTCCGTTTTCACATTCAGAAAATTCACAACTGTTACATGAGAAATCTGTTTTTAAAAAATGATTATTTTTATTTTTAATATTTTATTTTTAAGCTGAAATATTCGAATTTTCACTTGATTTTGTTCATTGGTCTTAAGAAATTAACAAATTACTGTATCGAATAGCTTAAAATAGTCAGCTTTTTCTAAATGATCAAGCTTATTATTAATTCTTAAGAAAAAAAATTAAGTTTAAAAGCAGTTCCGAAGTATGAAAATTTGCTAAAAATTCTGCATTTTTATGTAAAACCACGCCTCTCATCCCGAACAACTGGAAGGAAGTAATTACAGGTGATTGATTATCTTTGGTGGGGTGAGAATTCTTTCAGGACCGTTCAGAGTGAACCTCCAGGGGAAACTAGTTTTGTATGGACCCAACACACACACCTAAATATAATCTATAAGTAATTTCATGTATCTTTCAAAATATATACTGTGCAACGAAAATATTGCAACATTGTAGTCCGACTTTTTAGATTTTTGTACAGTGACATAATTTTATATCTATATATTTTTTCCTTCCGTGATATATGTAATTTTATTGTGTACGTATATGTATGCAAATGAAACAGGAATTTCTATTATAGTATTACATCGTGTCAGGTAATCCGATCTGGTACGGCTCGAATTTGCATTAATTTTTTCACGCGCAATATATATGTGTATGTATGTATATATATATCAGTACAAAAACCCTTAACGGGTTAAAAGTTTGTGACGCAGCTACTTTATCACTATAAGAATTTGAAATATGGGTCTTAAAAATAATGATATCAAGTTTTAAGTGACGCTCTTCTATTAGTTAAAATATACATAGATTTTCTTATTTGATCATTCGCTTTTTTCTTTTATTTATATTTACAATGCAAACATAATATTTTTAACTTCAAGATAAGACAAATATATAAAATATACTCACTGATGCTTTTTCATTTTCATTTCAATTTCAAAATAACAGTTTTAAAAGGAATGATATAAAAATTCCAGTCACGCCTCGGTGTCATTTTAAAAGATTTGTTTTTAGATTCCATTAAAATTACCTTTGTTTTGTCTGATAAAGTATATTTACACATTCAAACAGTGCTTTTAATTTTTAAATATGCTGTCAAATAATCACACTTTCACTGAGTTTGCATTATAAATAAAAATTATTTATTTCAATAAATCGATTTGTCTTTTGCGTCACGCTATCCAAAACTGTGAGTAAAATATATGTAAATGTTATTTTGTATCATAGTATCCAACTAAGTGAGAATTTCTGCAAAGAGACAGTGTGATGCAAAGAAAACATTTGCACAAATTTTACTTGCAGTTTTGGATAGCGTGACGCAAAAGACAAATCGATTTATTGAAATAAATAATTTTTATTTATAATGCAAACTCAGTGAAAGTGTGATTATTTGACAGCATATTTAAAAATTAAAAGCACTGTTTGAATGTGTAAATATACTTTATCAGACAAAACAAAGGTAATTTTAATGGAATCTAAAAACAAATCTTTTAAAATGACACCGAGGCGTGACTGGAATTTTTATATCATTCCTTTTAAAACTGTTATTTTGAAATTGAAATGAAAATGAAAAAGCATCAGTGAGTATATTTTATATATTTGTCTTATCTTGAAGTTAAAAATATTATGTTTGCATTGTAAATATAAATAAAAGAAAAAAGCGAATGATCAAATAAGAAAATCTATGTATATTTTAACTAATAGAAGAGCGTCACTTAAAACTTGATATCATTATTTTTAAGACCCATATTTCAAATTCTTATAGTGATAAAGTAGCTGCGTCACAAACTTTTAACCCGTTAAGGGTTTTTGTACTGATATCATTACTTTTTAGAGGTTATTGATCAAAAAATTAAAACGAGTCGTTCCGGCTCATAGGAAGGTTAGGTTGATTTATCTTTTCTTATGAAGATGCCACCATCTTTTTTCAAAATGACAGCTACAATTTATTAATGAACTTGGTAGATTTATTAAAGAGGTCTATTTACATATGGAGTTTTAAGCAAATCGGTTCAAAAGTTATTGTGATAATTTTCAAGTGGCCACCATTTAGAAACAAAGGACAGAGTGACTGAGATGCCCAGTGAACTTATCAAAGATATTTGAATATGTCAACTGTGCAAATGCGATTCAAACCGATTCCATATTACAAAAGTTATTGTAATAAAAAATTTTTAAGTGGCCGCCACTTGGAAACAAAATGGTGGAGCAAGTTGCCTAGCAAACTTTTCCAAGATATTTAAACTGTATTAAATTCACTCCCCAACTTTGATCTGAACCCAGTGGCGCCGATTATGTGGGGGGCTTGAGCCCCCCCAGAAAATTTTCTGTAAGGGATCAGCCCCCCCAGAAATTTTGAATACTGATTCTCTATTAAACAAGAAATTCTTTCCTCTATTTCTTATTTAGTTTCTTACCAAAATCATAGCTGTAAAATAAGGTTGTTGCAATTGAAAATGGACATAAATCGACTAAGAAAAAAAGAAAGAAAAACAAGAGAGGCTGAAAGTCTCTGTATGGGGCGCGGGGTGAGTTCAGAGGAAGATGATTCCCTTTACTGTGCTACACTTATAGTTTGTGCATGAGGAGCAAAAGTTTTCAGAAACATCGATGCAAAGTAATATAACTATTTTTACAAAAGTTACTGCCATATAAATTCGATTTACATAAACTAAATGGCAAAGATTATGATGGCATTTTCAGGTCCAGTTTTGGGGCCCTTTGCTACTCAAGAGCCCCTGGCACGTGCCCCTGTGTTAATCAGGTCGTTGTTTGTGTGTGCATATGTTCTTTTCCTTGGGTAAGCGTGTGTACATTATTACACCATATTTGATGACCTTGTATTAGAAATGTGATGCCCCCCACCCTCAAAAAATAATCTTGGCTACAGCCTTGGTTCGAGCCCCCCCAGAAATTTTTCAAAGTCGGCGCTGCTGTCTGAACCAGTTTAGTATTCTAAAAGTTATCGTTGTGGCATATTTTCAAGTAGCAGCCTGATTTCAAGTGGCTGCAACTTGGAAACTAGATAAATGTTGGAACAAAATTCATCCAAGATATTTGTGTGATAAGTTCAATGTCCAACTTAAATTGATTCAGTATTTCAAAAGATGAGAAAATTGCATATATTTCGGTAATCAGATGCAAAAATTATGTAATCAGAAAACATACGCCAAAAAAAGGCATAAATCTCGCTGATTTTTGACTCAATATATGTATTTAACATCTGTGATATCACTTTTCAGAAATAGCACGAATTTCGTCCATTATAGCAGCGAAAATATTTGCCTATCTTTATTTAGTGAAAAAGAGAAACAATCGCTATTTGAGCAATTAGCCATGATAAAGGTAAATTTTGTTAATAAGACATGAAACGATGGATTTCGACCCAGTGGCAGAAACACCGCGACATAGTTACGGACACAGAAAAGCGGCTTGCAGACAGTTTTTGTCTGCAACTTTCGAATAACAATTCACTTAAAAAAAACTTCTGTATAAAAACTAAAACTAATACTTTTATTATTTATAATTATCTATATTGTGTTGTGTCAAACATTGCTATAAAATATTTAATTGAATGAGATGAATTGAATGAGTACACACAATTGTTTATACTATATTGTCCTGCAGTAAAATTGTATTGGTGTATTGTTGCACGATATCACCTGATGTTACCCCCCCCCCCCAATCACCTTTCAGGCTTTTTGAGTGTAAGCCATTTTCACCACTGATTAACACAAATTTTGCAGACAGATTATGAAATTTTAAAAGCCTGTCACAGACAGCTACGAAACTTTCTGCCACTGGGGATTTCGATAATTCACTGCAAAAATATTATGTTGTTTTGTAATGAATTAACAGCTTATTTCGTACTTTGAAAGATTAAAAGTAAATGTTATCGGTTAAACGATCCCGTATTGTAGATAGACTTTTGTGTTGCGTATTTCTGCAATGTATAAATAATAAAAAAAGTAATTTCATTATTGTTTTGTGAAATAATCTCATATCTCAGCAATCATTTTTTAAAAACATACAAAATTTAATAATTAGCAGTGAAATTCCAGTGGCAGAAAGTTTTGTAGCTGTGTGCGACAGGCTTTTAAAATTTCAAAATCTGTCTGCGAAATTTGCCTGTAATCAGGGATGAGAACGGCTTACACTCAAAAAGCCTGAAGCTGATAGCAGCAATCTTTGGGGGAGAGAGCTTAACAATAGTGGTGATCTCGTGCAACAATACACAAATACAATTTTACTACAGAACTATAGTAATAAACAATTATAAAATAATAAGTTGAACTCATTCAATTAAATATTTATAGCAATGTTTGACACAACACAGTATAAATAACAAAAGTATTAGTTTTGATACAGAAATTTTTATAAGTGAATTATGAAGTGGAGGAGAAGTTTTGGAGCAGTTTTAAAAGAAATTAGCACTTTTCTATGTCCCCGTAGAATCTTAGTAACAGGGGAAAAGAATACGCATATGCTGTCTATCAAGGGAGATATAGGCTGCTTAGGTCGCCGTTGTTAAGTACTGTTTTGTGTGTTCCTACCAAGGCACCTATATGGGGGCTCTAGAGTTCCTACCAAAGAGCATCTAAGACGTCATACATGGGTAGCGCATTGTCGCAGGCGAAAAATGTCCGTAAATTGCAGACAAAGACTGTCTGAAAGTTGTGGGCAATTTTTTTTATTAGTACAGAGACAGACAAAGAGTGTTCGAAAGTTACGGACTAATTGTTTTATTAGTGCAGACAAAAACTGTCTGCAAGCATTTATTCTGTGTCCGCGACTATGTCACCGTGTCACGGTGTTTCTGCCACTGGGGTGAAATAATAGTCTATATTAGCAATTAGTTGCTTTTGCATAATTTTAAAAAATAAGCGGTAAAATGATTGATTCCATATTTCAGCAAATTTATTGCATACATCGGATATTGTCTTTGCAAAAAAGGGCGAATTTCATTGATTAACATAGAGATAAAGCCTATTTCAGCAAACAATTAGGATTAAAATAACCTTATTAAGCAACGGCGAAATGATTGCGTGTTTCAATAATCAGCCACAAAACATCGTGAATTTCAGAAATCACCTTTGAAAAGATTTCAAATTTTATCGATTAACGCCGAATTAATATCGTATTTTAGCAATTAGTTGCACTTAAGCATAAATTTTTGACAGTTAATAGTAAAATGATCCCGTATTTCCGAATTAGGCTGCAAAATTATTGCATATTTCGGGATTCAGCTTTGAGAAAAGCATAAATTTCATAGATTAGCGGCGAAATAATTGAGTATTTGGAGATTAAACTTTATAAAGAATACGAATTTCATCGATTAGGCGCAAAATAATACAGTGAATTTTATTAGTTAGCAGAGATATAATAGCGGTATTTGGGAATTAAATGTAAATTTTAACTATAAAAATTGACACCATAGTTAGCGGTGAAAATAATCCCGTATTTTCGAAATCAGCTGCAAAATTATTGTGTATTTCAGCATTCAGCTTTGAGAACAAAGTGCAAATTACGTCTATTATCGACGAAATAATTGAGTATTTGGGACATTTAACTTAAAAAACGCAGAAACTTTATTAATTAGCGATGAAAAAAATTATGCATTTTAGCAATCAATTGTAAAATTATCGCGAATTTTGGAAATCAGTCTTGAAATATGTGAATTTTATCGATAACTGGTGAAATTATAGCATATTTTAACAAGTGGTTGTGACTATATGTATAAATATTGTTAATTTCACATTTATTTTTGCACATGCTGTGCAGTTTTTTTTTTTTTTAATAATAATGTATAGACCTTAAAAAAAAAAAAAAAAAAAAAAAAAGATGATACCTATATGTACCAGATTGAACAAATATCGAGAGAGAAAAATAGATACCTACCATTCCTTATAGAATGTGTAATTTAATTATTTATGGGGGAAAATTCTTAGGGAATCTACATATTTAAAGCCTGCAACAACTTAAAAATATTATTGTAGATTACAATTTAAAAATTTTTAAATAAAATTATCTAAAAAATAAATATTTAGAAATTATTTAAGTAAAAATTCTTAAATTGCAAATTAGAAGTATTTTGCAACAAATATTTCACTGGCTCCTAATTATTTTAATTATACTTTTATGAAATTTCAGTTCTTTTGGTCAGTAGATTTTGAGCTACACTAAAAAACTAATATCACCAAGAGATTTAAGATTGAAAAAAAAAAAAAAAAAACATTAAAAAACTCAAAAGTCCCAATAAGTATAATTGCTAAGCATATTGACTAAATTACTTCAAATTTAGTATCCAGTTGTAAAGTTTTCTCCAGGATCTAAAAGTCAAAATTGTGTATTCGTTGGAAATATAAATTTTAACATCGTTGCACACTATTCGAAAATCTGACTTCCAAACAGGGTTGTTGATTTTTTTTATTTTTTTCAAAAAAATCGATTTTTTTTATTTAAATCAAGATTTAATTGATTTTTATTATGTATTCATACATTATTGTACAACATTTGTTTTTTATTATGTGTATATATATGCACAATATCCACACTATCAATCATTTTACTTAAATTATAAAAATATAAATAATATTCTATTTCTATAGAAAAAATCCATGTAGGCATTTATTACCAACATTTTTATTCAACATAATATCTTCATAATAAGAAGTAATTGTATAACAATCATAAATGCGGTAGTATGAGCCACTCAACTTCAGACTTTGACTTTGTAGCTACAATAATGTATTGAAATAAAGCAAAATTTTACTCACACTATTGAACACATAAAATAATTTTGGAAAAGGATAATTTAGTAGGAAATATGACATATAACTGAAGCAATGTATTAAGAGAAAAAAATCTTTACTCATAGTTTCTAATCAAAATTTTAAAAAAAATAAGGAATTAGGGAAGATAAAAAAAAAAAAAAAAAAAGATATCCTAAAAAATTTTTACTTAGGTTTAACAAATATCATTTGAATCAAGAAAATTTTTTCACACTTTACCCATTAACAATATTCATATTTTCATTACCATTTTAATACTTTCACTTTTTTTTTTTAATCTTTTTTTTTACATTTAGTGGGTACAATTCATTAAAACAAGCAGTGACAGCAGCCTCGAATTGTATTTAATTGATTATATGTAGTTAAATTAAAATGTTATTATTTTTTAAAAACTTTTTGGAGCCTGCAGGGCTTTTTAAACAGTACAATGTAAACAATGCTATTATTTTTTAAATATCATATGAGCCAATGCTAAATGACATAAACTGGTATAAGAGCTAAATAAATAAGGAAATATTTTCTTTTTTAAATGTTTTTAGAAATTGCAGAAGTAGGAATTTCATAGTAAATATTAAATAATACATTGGGAAATTGAGAACTAAAAACTTTAAAATATATCCTTAAAGTGTTTGAGATAAATGAAGGCGGTAAAAACTGATAAAACCCGTTACACCATTGCACAGTAAGTATTATGCCAACCCTGTGGCAACTTGTACCGCTAAAACGCTCTAGAGTGATCCCTGGTAGCAGGAGTTGTTTATATTTAATGTCTACGGATATTCCACCTCCTTCCATGACTTAGCGGTAAGGTATATCTATATAGTTTTATTTTCTTAAAACTTACAATTAGTTTTTCATAAAATGTAATTACATGTTTCGTCTGTTATGAAGAACAAAAATGTTGTAAAATATAAACAAACCAGTGTTTCCACTACAGTCGCTTTTTATGCAAAATGCTATACAGTTATCCAAAATATGATCACACATTTATACTAAAAAATTACATTAAACTAAATTAGTACTATTTTACATTTAATAAAAAAAATCTTTCACAAAAAAGTCACAATAGACAATTTGCACGTTTTCGGATTTTATTCTAATAGAAAATGAAAAGGTAAGAAAATAAATACATACATATTCATTACATGAATAATAATAAATACACAATAAATACATACATTTTCTTTATTTGAAATCTAATGTCTGATTTATAACAATTTTAACATCGCACTATTTACTGTACAGAGAAAACGCAGTATAATATATCGTGACGTCACTCTTTATGACAACAAACTAAAGTAATCGTTGTTTACATTTGATTTCATGCTTTGCTTTGCTTCTTGAATCAGTGAAATAGGTTTTCTATGATATAATAATGACTGATATTAAAAAATTGTAGTATAAATATTGTATTATTTGTATTGTACCATTTTGCACTAATACAACACACAACAGCTAACGCTTCTCAAAAGTTATTTTTTAGCGTTCCACAGGATCCTATGAAACGAAAACATTGGACAACCGCCATGAAAAGAAAACATTTGAAAATGATGATAATGATATTGAATGATTCTAAGATGAAAAAGAAATGCTCAGAAATCACATAAACGATTAATAATCACGAAAGTTAAAACAAATTGCTGCTTACTAACCAGGCTAACAGAATGTAAACATTGAAGCATCATAAACTGTGACGTCAGGCAGCCTTTTGAAGTCACATGATTTTTGGTTAATTTTAAAATTATTTTTTAAATTAATGAGAACTTTTTTTGCATTTTTAATAAACTTTTTGAAATTTATGGGCCTAAAACTACCATAAGAATAGGATTTTGTTCAAATCCCCCATGTGTGCAAATTCCTCATTCAGGATGAACTTTTTTCATTGTGATTTCGGACAAATTGTGAAAATAGTTTTCAGTTGCATAAATTTGGTAAGAAATGAAATTATAAACAAACTGTCACTAAACAGTGTGAGCAATCTATTAATGATAAATAATGCAGGCCTTGAAAGTGGGTTTAATTTTTAAGATGCATTTGTACAATTAACTGCTATGGGGGAAAAAAAGAAGAAGAAAAAGAAAACTAAGTAAGAAAGCTTTTGATAAGTTTTATTTAGCTTATTTTTGGAATAGCTTTACTATAAGGCGCCCATCGCTGTTGCTGATGTACATCTCACTGAATGAGTCGATTACTGCAAATCGATATTCTGAATCATTACAAAACATCAAAAATACATTTCAAGAAAATAAATTACTGTTTCACTCTGGTGCTTGTTTTGAAATTCACTGAAATAAATTAAGCATATTTTAAAGATTAATAAAATATTTAAAACAGTAATAGAAATTTGAGCTATTTCACAAAAAAAAAAAAAAAAATTTCAGAGAGCTTTCAAGCTTTAACACATAAAATTCAGCATTATAAATGATGTATAATCTAAAATAACTTGAAGATTTGCCCCAAAATTTCAAAATTACAGCCTTGCATGAATCTGAAAATGCATGAAAATCTGTACAGAAGCAATCACAAAACAAACAAAAAATAAATAAAATCACTGGATGCAGCTAATTTGTCATGCACGAATCTGAAAATTCATGCTACAGCGGTCAGTATCCCAATATTAAGACTAAAACAATATCACTGGATACCCCTAAGTCATAGCACATGAATCAGAAAATGCATAAAAAATCTGTACTACAGTGGTCACTATCCCGATATTAAAACAAAAAAAAAACATCACTGGATACTCCTAATTCATGGCACATGAATAAGAAAATGCATGAAAATCTATACTGCATCAATTACTAGAATACACTTTTTTCCCCTAAATAATTCCATTTATTAAAAAGTAAAATAAAATAATAAAATACACTCAAAAAATTAATTTTTATACCTCAAAAACGCATTAAAAAGAAAAATCATTCAGCTGGGCCGCATTACAATAAACACACGCGCGCGGCTGGCACAAAAAGAAAAACAAAGTTCCAAGACAGTTAAATGAAGTACCGATACAAAAAAGTTACTATTAAAAAGTGTCGATACACTGAATCTCATCACAGCATCATGAATCGCCAACAGGTACCCTATAGTAAAGCTTAGCCTTATTTTCTTTATACTGCTTGTGCTGCATTATTATATTTAGAGTAGAGTACAGTATAAGCTTGATACAGGGTTGCCACTCAAACAGGAGAATGAAATTCCCTGACTTTTAAAAGGTTTTCCAGGTATATTCTAAAAAAATTTCAGTCTAACCGTATATTGAGCATTGACTGTGTTGAGGGCAAAATAATTAACGTCCCACTTGTAAACACAAAATTTACATATGACAAAAGTTGCATATAATGATAGCATTTGTCGCTTATAAGCGAGATAAGAAATTCCTTACATGAGCAAAAGAGAAGGGTGGGGGTGTTTAAAAAAAATAGCAGAAGCTAATGGAGAAAAAAAAAAGGGGGGGGGGAGGGGAAATGACCGTGCATTGGCAGATTTTTCTTTTCACTGACTTTTATAGTCAATTTTCAAATTCCCTGACTATTCCAGGTTCTCCAGGTAGCGTGGCAACCCTGTTGATATAAAGTAGTTTTCATACTACCTTAGCTATATCCGTCAAAAGCATTATAAATGATTATTATGATACACAACTAAGACATTCAAATTCATTTAAAATTTAACAATATTGTATTAATACAGTATATATTGTATCAATACAGTATTAATACAATAATGTATTAATACAGTACATACAACATTTCCCAATTACCCATTACACTAGACTTGTGATGTATCTAATTAAGGCTGTAAATCAGTCAGATAGCTCCCTTTCTCCCTTCCCATGTTATCATATATATATAGGATTTTTGTTGTTTCGTTTTGCAAGGCTGTATCATTCAAAAATAAAGTTTTTCGTAATCTGTTTTTTGAAAAGAATAATACAGCTATTTTATTCCAATAAATAAATTTTGGACTGTAATCGAAGTATCTCTTAGTATCTCGATTAGTTAGGATCTCTAATCAAAACATTTAAATTTATTTTTCCAAAAATTGCTAAGCTAAAAGGTGACATATTACGAATAATAACAACATAATTAAAGTAATAATAAACATAATAAAGAATTCGAAAACTTGTTTAATTATCATATTACAGAAAACTGAGTAACATTTTGCGAAAAAAGCGACTATAAAAAATGTAAACAATGGTTTGTTTACAAATAACAATACTTCCGTGCAATCAGACGAAGCCTATAATTACATATACGTAAAATTATAAGCAAGTTTTAAGAATATAAAATTATAAAACACTTACCACTAAATCATGCAAGTAGGTGGAATTTTTGAATAAATATTTTAATTCCCCATTGAAAATAATAATGTAAAAATCACTGCTCACACTCTCGCTCTCATATCTCAGTGTTATTTTAATTTAATAAAAATTATGATTAACACGTTCACGCCGGCGTGGTACACCGGTGGGTCACAGCAAAAGTATCCGAGCACTACCAATATATGTCTAAATCATGCAAAATTTCGTATTAATTCCAATTTCCAATCAACAAATTAAACAAAAACACCGCGGCGCGGACGAATACAGGGAAAGCAATTAGCTTAGTGTCTACAGGATGTACGCATCCGTATGATGTACGCATGCGCTCCAAAGACCATGGACCATGGTATAAATTTGTGTGCATGAGGGATTTATTAAATGTTTTCGCTTTAAAAATATTTTTAATTCATTATGAATAATGATGACATAGAATATCTATAATTAAAAAATTCTTCATTTATTTTAAATATTATCTAAATACTTTTTTGACGAAATGGGAAATCTTAAAATTAAAATTATATTCTTCATAACAAAAATTTATTGACTGCATTCACGTTGGTCAGCCAACCAACGTGTCTTGAAAGTAAGAACCGAATTACGACATTTTTGCCGAATAAAAGCATGCATTTTGGCGGAGTAATATAGTTCTATTTTCAAAGCAACTTTTACAAAAAACAAGAGTTTTCCTGAAAAAAACAAAAACGTTACTCGATTCAGAAAGATCCCATTAACAACATATATTAATTAAATTAAAATCGTTCGTGCGGTTTTAGAGATATTTTTTCATGAATTTAGTTCATTACATCCTTACACCTCACGTTTTTCCTTTTTGGCTTTAAATTGAGATTCAGATCTTAAAACATACTGCATGTAGGAACGTAAAATTTTCAGGATAGATTAAGACCGACGATAAAAGATTATTTTGAAAATATCAGAACAAAATAAGGCATATTTGCTGAGATATTAAGTGTCGGCTTTTACAAATCTCTTTGATGTCAGACTAGGCGTATATATGAGTTCGCAGCTTTCCGTCCGTTTGTCCTTCCGCTTGCGTCACTCGAAAAACTGCCGTTTTTCATGATATATGTATTATTTTCAGAATAATTTCTATTTTTTTTTTTTTTTTTTTTCCTGGTGAATATAAGAACTTTTTTAATTCAGAAATTGGATGACATTTCTAAGTAACATGACTCATGACATGAATTTAATTGCAGTTGCGTAATTATTAATATTTAATATTTTAAATTGTCTATGAGCCAAATTTTCTAGCCTCCGAATGTATATTTGCCTCATTATTTTATTATTCTTATATATTGTCAAAATATTTCGAACAGTATTTAATATATAAGAAATTTTGCGAAACAATACACTGAAATTTATAGCTAGATTAGTAATTATTAATATAATTATAATATTATATTTATATTACAAATTACTAATTTTATAATAAACAAAACTTCATTATGTTAAATTAGCAACATATTATCCCTTAAAAGATTTTCTCAGTAATTAACTGTATTTTATGTACTAAAATTTTAATTTTGATTCATGTGTAACATAAATTTAACTATACATTATTGCGGGTCTGGTTGTGGGTCTGATGATCCAAGTTTCTGTCGGGTTTTTGGGTAGATAGTTATTTTACGGGACAAGTTTACCGAACTCTCGTATATTCTAATTCATATACAGGGCAGCTGATACAGTTTTTTGAAGGGAACCTTCGGCGAATGACAATTTTTTTTTTTTTTTTTTTTTTTTTTTTTTTAGAGGTATAACGCATAAATAACCAAAAATTATTATTATTATTTTCACTCTACCTGAATCTGATCCCGATAAAGCACATATGTAATTTTTTCTGTTTGGATTTATTATCATTTATATTATTTTTAATATTATTAAACTTTTTGTTAATTTTTTTAAGCATTTTAACTATTTTGTTGCGTTTTTCTCTAAAACAGCCAAATATTTTCTCCATATTTATTGTTTATATTATATATATTTTTTTGCAAGCATTATAAATTACGTTGAAATTCATTCTTTATATAAGCACAAAATATGAAAACAATAATGATTTTAGAAAAGAAAAATCTCTTAATACTTTCGCAAATATTGTAACTAGTAAACAAAATGATCTGAATAAGTTATAAGCCGTCCGAATACCTCCCCCCCCCCCCCCCCAAGTTATATCTAATACTCAATGTATTTCTCATATTTATAGAAAGTTTTATTAAAAAGGTAACCTGGTGATGAAAAAAAAAAAAAAAAAAAAGGAAAAAAAGAAAACAGTTTACTTCTTTCTGGTAATCCTAGCCCCCTAAGGTTTGCGCACCACTCGCTGTAATTTTTTTATAAACACTAAGTGATAAGTATTCAAATTTTCACTGAAATTGCTAACAACGAGACGTAAAAACAATTATTTTCTTTTACTTATTTTCTTATTTCCCCCCCCCCCCCCCCCACACACACAGGATATATAGTTCGACTGCTTATTTTTCTAATACTAAGTGAATGTTGAACCAATCTGATTGAAACGTCGCACTACTGTTGCAGTATAGGCAGTTGGCGACAATCTGGTACTCACCCAAGGATAAGGTGACTAGATGTCCTCATTTTTGGAGGATAGTCCTAGATTTGAAGAAAAAAGTCTGAATTTTGAAAAATTTTACTACGAAAGCTTTACTTTCGAATTTATTGAAAGTAAATATATATATATATTTGTATATAATTAGGCATTTGTAATATTTTTTAATTTTACTCCATTATAAAGATAAGCACCATACCTTAGGGGCAGTACGAAGACACCACAATTTTGGTACTCCATGGATGGTATGGATTCATCGCTTGTGTGACCCTCACAGGTATAATTTGGGATGGGAACATGGAAGTCATGCCTGTCACGACGGATTTTGCATGCACCATTCAATGTACATAACGGTATTTGGTTGATTTGAATATCGATATCGCAATCTTTCAGTAACGAGCTCGGCGCTCAACCGACCAGGCTAATGTAATAGGAAAATAATTTTTTAATCATATCATTTTTTTTTTCTTTTTAGTAATATGAAAATCATTGTTTGGTATTTATTCTGTATTGCAATTAGCAAATCACAAAAGTGCTTCTTTTTGTGTGCCCTTTTTCCGGTATTTGAACAAGAGATATTATTTTACATGTAACATTATATTATATTATCTATTATTATTATTATTATTATTATTATACCATCTCTTATTATTATCGTGCACTCAAATACGGTACGCTAAAGGCTACCGAAACAGCTGTCTGCTTTCCTGTTATTTATTTTTGGTGTTCTCGACATTGTTATTTGCTTTGTTTATAATTCCATGCCAAGTCTTCCACCAATATAACATGTAATGTTATTTTAAAGTCGTAAAACCTGTTGTTCAATTTCTATTTTGCAGAATTATATTAATTTTGTATAAGATGAACAATCGAAGAGTAGCAGAAGATAGTATTTAAATTAATAAAATAAGATTTTGAAAATTTTAATTTCGTATTTTAACTCCATTTCAGCTTAAATTTTGCTTAAACATAAAATTTACCATATATCATTGTCATAGTCTTATCAAGATGGTTACAATCTTTTGCAAATTTTCTCATTCACTATACTAAAAAGCAAAACGTAAGTTATTTTTATTTATTTTATTTTACTTTATTTATTTTGTAATATACTATGCTTGTAAAGCAAACTAAAAATTATAAATTAATTTTTACTTTCTTCTATATGTATATATAGAAGAAAGTATTAGATTCGTGAAAATTTTCGAACTTTAGTTTTCGATGGTTTTACACGTTTTGGGATGTCCTGGACACGATTTGACTGTTTTTAGAAAATTATTCACAACATTTTGAAGACAATAATTTATGCATTTTTTCTATATTTGCATTATTTCTTCTTATTATTCTACACTGTTTGAAGTAATTGTCTTCGCTTTTTCGTATTTACTCAATGAGAAAATATTACTATTATTTTATTAACTAACATTGATAAATTAAGATTTATTTTATAAAACGTATCAATTTTTGTATAATGCATTAATAATTTTTAAATAAATTACGATATATCATTTAAAAGATCTTACTTTATGTACTTTATACAATTTTTCATAGATATATATGTGTGTGTTTGTATGTATATCATGATTAATACACTTGATTCTTTTAAGTAATCATTTTGTTATTGCTATGTTTTTAACGAAAACCTTTCCTTACATTATTATTATATAAAATATATTTACTTGCATAATATTAATAAATATTTAGTTGCATGTATATTTAGCGTTTTCTCTAACAACCTTACATCAGCATGATTTTTTTTTATACATCATGCACATCATTAAAAAGATTATAATTTATAAAATTTGTTCTAAATTTATACTAATATTTATTATACTATATTCTTTTAAGTTTTTATTTATTTATATTTATTTATTGCCCTTAAAATCAATGAGAAATTAATATTAATATTTATAAATTTTATTTTCTAATTCTTATGACACATTATTTGAAATATTATATTAGAAATTAGACATTTATCTCTTTGACGTATGGTTTTAAAAGCGTATTTAAAAAAAAAAAAAAAAAAAAAAAAAAATGATTGAAATTACATACAAGTGAGGGATAAAATAATGTGAACCAGGGTTGGTTTTTTGACGTCAAAAACTGGTATTTGACATGACAGGTGTCAAAAACTAGTTTAAACTGTCAAAAACTGGTTTAAACCGTCAAAAACTGTCGAAATCCATATGTGAAAATTGGAAACTGTAATGTAAAATAATTTTATACATATTTTTAAGTTGCAATGTACTAAGTTTATAAGTTAACATTGATTATATATTTATATATATATATGTATAGGGGAGAGGGAATGTATATAAAATCTTTTTGTAAATTTCCTTAGAGCTACGAAAAATTGCATATATAGATGGTAAATTATAGTAATACAACTAAGCATATTAAAAATTCTTTAAAACTAACTAAATTTCAAAAAAATAATAAATAAAACTTTTACATTTTTAAAAAATGTCTAAATGTTTTCGGTTAATTTTTTTTCCATCCACACTTGATTATGATTTAAAAATACAAACTAAACATATTAGGTTATTACTTAGTTTTTGAATTCCATAATAGATTAATGTTGAAATTTCAATGAATATTTTTAGCATTCAAATGTAATATATTTTTTAAAAATTAAATCATAGCAACGAATCCACAAAGTAATATCCAGATATTCTAGAATATATAGTTATACTTATGTAAAATCAAGATATAACATTAAAAATTAATTAGACACGAGCATTTTTAAAAAGTAAAGGAAAATTTATTTATTTAAATACAGCTTGAGAAATTTTAATGTATTATTTAATATTGCATTTTGTTGTATTTAATATTACATTTCCATGCAAACACATGTAAATTTTCATACCTTTAAGACATTAATTCACAAAAGAGAGATGTACTGTAAACTTAAAGTACAATAAGTAGTTCACCTTAGAACACACAAGTTTCTATATTTGAATTTTTGTATTTTGTAAAGGTAATAAATATAAATTTTTTGTATTTAAAACAGACATCATTGGCATTCATAGGAAACCGATAATACTCTCCTAAAAATTATTTTTAACCATAGGAATCCTACAACTAACCACTTTTTTAAAGACTACATTATTTTATTTCTCGAAATATGACTACTTCATTGTTAAAATATACTAAGAAGTGTAAAATTAGAGGTTTTTGACATAAGTTTTTGACACAGGGTTTTTGACGTGACAGTTTAAACTGTGGTTTAAACCGTCAAAAACTATCATGCATCAAAAACCTGCCAACCCTGTGTGAACTCCTTAGATTTTTGACATTTATTTGATTATTTAAAAATATACTTCAAGCAGGGCCCGAAATTTCAACTCAGATTCACTCGCTGAAAAAAAGTTTTACTCGCCACAAGAAAGGGTCGCCAATTTTTTTTTTTTTTTCCCTTTCTTTCTTTCTCTTTTATGCGTTTTGGGGTTTTTTATTTTTCCTAACAACTTAAAATGTTTTTAAAAATATGCTTAAAATTATATATATTAAAAGTATGTGCGATATCATCCTGTTTCATAACCGCTGGCCAACTCGCAGCCCGCAGTGGCCCGAGAATTCAGGGAATTTCTAGTTTGACAACTTCGGTTAAAACATCTAAAATTAATAAATTGTTTCTGACTTTTTGAATGAAAATACCGATTAACCTAGCTAAATAAACAAATATCGCGCTTATTGATGTTAATAAAATATTATCATATCAATAATTGATTCTTACTATTAAACTTATATATAAACATAACTATAACTTGACTGTTCTATAGTTATTTTATGAACAAAAATATATTTAATATACATATTTTCTGTTTTAAATGCTCACGAGGCCACCGGAAACAAAAAAAAAATTACTATATGTATATGGTTAATGCATTTACACAATCCGGCCCGCCTGTGTAAAATCGATTTCTAATGCGGCCCGTCAAAAGTTTTGGGGGGGGTTAAAGTTTCATAATCATTTATAATTAAAAATCATTATAAAATATAGTATTTGAGATTTGAAAAATTTTAAATATCTAATAACATAAACGCAAAGAGTCATTAAAGAAAAAAAAAAAAAACTCTTTATCAAACAATATCCTAATAAATCTTTTTATTGTGAAAGATTAAGCTTCTTTATTTAACTATTATTTATTTAACTTTTTACATCAGAAATGTCTTTTTCGTCAATTTTATTATTGTAATCAGACGAAATGTCGATGTGTATAACTTGTTCGTTGTTGTCATTTGAAATAGCCATTTCGGAATAAATTTTTCGATAAAATCATTGCTTTCAAATCATAACAAGCGCAAATCCTTCTCGTTTCAGTAAAAAACATAAAAATGTAAACTGTTTTTTGATTATTATTCTGCAAAATAAACATAGTCAGCATCTTTAAAAGAGCTCGGGCTCATTTTCATGCGCCAATATCGCATAGGCAAACTTTCGCATTTCTCTTCTCTCGGAAAGTGAGGCTCTCTACTCGTCTATTCTCACTTTGCTTGGAGAAATAACAGTGCGAGAAACGAAACTACCGAAGAGATTAAAACTTTTATATGCATGCACTAAGCATTTTCCTTTCTCAAGCTGTGGCGATCGTCGGACAGCGCTCACACAGACTCGTCACTCCAAGAAGAGAAAAAGGAGAGTTTAAATATGAAGTTATAAGATGGCAAGATTTTGCTATATTTAAATCTATAAAAAAAAGTTTTCTGTCACCATATCGTGTAAGAATTCTATCTATAACTAGACCAAATTTTTACTCGCCACAGTAAAAATTCCACTCGCCAATGGCGAGCTGGCGAGCGGAAATTTCGCACCCTGCTTCAAGTATAATATTTTTTAACTTCAACAATGTAATTATCATAGTTTGACACATACTTTCAACAGAAAATTTAACCAACAACTACTCATAAAGATTGACAACAAATTAAAAAAGATAAAATGTGCTTGTAAAGATTTTGGTTTTAAAGTAAGTCCGATTGGCTACTCTAGGTTCCTAGGTCTGGGATTGAGAGAGGGCCCCGTGAGGGTGTTTTTTTTTAAATAGCCTGCATTTGCACTTGTTTTGGAGAAAAACATGGAACACTCCGAACGGTTTGGCCGACGAGCGTGACTTTGACCAGCACCTCACGTCTACCAGCTTTTACAATAGAACTTCTCGGCCACTGTGAATTTGTACAGATAATATTTTGTATAGACTAGCGAGCTTCGCCCGCTAGCGGGTCAGTATTTTCAAATGAATCACTAACAGTAACTTTTAGTCTTAAGAAAATAAGTTGAAAAAAAAATCATTTATGATTGGGTAAAAAGTCGGCCCAGTTCCCCACTGCCTTCGGCAGCGCAGTCCCGTGCGCTCTGCGCGCGCACAATTTAAGGGATACACGCGCTGAGCGCGCGTATTCCTTCCCTCACCCTTCGTGTCTCCAAAAAAAAAAAAATCTGATCCGGTAAAACTGCCATGGGGTCCCCACTGCCTCCGGCAGCGCAGACACATGCGCGCGCAGCACGCATGTGTGGAGGTATACGTGCGCTTCGCGCACATATTCCTTCTCAAGTTAAAATTTTATTCTTAAGAAAATTTATTAAATCTTTTCTCAATGGGTAAAAATTCGGACCGGGTTCCCACTGCCTTCGGCAACACAGTCCCGTGCGCGCTGCGCGCGCGTATTCCTTCCCTGACCCTTCGTGCCTGAAAAAAAAAAAAAATCTGATCGGGTAAAAACTCCCACCGGGTCCCCACTGCCTCCGGCAGTGCAGACCCATGCGCGCTGCGCGCGCACGTGTGAAGTTATACGTGCGCTGCGCGCACATATTCCTTCTCAAGTCAAAATATTATTCTTAAGAAAATTTAAAAAATCATTTCTCATCGGGTACAAATTCGGACCGGGTCCCCACTGCCTTCGGCAGCGCAGTCCCGTGCGTCCTCCACGTGCACAAGTTAGGGGATACACGCGCGGTGCACGCCTATTTCTTCCCCCACTCTTTCATTCCCTCTTAATTAACATACGTATACCAATTTTGAACGATCTAACTCAATTGGCTGAGATGCAAAAGAAAACGTCAAAATATGTGTGTAAATCTGGTGAAAACATTCGATAATATTAAAATACTTTAAAATATCTTTCGAATGATGTATTAAAAATAATTTAATCATAATTAGAAATTGAAATTTTTAAATTTTTAAATATTACAGTGCCATCTGTCGGTAGAAATTTCTGTAATCTACTGTTCGATTCCAAATCAACAAAGCTTTCTAATTATGTATTACTTATGAAATTATTTTAATTAGTAGCTGAGACACAAAAGAAAACTGATTCAGGAGACCACAAAACGTGTAAATCTGGTGAAAACTTTCGATAATATAATTCCACTTTCGATAATGTAACAGTACTTTAAAATGTGTATCGAATGACGTATTAAAATATCTTTCGAATGATGTATTAAAAATAATTTAATCATAATTAGAAATTGGTGAGTTTCGGAAGAAACCACGGAAAACTCCGAACGGTTAGGGCGAATGAGTGTCCTAGCCCGTATTTACGTGTGTCTCGGAAGAAACCACGGAAAACTCCGAAAGGTCAGGGCGATGAGCGCGACCTGGGATCGAACCCGGAACCTCCCACTATTGGATTAGAGAAGATTAGACATCAGTCTGTTGTTATCTATGGCAAAAATAGTTTTTATTGTTAGCCAAATAAAAATTTAAAACTCAATTTAATTAATAAAAAAAAAAAGATGTGATGAAAAAAAGATTACTTTTTCACTGTTAGTTATTTTTACTTATATATGTTTACTTTTTTTTTTAACCCAATGACTTATTTGCGTACTGGGTTGAGCTTAAAAATTGTAATTAAGCGAGTTTCGGAAAAAACCACGGAAAACTCCGAAAGGTTAGGGCGATGAGCGCGACCTGGAATCGAACCCGGAACCTCCCACTATTGCATTAGGGAAGATTTGAGATCAGTCTGTTATTATCTACTGCAAAAATAGTTTTTATTGTTATTTTTTACTTATATATGTTTACTTTTTTTTTTAACCCAATGACTTATTTGCGTACTGGGTTGAGCCTAAAAATTGTAATTAAGCGAGTTTCGGAAGAAACCACGGAAAACTCCGAAAGGTTAGGGCGATGAGCGCGACCTGGGATCGAACCCGGAACCTCCCACTATTGCATTAGAGAAGATTAGACATCAGTCTGTTGTTATCTACGGCAAAAATAGTTTTTATTGTTAGAAAAATAAAAATTTAAATCTCAATTTAATTAATACAAAAAAAAGATGTGATGAGTTTTAATATCTGAAAAAAAGATTACTTTTTCACTATTAGTTATTTTTACTTATATATGTTTACTTTTTTTTTTAACCCAATGACTTATTTGCGTATTGAAATTTGAAAATATTACAGCGCCTTTTAATTATTAGCTGAGATACAAAAGAAAACTAATTCAGGACACCTCAAAACGTTCGGGTGAAATCTCGCGCGCGGTGCACACCTATTTCTTCCCCCACCCTTTCAGCCCCTCCTAATTAACCCTACCTATACCAATTTTGAACGGTCTAACTCAATTAGCTGAGATGCAAAAGAAAACGTAATCAGGAGACCTCAAAACGTGTAAATCAGGTGAAAATTTTCGATAATATAAAAGAACATTAAAGTAACCGTACTTTAAAATGTGTATCGAATGACGTATTAAAAAAAAAAAAATTGAAACATAATTAGTATCTGAAATATTGAAAAAAAAAAAAAAAATTGAAACATAATTAGCATCTGAAATATTGAAATTTTAAAATATTACAGCGCCATGACACCTCAAAACGTGTAAGGTGAAATTTCGAATTCCATTACCTACGGTAGTCGGTTAATGGAAGTAAATAGAAAAAGAAATATTTTTACCTTAAGTGTATTTGTGTCGTTTTGAAACTGGCATCCTCTTTCGACAGATAAAATGTGATTCGTTTAAAGATAAAATTTAATTTGCAATTAAAATGTAAATCTTTTGTTTATTGACGAAAATCGATGAAATTTGAACAGGAAGTTTGTTTTGTGGTGTTAAGATTGTATATGAAGTGAAATGTGTAAAATTTGAAAAACTGAAGAAAATAGAAAATTGCATTTTTTTATCCCAGTTAAAATCCATCTGTTTATCAATCAGTGGCAGGTGCTTTTTTTTTTCGCTTCCGCTGTCTAGACGATCATTTGCGGGATCATAACCGATTTTATAACCATAAGATTCTTGTGATTTGTTGCCAACATTTTTTTATAGTTTAGTTAATTTTAAAAAATCTAATTGTCCGATCGATAAGCCGTTTAAACCATCGGATTCAGAAAAAAAAGCCCTTTCCAATGGTATCTTGTTTGTAACAATACGACTGATATTTCTAATTTATTTTCCACTTTTTCCGTAAAAATGTCGCTTTTTAAGCATTTAATCATGAATTCTGGGTCATTTTTCGTTAGACAATGGTCGACATTTTAATTAATATCTCCGCTAATTAGGGTCACATCGCTTAGCGAATTATCGCGATGTCGAGATGAAGAAATTCTGCGTCTGTCGACACCGGTTTCGAGGCGATGCGACCATTAGCGCCGGAGCTTTAGCGATGACAAGGCATTTCTCACAGACAGACAGACAGACAGACAGACAGACAAACGCGCACAGATTTTAATAATATAAGGAGATAATAATTTGTATAGAAAATAGTCTGAAACTTTTATAAAGTCAGTCTTCGAGCTTTATTCTCTATTTGTATGCCTTTTTGTCTAAATAGCGCATATACTGCCAGAAAAGAAATTTTTATTTTAAAAATTCTAACGTTTCTCACAAATTATTTTAATTGTGATGAGCATAATTCAAATAACATAGAATTTACGTGCAACTTAAAAAATAAATGCCAACGATTTTATTAGCATTTCGACTATTACAATTTCAAATGATTTGATTAATTACTCAATGACATATGAACATGAGTTCAGTTGTTGCAGTAATTTCATTGTCAATGGCAGTGAAATATAAATATTCTCTCAGCATAAAAAGTAGCAAAGTCATATAAAAAAAATTCAAAAAATTCTTTCTTTCTTTGTTTCTTCTGCAATAGCATGAAATATTGGTTTAAAATTGCTATGCTTAATTTTTTTACTATTTCCTCTTTCTATAATTTATTATCTCTCGTTAATCATATCATGCGTAAATTTTTTATAAACATTTACAAAAGTTCAAAAAATTGACAGTAATAATATTAAAACTAAAAAATTAAAAAGGCATTTGTAAAAAAGTAAACAACATATATAAAATGTGTATATACATATACATCCTGGGTAACATTTATTTTTTCTGAATGTATTTTATTGCAATTTTGACGTCAAACTTAATTATCAATTTTCCATTACTTTAAATTTTTCCAATTGAAGAATAATTTTTCTTTTTCCTTTCTTTTTTATAGCATACGCTTTTTAGTTGGGACATCAAAAAGAAGAAAAGGTTTTCTAGACAAACAAAAAAAAAAAAAAAAAAAAAAAAAAAAGAACCCAGAATGTTAAATATATCAAAAAGAAAATATTATTATTATGAGAAAGCTCAATGTGATAAAATAAACGAACCTCCATTACTTTTCCTTAAAAATAAATAAATAAAAATAAAATAAGATAAATCTGGTGTTAAACAACCACATGACTTCCATTACCCACAATTACACGTATTATATGCATTTTTTGGTGATAATGTAATCAAAAGGCATAAAAGTGACCTAAAGAAGTAGAAATCTACAATTTTTCCGGAAAGAGAAACTTTATATACATATAAAGACATACAAAAAAAAAAAAAAAAAAAGCGTATTTAATAGCGAGGTAAAAAAAAAAAAATCTTTTATGAGGAAGCTAATCTCCTTATATTATCTATATATAAAAGCTGATATATATATATATATATATATATATATATATATATATATATATGAGAGCTGATATATGTAGATATGTAAAACAGATTTTACATAGCGAGAAAAAATAAAATAAAATGGAGAGTTATTTTTTAAAACACCAATTTCTGAGATCTAAAACTGACCTACCCATACCCAAGCAGAATAACTGTTAATTTTCCTCTAATAACCACGTAATACATGAGAAAGGATATCTAAAATGGAGTTTTTCTGTTTTCTAAATTAATATCTTGAATTGTTATATACTTTTCTTGAAAATTATGTAACAATTTTCAAGAAAATCGTTAGAGCTGTTTTTGAGGTACCAATTTTTACCAAAACTCAATTACTGACCGTAAAAAAATTACAAAAGGATATTTAAAAGTGAATTAATATGGCGAGTTTGAAAAACATCCGTACAGCCGTTTTTAAAGGACGTGCTTGCGAGACCTGAACTTCAGCTATTTATACTGGACGCCTATCAATTTTCCTGAACTAACCAACTATATCATTCGAAAGGACATCTAATAGAGTGTTTATGTAGCAAATTTGAAGAAAATCATTAGAGTCGTTTTTGACATACAAACTTGCGGTCCCACTTACAGTTTTTCAATTTTCACCAAATTTTCGAAAATTCATCTATACACCAGACTCAACTCTGAATTTTTGTAGTTCTACCTTTATTAGTTTCAGAGATATGATAGCCAGAATATTTCACACATACACGCATACAATCATAAATACATACATACATACACACACAGGCCAATTCCCAAAAACCACTTTTTTGAACTCTGGGGACCTTAAAACGTGTAAATCAGGTGAAATCTCGATATTGAATTTTTGACCGAATACAATACTAATGAAAGATAAAAAAAAAAAAAAAAAAAAAAAAAAAAAAAATGTTAGAGACGTTTTTGAGAAACGGACTTAGCGTATTTGAGATTCATCCTACTTCCGGCTTTCCAATTTTCACCAAAAGTTAAAAGAAAAATCATTTGCCTACCAGACCTAACCCAATCTTGAAGTTCTGTCGATCTAACTTATTATTTTTGGAGATAGAACTCCTCCCCCCCCACACACATACACATACTGACCATTAAAAAAAAAAAAAACTTTTTTGGACTTAGGAGATCTTAAAACATGTAAATCAGTTGAAAAATCGATGTTATTTTTGGACCGAATACAATACTTCCATTACCTACGGTAGCAAGGTAATGGAAGTAAAAAGAGGAAAGAAATCGATTGCGATGAGCATAAGTTGAGGTCATTTATGGGATGCAGCATCCCGAAATTAAAAAAAAAAAAAAAAACGTTTAGAAGGAATTATAAGAGAAAACTTTAGAATTTAAAACCTTCATTTTTGCTAGTGACTTTTATTTTTTTTATAAACAACTAGCAAACTCGTGCGAAATTTTTGCACTTTATTTCTTTTCTTATTTATCTTTAAAATTTCAAACTCATAAATATTAGACCAATTTCACTACTTAATTAAAATTTTAATTTAACAGAAGTCAAATTATTATTATAACCGAATAAATATTGTGCAATAGTAAAACGAGAATCATTGAAGGAAAAGTTTCGAAATAAAATTCATGGTTGACAAGTCAGTTTTCATACTTCTGCAGGCAGTACAGTTTTAGTAAAGAACCCTCATGGAGCCTTTTAAATTTTTATCGCCAAAAGTGCGATGACATTTTATTTAATTTGGCATAATTTTTTGTTTAAAAAAAAAAAAAAAAAACCTATTTTGATTATACTTTTTCTGATTGCGTTTTTTAGTCAATTTGAGATAATAATTCCTATTCTATATATATCTTAAAAGGATCCCGGAAAAAAGGGCACCGAAAAAAAGTTCACCCGGAAAAAAGGGCACCGGTAAAAAGGGCACCGGAAAAAAGGGCACCCGGAAAAAAGGGCACCGGAAAAAGGGGCACTTTTCCGATTCGCAAATCGCAAAATAGTAAATATGAAATAAGGAATTTAAAGAATGACTTTTAAATTACATTTTTAGACATTCCAATTGATTTGGTACAACATTCATTTAGCATATACCTGAGGGAAGGGGGTGGGGAGGGCTAGGACCAGATCGAAAGAAAATAATTATTTTTATATTATTTCTTACCGATTTTAATGAAACTTTCTATAATCTCGTACAATTTGTAAAAACATTACAGCAAGTGTCAGGCATATTTGGGGGGGGGGGGATAAAGTATTTTTTTATATCACTATTTTACCGATTTTAAGTATATATTCTATAACTATAACTTATTTTTTATGAAGAGCACAATGAGTGTATTGTATACACCCGGGGAGGGGGGGGGGCACAGATAGAAATAAAATATATTCTTCTTTAAACTAACTTAATATCAATTTTAAAAAACTTCGTGTATATACCACATACTCTTAAAAAAAAATTACAGTGTGTGTTACACATATCTTGAGGGGGGGGGGTAAAAAAGTGCTTGTTTTTACACCACCATGCTACCTATTTATATGAATTTTTTTATGACTTATCACTTACTTTTTATTAAAATGATAGTGAAAGTTACCTATAGTTGAAAAGGGGGGGGGCAAGTGGGGGGGGGAGATGAAAAATAAAATAATATTTTTAAACAACACTTATAATCGGTTTTTTAGAAATATTTTGTGTAAATATCACTTACTGTTAATGACAATTTACAGTGAGGTTACATATATCTTGGAAGGGGGGGGGGCAGGAGTACTGAAGGAAAGAAAATTAATGTTTGATATCCCTACATTTTGCATTTTAATAAAATTTCATATAAACATCACTTACTTTTTAGGCAAATTTACGCTGATTGTTATATATATCTTGGGGGGGGGCTGGGGGGGCAGAAAAGAAAAATGAATGCATAAATATCACAATGTTACCAATTTAATAAAAATTTCAACAACTATCACCTACATTTAATGAAAAATTACGGTGAGTGTTACCTATACTTGGGGGGGGGGAAGCAAGGGGGTGTCAGAGAGAAAAAAAAAGATTGTTTTCTAATCGCACCGCTTCATATTTATAATAAATTTTGTATAAATATCATTTATTGTTTATGACAAATTATAGATACTGCGATACTAGTTACTAAGTTAGTATGCAAAAATTCCATGTATTATTAATATCACACATTAGTTAAAAAGTTAATATCATACATTGGTGAAAAGATTATTCTAAAACATAATTTTTTTGTCTAATCAGTCCCCCCCCCCCTTCGTAGAAATAAAAAAACTTTTGCTATTGTTCACGTTTAGCAAGTATTTTACAAGTAACAACTAAGAAAAGTGCCCTTTTTTCCGGATAGCGGAAAAAAGGGCACTTTTTTAAGTAGCTGCTTGTAAAAGATATGTTTTCAAAGTTATTTAAGGGGTTCTAAGGGAAAGAGAAAAAAAAAATGATGTTATGATATGAAAAACATTATTTTGTTTTTCTCTGCACCTTAACCTCCAAAAGTTTTTTGTAAGCACACGTGTATTTTGCAAGTAACAATTGTAAACAGTGCGGAAAAAAGGGCACTTTTCTTAATTTCCACTTGTAAAATACATGATAAACATCAACAAGAGCGTAAGTTTTTTATTTCAATATGGGGGGGGGAGGGGGGACAAAAGGGACATATTAAAGAAGAAACTTTCTTTTTTGAATCACATTTTTACAGATTTACTTTAAATTTTTGCGTACAAACTTAGGAAAAGAAAAAGACTGATACCTTTTTTAAACATTACAGTAAGAATTGCAAAAATAATATTTCTGCAAAGTTTCATTAGATCGACAACAGGGGGGAAAAAATGTATTCTTTCTTTGTGTCCCCTAGCTCTCACCGGATAATGTAACCCTCTCTGCATTTTTTGATAAAAAATAAGAAATATTTATATAAAATGTCCTACAAATGTAAAGCAAAGTGATTTAAAAACAATATTTTTTCCCCACAACCGCCAGGTGATAGTTGTTGAAATTTTAATTAAAATTGTCAACTGAGATGTTTATGCAATCATTTTTCTCTTCTGCCCCCCCCCCCCCAGCCCTCCAAGATATATATAACAATCAGAATACATTTTCCTAAACATTCAGTGATATTTATAAAAAAAAATATTAAAATGCAAAATATAGGGATATAAAACATTCATTATCTTTCCTTCAGTACTCCTGCCCAACCCCCACCCCCACACAAGCATGTGTAACCACACTATAATTTTTCATTTACCGTAAGTGATATTTACTCAAAATTTCCATAAAAAATCGATTATAAGTGTTGTTTAAAAAGATTATTTTATTTTTCATCTGCCCCCCCCCCCCTTTTTAACTATAGGTAACTTTCACTATTATTTTAATAAAAAAATAACTGATAAGCCATAAAATTTCATATAAATAGGTAGCATGGTGATATAAAAACCTCTTTTTTACACCCCCTTAGCAACTACCCTCCCCCAATATGTGTAACACTCACTGTAATTTTTTAAAACAGTATGTGGTATATACACAAAGTTTTTTAAAATTGATATTAGGTTAGTTTAAAGAATATATTTTATTTCTATCTGTGCCTCCCCTTGCCCCTCCCCCAGGCATATAATACACTCATTGTAATCTTCATAAAAAATAAGTTATAGTTATAGAATATATCATTAAAATCGGAAAAATAGTGATATAAAAAAACTATTTTATTTTTTTACCCCCCCCCCCCCCAATATGTCTGATACTTGATGTAATGTTTTCACAAATTGTACGTGATTATAGAAAATGTCATTAAAATCGGTAAGAAAGTGATATAAAAAGAATTCTTTTCTTTCGATCTGGTCGTAGCCCTCCCCACCCCCTTCCCCCAGGTATATGCTAAATGAATGTTGTACCAAATCAATTGGAATCTCTAAAAATGTAATTTGAAAGTCATTCTTTAAATTCCTTATTGATATTTACTATTTTGCGATTTGCGAATCGGAAAAGTGCCCTTTTTTCCAGGTGCCCTTTTTTCCGGTGCCCTTTTTTCCGGGATCCATCTTAAAAATATTGCTAGGTTTAAAATGACGCTTACAAAAATTCTGAAGAAGTAACTTTTAAAAATATATTTTTTCAGAAAATAATGTCATCATGCAAATGTCGTCATTTTTTTTCTTTAATAGTTCATTGAGCTGAGTCCGCGTGCTTAAATATTGTTCATTTTTAAATATTATTTTTTATCCTTGCGTATTTTATTAATTTCACCACTATCGTATCGTTTCGACAAAAAATAATTGTGACTGGTCCACAGAGAAATATTATATAGATAATAATAATAATAATAATATATTCTTATCCTCTTTTTTTTTTTTTTGTGCAGTGAGTAAATTCATTTCAAAATGTGCTGCTAGCTGTTTTTCTATTTTAAAGTATATTCTCATTTCATTTTCTTAGAAAAATAAATAAATAAAAATAAAATCTCAACAGATTTTTGCTATTCAATAAATTACTCATAAGCAGGTTTTTTCACGCATTATGTAAAGACGTTGTTTAATCCACTTTTTTCAATTCGTAATACTAAGTCCAATTTTTTCATGGCTGTGAAACGATAGCTCTTGAAATTATAAAAACCCTTATCGTCATTGTGAAAATGAGCCTTTGGACATTTTCACGGGAAAACTGTGTATGAAGATTTAATTGCTTTTTCTCTACAGGTAGTTAAATTCTAACACCATTAAGGGGGTCTATGGGGATGTTTGACCTTAGGTCAAGCTGTCACCTGACACTTAAAAGGGCTCGCGCCTTTCACAAGCTGAAAAGAGGATAGGCATTTCGTAAAGTCAATCATTGTGAATAAGATACGCCCCTCTGTTGGCAACACATGTGCCTTTGGGATGGGATAATGACATTGTAGGTGACTGAGGTACCCCGTTAAGTTGTGCGCGCGCAGCGCGCACGGTACTGCGCTGCCGAAGGCAGTGGGGACCCGGTGCGCATTTTTACCCGATCAGAAATGATTTTTTTTAGGGGGCACGTAGGGTCAGGGAAGGAATACGCGCTGCGCTTTTTACCCAATCAGAAATGATTTTTTTTTTAAATTTCTTTTCTTAACACTAAAAGTTTCTGTTAGTGATTCATTATTTTTAGTGATTCATTTGAAAATACTGACCCGCTAGCGGGCGAAGCCAGCTAGTTAGTTATATTATTAAAATCTGTATGCGTGTGTGTGTGTGTGTGAGAAACGGCTTGACGCAGCTAAGGCCAGGCCCTGACTAACGGCAGGGTATGCAGAAATTCTGCAACCTAAAAAGCTCTTTTGCCACTGCAAGGGGGGGCCCCCAGAATAGGCTTGCCCCGGGGCTCCAGGTACCCTAAGTCGGGCCCTGGCTAAGGCTCCGCCGCTAAAGGTCGCACGGACTTCGAACAGGTACCGTCGGACAGAGAATTTATCGCAGATCAGGGTTATCTAATTTGCTAAACGATGCGACCCTAATTAGCGGAGATATTAATTAAAATGTCGACCATTGTCTAACGAAAAAACGATTCGAAATCGGAGGCGTCCGCCATTTTCGCCGGCTACCGCTTACCTTGAAAGAAGAAGCAGAAAGAGGAAATTTCGTGGGTTTTTCTAAACCCATCGCTGCCGATCTGTTGGAGATATGGAAAATACACCTCTACCACGAGAAAGAGCATTTATTACCGATTCTTACGGTACAATTTTTTTTAAAAAAATACGGATTTTTTATATTTTTTAAAAAATTTTTAAAAAGGGTCGAAAATTTTTCTTTTTCGCGATTGTCTTTTTCGAAACGCCCTGTACGGCCGAGTAACTCTTCCATTTCTTAAAAACTGGTATACAAAGAAAGGCCATTTAATCCTCTTTCGAACCATATAAACATTTTTACAAAATACGGATTAGCGATCCATATTTTTAGATTTTACGAAACATCGATTTTTTTGCAAAACATTTTATAACTCAAAAGCGTTTAGAGATAAATCATTTCTTTTTTTTTTGGTATATAGATCTCGCTTAAACATTTAATTTCCCAAAAGATTGAGCCAAAATTTCAAAAACTGAATGATTTATAATTTTTTTAATTTTAGCCTTTAAAGCATTGGAAATCGCGAATTTCATTCCTGATTGAATTCCGTCAAATGAAGCAGCTGTCGGTTTTCATCACTATGGCAACCAGTTCAGAGAGATCATTTCTCGAGCTCCACGGAAGCAAAAAAAAAAAAAAAAAAAAAAAAAAAAAGCGATAAACATCTGGTATTTAACGAGGTCATGTGTTTTTGGTACTGGGATTAAAAATTGCAATATTTTAATACGCGTATTTCAATTTCTAATTACGATTAATTTATTTTTTATACATCATTCGAAAGATATTTTAAAGTTCTTATATATTATTCAAAGTTTTCAACAGATTTACACGTTTTGAGGTCTTCTGAATTAATTTTCTTTTGTATCTCAGCTACTAATTAAAATAATTTCATAAGTAATACATCATTAGAAAGCTTTTTTGAATTGAAATCGAACAGTGGAATACAGAAATTTGTACCGCCAGATGGCGCTGTAATATTTTCAAATTTCAATTTCTAATTATGATTAAATTATTTTTAATACATCATTCGAAAGATATTTTAAAGTTCTTTTAAATTATCGAAAGTTTTCACCAGATTTATACGTTTTGAGGTGTCTTGAATCAATTTTCTTTTATAGCGCTGTAATATTTTCAAATTTCAATATTACAATTTCTAATTATGATTAAATTATTTTTAATACTTAATTCGAAGGATATTTTAAAGTTCTTTTATATTATCGAAAGTTTTCACCAGATTTACACGTTTTCAGGTGTCCCGAATGAGTTTTCTTTTGTATCTCAGATACTAATTATAATAATTTAATAAGTAATACATCAATTGAAAGCTTTTTTGATTTGGAATGGAACAGTGTAATACAGAAATTTCTACCGACAGATGGCGCTGTAATATTTTCAAATTTCAATATTTCAATTTCTAATTATGATTAAATCATTTTTAATACATCATTCGAAAGATATTTTAAAGTTCTTTTAAATTATCGAAAGTTTTCACGAGATTTACACGTTTTGAGGTTCCTGAATCAGTTTTCTCTCATGGTGCTGTATTATTTTCAAATTTCAATATTTCAATTTCTAATTATGATTAAATTTTTTTTAATACATCATTCGAAAGATATTTTAAAGTTCTTTTATATTATCGAAAGTTTTCACTAGATTTACACGTTTTGAGGTGTCCTGAATTAGTTTTCTTTGTATCTCAGCTACTAATTAAAATAATTTCATAAGTAATACATCATTAGAAAGCGTTTTTGAATTGGAATGGAACAGTGGAATACAGAAATTTCTACCGACAGATGGCGCTGTAATATTTTCAAATTTCAATTTCTAATTATGATTAAATTATTTTTAATACATCATTCGAAAGATATTTTAAAGTTCTTTTAAATTATCGAAAGTTTTCACCAGATTTACACGTTTTGAGGTTTCCTGAATTAGTTTTCTTTTGTATCTAAGCTACTAATTAAAATAATTTCATAAGTAAGACATCATTAGAAAGCTTTTTTGAATTGGAATCAAACAGTGGAATACAGATATTTGTACCGCCAGATGGCGCTGTAATATTTTCAAATTTCAATTTCTAATTATGATTCAATTATTTTTAATACATCATTCGAAAGATATTTTAAAGTTCTTTTAAATTATCGAAAGTTTTCACCAGATTTACACGTTTTGAGGTTTTCTGATTACGTTTTCTTTTGCATCTCAGCCAAATGAGTTAGATCGTTCAAAATTGGTATACGTAGGTTAATTAAGAGGGCCTGAAAGGGTGGAGAAGAAATAGGCCTGCACCGCGCGCGTATCCCTTAACTTGTGCGCGCGCACACGACTGCGCTGCCGAAGGCAGTGGGGACCCGGTTCGACTTTTTACCCAATCAGAAATGATTTTTTTTTAGGGGGCACGAAGGGGTAGGGAAGGAATACGCGCGCGCAGCGCGTGTATCCCTTCAGTTGTGCGTGCGCAGCGCACACGGTACTGCGCTGCCGAAGGCAGTGGGGACCCGGTGCGAGTTTTTACCCGATCAGAAATGATTTTTTTTAGGGGGCACGTAGGGTCAGGGAAGGAATACGCGCGCGGGGGGACTCGGCCCGACTTTTTACCCAATCAGAAATGATTTTTTTTTTTTTAATTTCTTTTCTTAACACTAAAAGTTTCTGTTAGAGATTCATTATTTTTAGTGATTCATTTGAAAATACTGACCCGCTAGCGGGCGAAGCCAGCTAGTCTCCTTATATTATTAAAATCTGTACGCGTGTGTGTGTGTGTGTCTGTCTGTGAGAAACGGCTTGACGCAGCAAAAACTCCGCCGCTAACGGTCGCACGGACTTCGAACAGGTACCGATGGACAGAGAATTTATCGCAGATCAGGGTTATCTAATTTGCTAAACGATGCGACCCTAATTAGCGGAGATATTAATTAAAACGTTGACCATTGTCTACCGAAAAATGACCCAGAATTCATGATTAAATGCTTAAAAAGCGACATTTTTACGGAAAACGTGGAAAATAAATTAGAAATATCAGTCGTATCGTTACAAACAAGATACCACTGGAAAGGGCTTTTTTTTCTCAATCCGATGGTTTAAACAGCTTATCGATCGGGCAATTACATTTTTTAAAATTAACTAAACTATAAAAAAATGTTGGCAACGAATCACAAGAATGTTATCTTTGCAGACATTAAGTCTACAGCAGTCTTCAACGGAAACACACCTGGTAAAGTCACGTGTTTCGTAGTGCGATTAAAAATTACAATTTTCTATTTTCTTCAATTTTTCAAATTTTACACATTTTATTTAGTATATAATATTTACACCACAAAACAAACTTGCATTTCAAATTTCATCGATTTTCGTCAATAAACAAAAGATTTACATTTTAATTGCAAATTAAATTTTATCTTTACACGCCGGACATTTTTGCAATATTCTAATACGCGTATTTCAATTTCTAATTACGATTGATTTATTTTTTATACATCATACGAAAGATATTTTAAAGTTCTTTTACATAATTCAAAGTTTTCAACAGATTTACACGTTTTGAGGTCTCCTGAATCAGTGTTCTTTCATGGCGCTGTAATATTTTCAAATTTCAATATTTCAATTTCTAATTATGATTAAATTTTTTTTAATACATCATTCGAAAGATATTTTAAAGTTCTTTTATATTATCGAAAGTTTTCACCAGATTTACACGTTTTGAGGTGTCCTGAATTAGTTTTCTTTGTATCTCAGCTACTAATTAAAATAATTTCATAAGTAATACATCATTAGAAAGCGTTTTTGAATTGGAATGGAACAGTGGAATACAGAAATTTCTTCCGACAGATGGCGCTGTAATATTTTCAAATTGCAATATTTCAATTTCTAATTATGATTAAATTATTTTTAATACATCATTCGAAAGATATTTTAAAGTTCTTTTAAATTATCGAAAGTTTTCACCAGATTTATACGTTTTGAGGTTTCCTGATTACGTTTTCCTTTGCATCTCAGCTAATTGAGTTAGACCGTTCAAAATTGGTATACGTAGGTTAATTAGAAGGGGCTGAAAGGGTGGGGGAGAGATAGGCGTGCACCGCGCGCGTATCCCCTAACTTGTGCGCGCACGGGACTGCGCGGCCGAAGGCAGTGGGGACCAGGTCCGACTTTTTAACCGATGAGAAATGATTTTTTTCATTTTCTTTTCTTAAGACTAAAAATTTGATTTGAGAAGGAGTATATGCGCGCAGCGCGCGTATACCTTCACACGTGCGCGCGCATGGGTTTGCGCTGCCGAAGGCAGTGCGGACCCGGTGTGAGTTTTTAACCGATCAGAAATGATTTTTTTTTAGGGGGCACGAAGGGTCAGGGAAGGAATACGCGAGCGCAGCGCGTGTATCGTTGAACTTGTGCGTGCGCAGTGCGCACGTGACTGCCCTGCCGAAGGCAGTGGGGACCCGGTCCGACTTTGTACCCGATGAGAAATGATTTTTTAAATTTTCTTTTCTTAAGAATAAAAATATGACTTCAGGAGGAATATGTCCGACCAGCGCACGTATACCTTCACACGTGCGCGCGCATGGGTCAGCGCTGCCGAAGGCAGTGGGGACCCGGTGCGAGTTTTTACCCGATCAGAAATGATTTTTTTAGGGGGCACGAAAGGTCAGGGAAGGTATACGCGCGCAGCGCGTATATCCCTTAAGATGTGCGCGCGCACGGGACTGCGCTGCCGAAGGCAGTGGGGACCCGGGCCGACTTTTTACCCAATCAGAAATGATTTTTTTAAATTTCTTTTCTTAACACTAAAAGTTACTTTTTTTTCTGTTATTGTTAGTTTTCTTTTCTTAAGAATAAAAATATGACTTCAGAAGGAATATGTGCGCGCAGCGCACGTATACCTTCACACGTGCGCGCGCATGGGTCTGTGCTGCCGAAGGTAGTGGGGACCCGGTGCGAGTTCTTACCCGATCAGAAATGATTTTTTTAGGGGGCATGAAAGGTCAGGGAAGGTATACGCGCGCGCAGCGCGCACGGGACTGCGCTGCCGAAGGCAGTGGGGACCCGGGCCGACTTTTTACCCAATCAGAAATGATTTTTTTTTAAATTTCTTTTCTGAACACTAAAAATTACTGTTAGTGATTCATTAATATTAGTGATTCATTTGAAAATACTGACCCGCTAGCGGGCGAAGCCATCTAGTCTCCTTATATTATTAAAATCTGTACGCGTGTGTGTGTGTGTGTGTCTGTGAGAAACGGCTTGAAACAGAAAAGGCTCCGCCGCTAACGGTCGCACGGACTTCGAACAGGTACCGATGGACAGAGAATTTATCGCAGATCTGGGTTATCTAATTTGCTAAACGATGCGACCCTAATTAGCGGAGATTTTAATTTAAATGTCGACCATTGTCTAACGAAAAAACGATTCGAAATCGCGGGCGACCGCCATTTTGTTACAGAAGAGCCTACCTGGAAAGAAAAAGCAATGAGGGAAATTTTCGAGGGTTTTTGAAAAGCGATCGCTTCCGATCTGTTGGAAATATCGAAAATACACCTGTACGAGGAGAAAGAGCATTTATTACCGATTCTTACGGTACAATTTTTTTTAAAAAATACGGATTTTGTATATTTTTAAAAAAAGTTTTAAAAAGGGTCGAAAATTTCGTTTTTTCGCGGTCGTCTTTTTTGAAACGCCCTGTACGACAGGGTAACAATTCCATTTCTTAACAACTGGTATATATAGAAAGGCCATTTAATCCTCTTTCGAACCATACAAACATTTTTACAAAATACGGATTACCGATCCATATTTTTAGATTTTACGAAACATCGATTTTTTCGCAAAATATTTTATAACTCAAAAGCGTTTAGAGATAAATCATTTCTTTTTTTTTTTTTGTATATACATCTCGCTTTCATAATTTAACTCCCAAAAGATTGAGAGAAAATTTCAAAAACTGAATGAGTTATAAATTTTTTAATTTTCAGTATCGCGGCAGTCTTCGATGAAAAAACCATTGCAAATGCTTTACTTCATTCCGAAATGAAAAACGTAATCAAATCACCATAGCAACCATTTCAAAGAGATTCATTTCTCCACGGAAGCTAAGGAAAAAAAAAAAAAAAAAAAAAAAAAACAGCGAGGTCACATGTATTGGTTCTGCGATTAAAAATTGCAATATACTAATGCGCGAATTTCTAATTACGATTAATTTATTTTTTATACATCATTGGAAAAATATTTTAAAGTTCTTTTTTTTACTTAAAGTTTTCGACAGATTTACACGTTTTGAGGTCTCCTGAATTAATTTTCTTCTGTATCTCAGCTACTAATTAAAATAATTTCATAAGTAATACATCATCAGAAAGCTTTTTTTAATTGGAATCGAACAGTGGAATACAGAAATTTGTACCGCCAGATGGCGCTGTACTATTTTCAAATTTAAATATTTCAATTTCTAATTATGATTAAATTATTTTTAATGCATCATTCGAAAGATATTTTAAAGTTCTTTTAAATTATCGAAAATTTTCACCAGATTTATACGTTTTGAGGTCTCCTGAATCATTTTTCTTTTATGGCGCTGTAATATTTTCAAATTTCAATATTTCAATTTCTAATTATGATTAAATTATTTTTAATACATCATTCGAAAGATATTTTAAAGTTCTTTTAAATTATCGAAAGTTTTCACCAGATTTACACGTTTTGAGGTGTCCTGAATTAGTTTTCTTTTGCATCTCAGCTACTAATTAAAATAATTTCACAAGTTAGACATCATTAGAAAGCTTTTTTGAATTGGAATCAAACAGTGAAACACAGAAATTTGTACCGCCAGATGGCGCTGTAATATTTTCAAATTTCAATATTTGAATTTCTAATTATGATTCAATTATTTTTAATACATCATTCGAAAGATGTTTTAAAGTTCTTTTAAATTATCGAAAGTTTTCACCAGATTTACACGTTTTAAGGTGTCCTGATTACGTTTTCTTTTGCATCTCAGCCAAATGAGTTAGATCGTTCAAAATTGGTATACGTAGGTTAATTAAGAGGGCCTGAAAGGGTGGAGAAGAAATAGGCGTGCACCGCGCGGGTATCCCTTAACTTGTGCGCGCGCAGCGCGCACGCGACTGCGCTGCCGGAGGCAGTGGGGACCCGGTGCGAATTTTTTCCCGATTAGAAATGATTTTTTTTTTAGGGGGCACGAAGGCTCAGGGAAGGAATACGCGCGCGCAGTGCGTGTATCCCCGAAGTTGTGCGCGCGCAATGCGCACGGGACTGCGAGTTTTTACCCGATTAGAAATGATTTTTTTTTAGGGGGCACGAAGGGTCAGGGAAGGAATACGCGCGCGCAGCGCGTGTATCCCTTAAGTTGTGCGCGCGCAGCGCCCACGGTACTGCGCTGCCGAAGGCAGTGGGGACCCGGTGCGCGTTTTTACCCGATCAGAAATGATTTTTTTTAGGGGGCACGTAGGGTCAGGGAAGGAATGCGCGCGCAGCGCGTGGGGACCCGGCCCGACTTTTTACCCAATCAGAAATGTTTTTTTTTTAAATTTCTTTTCTTAACACTAAAAGTTTCTGTTAGTGATTCATTATTTTTAGTGATTCATTTGAAAATACTGACCCGCTAGCGGGCGAAGCCAGCTAGTTATATTATTAAAATCTGTACGCGTGTGTGTGCGTGTCTGTGAGAAACGGCTTGACGCAGCTAAGGCTCCGCCGCTAAAGGTCGCACGGACTTCGAACAGATACCGTCGGACAGAGAATTTATCGCAGATCAGGGTTATCTGATTTGCTAAACGATGCGACCCTAATTGGCGGAGATATTAATTAAAACGTTGACCATTGTCTACCGAAAAATGACCCAGAATTCATGATTAAATGCTTAGAAAGCGACATTTTTACGGAAAAAGTGGAAAATAAATTAGAAATATCAGTCGTATCGTTACAAACAAGATACCATTGGAAAGGGCTTTTTTTTCTCAATCCCATGGTTTAAACGGCTTATCGATCGGACAATGAGATTTTTTAAAATTAACTAAACTATAAAAAAATGTTGGCAACGAATCACAAGAATGTTATCTTTGCAGACATTAAGTCTACAGCAGTCTTCAACGGAAACACATCTGGTATTTAATGGAATCACGTGTTTCGTAGTGCGTTTAAAAATTACAATTTTCTATTTTCTTGAATTTTTCAAATTTTACACATTTTATTTAGTATATAATATTTACACCACAAAACAAACTTGCATTTCAAATTTCATCGATTTTCGTCAATAAACAAAAGATTTACATTTTAATTGCAAATTAAATTTTATCTTTACACGCCGGACAATTTTGCAATATACGCGTATTTCAATTTATAATTACGATTGATTTATTTTTTATACATCATACGAAAGATATTTTAAAGTTCTTTTACATAATTCAAAGTTTTCAACAAATTTACACGTTTTGAGGTCTGAATCAGTGTTCTTTCATGGCGCTGCAATATTTTCAAATTTCAATTTCTAATTATGATTAAATTATTTTTAATACATCATTCGAAAGATATTTTAAAGTTCTTTTAAATTATCGAAAGTTTTAACCAGAATTACACATTTTGAGGTGTCCTGAATCAGTTTTCTTTTATGGCGTTGTAATATTTTCAATTTTCAATATTACAATTTCTAATTATGATTAAATTATTTTTAATACTTAATTCGAAAGATATTTTAAAGTTCTTTTATATTATCGAAAGTTTTCACCAGATTTACACGTTTTGAGGTGTCCCGAATGAGTTTTCTTTTGTATCTCAGATACTAATTATAAGTAATACATCATTAGAAAGCTTTTTTGATTTGGAATCGAACAGTGGAATACAGAAATTTCTACCGCCAGATGGCGCTGTAATTTTTTCAAATTTCAATTTCTAATTATAATTAAATTATTTTTAATGCATCACTCGAAAGATATTTTAAAGTTCTTTTAAATTATCGAAAGTTTTCACGAGATTTACGTTTTGAGGTCTCCTGAATTAGTTTTCTTTGTATCTCAGCTAATTAAAATAATTTCATAAGTAATACATCATTAGAAAGCGTTTTTGAATTGGAATGGAACAGTGGAATACAGAAATTTCTACCGACAGATGGCGCTGTAATATTTCCAAATTTCAATATTTCAATTTCTAATTATGATTAAATTATTTTTAATACATCATTCGAAAGATATTTCTTTTAAATTATCGAAAGTTTTCACCAGATTTACACGTTTTGAGGTGTCCTGATTACGTTTTCCTTTGCATCTCAGCTAATTGAGTTAGACCGTTCAAAATTGGTATACGTAGGTTATTTAGGAGGGGCTGAAAGGGTGGGGAAGAGATAGGCGTGCACCGCGCGCGTATCCCCTAACTTGTGCGCGCACGGGACTGCGCGGCCGAAGGCAGTGGGGACCAGGTCCGACTTTTGAACCGATGGGAAATGATTTTTTTCATTTTCTTTTCTTAAGAATAAAAATTTGATTTGAGGAGTATATGCGCGCAGCGCTCGTATACCTTCACACGTGCGCGCGCATGGGTTTGCGCTGCAGCGCGTGTATCCCTTAAGTTGTGCGCGCACGCGACTGCGCTTCCGATGGCAGTGGGGACCCGGTGTGAGTTTTTAACCGATCAGAAATGATATTTTTTTAGGGGCGCGAAGGGTCAGGGAAGGAATACGCGAGCGCAGCGCGTGTGTCCGTGAACTTGTGCGTGCGCAGCGCGCATGGGTCTGCGCTGCCGAAAGCAGTGGGGACCCGGTGCGAGTTTTTACCCGATCAGAAATGATTTTTTTAGGGGGCACGAAAGGTCAGGGAATGTATACGTGCGCGCAGTGCGTATATCCCTTAAGTTGTGCGCGCGCAGCGCGCACGGGACTGCGCTGCCGAAGGCAGTGGGGACCCGGGCCGACTTTTTACCCAATCAGAAATGATTTTTTTAAAATTTCTTTTCTTAACACTAAAAGTTACTTTTTGTTTCTGTTACTGTTAGTTTTCTTTTCTTAAGAATAAAAATATGACTTCAGAAGGAATATGTGCGCGCAGCGCACGTATACCTTCACACGCGCGCGCGCATGGGTCTGCGCTGCCGAAGGCAGTGGGGACCCGGTGCGAGTTTTTACCCGATCAGAAATGATTTTTTTAGGGGGCACGAAAGGTCAGGGAAGGTATACGCGCGCGCAGCGCGTGTATTCCTTAAGTTGTGCGCGCGCAGCGCGCACCCGACTGCGCTTCCGATGGCAGTGGGGACCCGGGCCGACTTTTTACCGAATCAGAAATGATTTTTTTTAAATTTCTTTTCTTAACACTAAAAATTACTGTTAGTGATTCATTAGTTTTAGTGATTCATTTGAAAATACTGACCCGCTAGCGGGCGAAGCCAGCTAGTATTGTAATATTTGGTGTGAAATTGCTGTCATTTAATGGTTGATTGGATAAGCAAAATAAACATATGAAATAACGTAAAAGCAAATATTATGTTATCTAAACCCAGTTACATTTGAGTCCAGTCCGAGTTACATGTGAACAACTTGTACAGTGTTGTTCACTTGTAACTGGGATTCAAATATAAAAGGGAAACTCCAATTTTTTCGATACTATCTATTTCGAAACTGTTATATAATAAGCACCTAAATAGAAGCTCATTGGTAAACTATTGTTGCAGGTAATAGGGACAAGCGCCCGAGTTGCAGTGGATGACCAAATCGCTGCCGAATGCAGCAGGGACCTGGAGCGAGCTTTTGAACAATTTCAGTAATTTAATTTATTTTATTTTTATAAAGCTATATAGAAAAGAGTTTCCTTTAAACTTAGTGGCCAGCGAAGCAAGCAAAGCCTGCTAGTAAAAGATAAATCGACTAAAAAGCCAATTAAAAAGCCAATTTTTTTCATTTATAAAGATGACAGAAAAAAATTTCCGGTGACTTTTTTTCCGCTTACCTCATAGACCATAATGCAATGGCAATCATTTGTTAACCCCCGCACACAAATCAATTGCAATATTTATACAATTTCCAGTAGACAGCGTGTTAAACAAGGTAAAAAATCACTATCAAGCATTGGATAGTCTTAAAATAGAAGTACAAATGAAATACAATTGTACTGATTTTTAATTATAGCCTTATTCTATTTAAATATTTTCCTGTGGCCCTGTAAACCTTTGTAGAAAACATGAAAATGTCACATTTTTTACATGTCTGAAGTTTCAGGGTAATTCTTCAGGTATTTATTCTAGATATTTAAAAAAACATCTAAATTCGAAAGTACTTGGTGATTCAGTTATGCCGTTTATAGCAAAATAATAATGCATTATTTAATTAATTTTCAATACTTACATATTGGGGATGAACAGGATGACTGTTGTTTATCTTCATGGGTATTCGGTGAACTTTAATGGGTATTTAACATGAACATGGGTATTTAACGTAATGATGAAATTTGGCATTTTGGGAATTATTTTTCGTACAAGATCATTTCTTTTTGCTAATTCAAGTGCTTTTTTCTTACGATTTTCAGCACCACTAACTTTTTTTTTTTTTTCTTGATGGAATCATGATTATTTTACATGAAATATTAAAATTATAACTAACAAATATTTCAAAAATTCAACGTTTGGTTTTTAAACACAAAATATATTCGATTGAATTTTGCTAATGCTAAATGCTTATCTAAACCACCCAAAAGGGCATTTTGCTGTGAGAGCATGGGTCATCCTGTCTTTTCTTGTTAAAGTTTTGGCAAACACTTTCTTTTTCTCGTTTTAAAAATAATGGGTGGTCGGTATTCCTATAAATGCAAGAAGAGAAAATTGTACAATTGCTGTTATAAAACTAGGCAACATGAGATGGGGGCGCGAAGGAAAGAGGAAGCGACAGCTGTCGTGAAAGGCATGTTTTTTCTTTAATTACGTTTTTATCCTGAATGTAGAATAACAGATTTGCAGGGGAATTTGTACCCTTTATCGTTTATCTTTAATAAAATATTCTCTAATTCAGCAAAAATAAAAATATAATGGAAAAGTGAATTAGGAATATGAACTTTTTTTGGTTGTTTTAAAGATGGAAAAAAAAAAAAAAGGCATGGGGGTAGAAGTGTTAAGTATGGAAATGGTTTAAAATAGTGTTACTTACTCTTTTAATTTCTTTGAGAAAATTCGAAAAAAGAAATTCTGGTTACACTTAAAAATTATTAAAACATACAACCTGAATACAATCATTATTATTATTATTATTTATTTTTAAATAGTCTTTTTAATCGAACAATGATAATAATAAACAATATTAATAAATAATTCTTGTGGGAAAGAAAGTGAGAAATATAGATAGATTTTATAATGAGAATAAAAAACAGTCTAGGATATTTGTACTCCATCTCGTTTTCTTTCTCTTTTTTTTCCCCATGGATTATTTTTGAGCTATGCACTGATTCTTAAAGAACAACTGTCGCTATATACCCTTTATTGCGAAAAAAAAAAAATTAAAAATAAAGAAAGAAAAAGAAGAATATTGTTTGAACGTAGCTTTTGGTTTCGTTTCGCCAGCCCCCCCGACTAGTAGTTGGCTCTTTGCCAAATGAGAGGTGCTTTTTTCTCTTTGAGAATGTTACTTTTTTTATGTTTAGTTTTTGTTTCGCGGCCTGTCTTAAACAGGAAGTATAATTTTTTTTCTCTTGAACATGAAAGTTATGATTTAAATATTATGATCTTGGCTCCTTTATGGAGAAACAATATTACCACCCGAATAATTAATGAATAATTATAAATTGTGAATCAGTCTTTAGTATTATGCAAATAATTTCTCTTTTGTGTTTAATCGCTAAATAAAGTTAATAAGCTCTCCCAACTGGTGTAAACTTTATGACTGAAATTGAACACGTGAATTACAGAACTATAGATTAAGAAGTTGTTTATGATTATATATTTCTGCATATTTTCATGGTACGAATTTTTTCATGGCGCAGTATAATAATAATATTTTTTCATGGTAAATAATATTTTTTCATGGTGAACGAAACTCGGGATAAGTGAAATTACCCTTAGATATTAATTTATCTGGATTTGGATTTGAAAGCTTGGATAATTTATTGTGAAAACGAAACTGAAAAATAATAATGACTGGAATTCCGGATTCGTTATTGGATAGCTGCCTGGATATGGAACCAGGTAAGCAAAATTTAACTACTATTTATAACATTGATTAAATGAAATTAGAAATTTTAATTATTTTAATTATTTTGTTTGATCTCTGATGATTATTTTGTTTTGTATCTCGCTATGAATATTGAAAAGTTAAAAGCTAAGCGTTCTACGGAACGCTCAAATGTAACTAAATTAATAAATAAATTAGAGAATTTATTATTGGACGATCTAGAAAATACAAAATCAGACGAAATCATCGAAATCCAGGAAATGATAGGTGAAAGAGAAATTGCATTAAAAAATTTAAATAATGAAATTGAAAATTTAATAGTAGATATTAAAGAGTATGAAAAAGATATCGCGACCAGCGATAAATACGGCGAGCAAATAATTTCTGCCAAATGCAAAATCAAACTAAGATTAAAAAGATTATGTAATAATAAAGATGAAAGTAGTTCAAACTGTTCTGTCAGTGAAACCCAAACAAAAACTGGTTCGGCAGTGAGATTGCCGAAAATGTCCTTACCAAAATTTGGTGGACAAATAGAAAAATGGAACGAATTTTTCGATTGTTTCGAAAATTCAATCCATTTAAATGAAAATCTTACAAAGATTGAAAAATTCACTTACTTGAAAACGCTTTTAACTGACAAAGCGTACAATGTTATTGAAGGGTTTTCACTTACGGAACAAAATTATGATAATTGCATAGAAATATTGAAAACACGTTTTGGGCAAAAGGATATTATCATTAATGCTCACATGAATAAATTGATAAACTTAGAAGGCGTAAAAAGTTCATCAAATATAACTGCTTTGCGAAAGTTTTATGACGCTTGTGAAGTAAATATTCGCAGTTTACCTAATTTAGGGGTGACAAAAGGCCAATATGGTCATTTACTGAATCCAATTTTATTAAAATTATTGCCAAACGATCTAGTAGTTGAATATTACAGGCAAAGTGATAAAAGGAAGGATGAGTCTGATGTGACAGACTTAATTAATTTTCTTAAAGTAGAACTTGAATCGCGTGAAAAATCACTTAGTATGATTAATTATAAAAATGCTTCGGTAATTGTAAATAAAAATAAAGCCGAAATTAATGACAGAAAATTTCCAAATAAAATGAATTCATTGAATGTAGGTGTAAAAAATATATGCATATTTTGCAAGAATTATGATCATCATTCTCTTGAATGTACTAATTTAACTGATGTTGAGAAAAGGTTAAAATTAAAGAAGGATGGCAGGTGTTATAAATGTTTTCTAAAATCTCATCTGTCATCACAGTGCAGGGTGAAATCGCAGCGTTGCGAAAAATGTAAAGCAACAGATCATAACAAATTATTTTGTTTTTCAAAAAACTTGAAACCAGAAGTAGTAGAGAACACTATAGTATCGAATTCCCATTTGAAAAATAGTAATCAGGCAGCGTTATTGCAAACATGTTGCGTCATAGCCCAATCTAATTCTAGATCAAAAACTGTCAGACTCTTATTGGATTCCGGAAGTGAAAAAAGTTTTATTACTAAAGAATTGGCCCACGAATTAAAATTAACCCGTGTAAGAACAGAAAAGCTAACTGTTTTTGCCTTTGGTATAAATAAAGGTAAAGAAGAGGAATTCGAGGTTTTTAATATTGAACTGCGTAGCAAAATAAATCCTCGTCGGCTCATCCATGTTGAAGTATTAGCTACAGACTTAATAACCGCGACTCCCTTGAAAAGCCCAAGGGGCGAACCAGAAATTGAAAGTTATATTAAAAATAAAAACTGGAAATTGGCAGACAATTCATTAAGTGATTCCAAAATTAATATTTTGCTAGGAGCTGATTATTTTTGGAAAATACAGAGAGGTATCATTGAAGAAATCGGTGATAATTTATATGTTGCTAATACTATTTTCGGATATACTGTAGTGGGGAAATTGAATAATAATAGTACAGAAGTAATTAATTCGCATTTTGTATCTGTAAATAAATTTGACAGTTTTGATTTGCAGCGTTTTTGGGATTTAGAATCACTTGGAATATGTGACAGTAAGAATGATTCTATGTCACAGAGAGATATAGAAATTATTAATTCTTTTAATGAAAATTTAAATTTTGTTAAGGGAAGATATGAAATTCAAATTTTGTGGAAGGAAAATAAAAATGAATTAAAATCGAATATAGAAATAGCCAAAAATAGACTTTGGGGTTTGAGAACAAAACTGTCTAAAAATGAATGGCTTAAAAATGAATATGAAAAAATTCTTGAGGAACAAAAGAAAATGGGTATAATAGAGGAGTGTAAAATAAACAAAAATGAAACTGGTGTATATTATATGCCCCACAGACCGGTGATAAGAACAGATAAGTCCACTACAAAGGTCAGAATAGTGTTTGATGCTTCTTCCAAAGAAAAGGAAGCAAAATCTTTAAATGAATGTTTATTTGCAGGCCCCAATTTAAATCCTAATATTTTGGATATTATTTTAAAATTCCGCCTTCATAAAATTGCCTTTGTTTGTGACATTGAAAAAGCTTTTCTGCAAATACAGGTTGCAGAAAATGATAGAAACTTTTTGAGATTTCTATGGTTTGAGGATATAAATAGTAAAAATCCTCTATTAAAGGTTTTCCGCATGACTCGTGTAACTTTTGGTGTTACAACATCACCCTTTTTGCTCTCAGCTACCATTAAACATCACATAAAGGGCTATAAGAACTTGTTTGAGAAAGTAGTTAATATGATTGATATAGATGTTGATGATCTCTTTCATGGCGCTAATTCTGTAAATGAAGCATTTATTTTATCGTCTGGTGCTGTGAAAATACTTAAAGATGCCAATATGACATTAAGGAAATGTAAAAGTAATTCTTACGAATTAAGCAAATTGTGGGAAAAACATGGAATAAACGTTGATGAAGAAATAAATGAGGGAAATATCTCTAAAGTATTGGGAATAATGTGGTCAACTAATAATGACACGTTAAGAATAGACATTCAATCTCTGTTAGAAGGGTTTGATAATGAAATTATCACTAAGAGAATTGTTTTACAAACTGTAGCAAAGGTGTATGACCCTGTAGGGTTTATTTCCCCTTTTATAATAAGAGTTAAATTTCTAATGCAAGAACTATGGGAGCAGGGTGTTGATTGGGATTCTGCTTTACCTGATGCTTTAACACAAAAATTTAAGAAATGGCATCGTGAAATACAGGATTTAGAAAATTTTGAAGTGCCTAGAAAATATTTTACGAATTTTGAAAAATTAACTCCTGAAACTATTCAAATTTGTGTTTTCTGCGATGCCAGTTTGAAGGGATATGGTACAGTAGCTTATTTTCGTGATCCTTGTTCCCGTGAAACTTCATTTATTATGTCAAAGACAAGAGTAGCTCCTCTCAAAAAACTTACTTTGCCTCGACTTGAATTGATGGGAGCCTTAACAGCTGCTCGATTAGCTCATTATCTTGGGCAGCTATTTTCAGTTCCCGTCAAAAACATACTATGCTTCTGTGATTCCCAAATTACCCTTTATTGGGTCAAAGGAAGTGCTAGTAACTGGAAGCCCTTTGTAGAGAACAGAGTGCGTGAAATTCAACGATTAGTAGCCCCATCTCAGTGGAGATTTTGTCCAGGGGTTAAAAATCCCGCTGATGTGCTATCTCGTGGTTGCACAGCAACTGAATTGTTGAAGAATGAAGAATGGTTAAAGGGACCAATCTGGTTGAAAGAAGAGCACTTACCGACACCACTACCGGAAAATGAAGTCAAAATACCTGAAGAAGAGATTTTGAGAGAACAACGGAAAACTACTGTTTGCTCTTTAACTCATGGCAATAATGAATTTGAATTATTATATAAGTTTTCATCTTGGTCTAAATTAAGACGTGTTACAGCCTGGTGTCTTAGATTTATAAAAAATACTAAATGTCGATCTGAGCGAAATACTGGCTTTTTAACTATACAAGAACTTGATGAGGCAACTAAAATTATTGTGAAGTTGGTTCAAAGACATGAATTTGGAGAGGAAATAAAGACTTTAAAATCTGGAAGAAACCTGAATGCTAGTAACAAACTCCTTTCTTTAAACCCTTTTCTAGACAAAAATGAAATTCTTCGTGTTGGTGGAAGATTAAGACACACAAACCTACCTGAGAGTCAAAAACACCAAATGATACTTCCTAAAACGCATCACATTACAGATTTAATTATAAAGTACTTTCATGAAAAACATCTTCACAGTGGAACTCAGTTAACAATTTCAGTCCTGCGACAACAATATTGGATAATTAATGCAAGAGACGCCGTGAAAAGGAATCTGCGGAACTGTATGAAGTGTTTTAGAACCACATCGAACTTAGCCTCTCAACTGATGGGTGATCTTCCAGCTGCTCGTGTAGTGCCATCGCAAGTGTTTTCGAAAGTCGGGGTTGATCTTGCAGGCCCCTTTCTCATCAAACCTCGTAAGGGCCGAGGTGTTAGATCTTATAAAAGTTATATTTGTTTATATATCTGTTTTTCCACAAAAGCAATTCATTTGGAAATACTCAGTGATCTCACCTCTGAAACATTCCTCGCATCCTTGAAGAGGTTTGTTGCTCGACGAGGAAAACCTGAAGAATTGTTTTCAGACAGAGGAACGAACTTTGTAGGTGCCGACAACGAAATGAAAAAAATGATGTCCTTGATCTCTTCTGACGAAAAGATCCACAGATATTTGTCCGAAGAAACAATCAAATGGAATTTCAATCCCCCATCGGCCCCCCATTTTGGAGGACTTTGGGAGGCTGGAATAAAACAGATGAAGGGTCATTTAAAAAGAACTATTGGCGAACAAATATTAACTTATGAACAGTTCCTTACTTTAATTACTCAAATTGAATCGTGCTTGAACTCCAGACCTCTTGTTGCGCTCTCGAATGATCCAAGTGACTTAAATGCTCTAACTCCAGGACATTTTATCATAGGCACTGCCTTGACTTCAATACCAGAACCTGACTATTCTTCAGTTAACCTAACCCCGCTAGAAAGATGGAAACTTCTACAAAAAATTTTTCAAAGTTTCTGGAACAGATGGTCTTCAGATTACCTATCAGACTTGCAAAGGCGATCAAAATGGTTAATAAATAAACCAAATTTCAAGAAAGACGATTTGGTTTTAATAAAAGATGATAATCAGCCCCCTTTGAAGTGGAAACTGGGACGCATAATCAAATTATTTCCTGGAGCAGATGGCAAGATTCGTGTTGTTCTACTGAAAACTATTTATGGAGAGTTGAAGCGTCCGATCGCCAAACTATCACCTCTGCCATTTTGAACTTTTTATTTTATTTTTATTTTATTTTATTTTATTTATTATTATTTTTTTTTTTTTATGTTCCTGTTTTTAATCCATTTATGTTAATCATCTAGTTACAATGTTTCATATGTATATTAATCTCTTTTTTTTCTTATCTATTTGCAGTTGAAGACCAAGAAAATGAAAACCTGTAATAACACTAATGTTGTTATTGTACTTGTAGAATATTTTTATGAACCTTCGTTCATGGGGGCGGAGCATGTTTGAACGTAGCTTTTGGTTTCGTTTCGCCAGCCCCCCGACTAGTAGTTGGCTCTTTGCCAAATGAGAGGTGCTTTTTTCTCTTTGAGAATGTTACTTTTTTTATGTTTAGTTTTTGTTTCGCGGCCTGTCTTAAACAGGAAGTATAATTTTTTTTCTCTTGAACATGAAAGTTATGATTTAAATATTATGATCTTGGCTCCTTTATGGAGAAACAATATTACCACCCGAATAATTAATGAATAATTATAAATTGTGAATCAGTCTTTAGTATTATGCAAATAATTTCTCTTTTGTGTTTAATCGCTAAATAAAGTTAATAAGCTCTCCCAACTGGTGTAAACTTTATGACTGAAATTGAACACGTGAATTACAGAACTATAGATTAAGAAGTTGTTTATGATTATATATTTCTGCATATTTTCATGGTACGAATTTTTTCATGGCGCAGTATATATAATAATATTTTTTCAAATATAAAGAATGTTTTTGGTAAAAAACATAACTATAATTTTGAATATGAATAAATAAATAATCATAACATAGATATTATATACAATTTAAGAATAATTCGCAGGTTCATGAATCTGTAGTTATTTGAATTTCATCCTGATGATGAATATTATAAATTGCTTTCAGTTAATAAGAATTTTTTAAACTTTAGAATATCTTTCACATACATTAAAATTCAGTTCTTAAGTATCTATCTATCTATATATTATTGATTTGCGGTTCATTCACGCAACCCCACCCCCCCTTAAAAAAATTAAACATTTTCATATTGCCAAACTTTTAGTGGAAAACATGGAAAATATCTTTTAAACTTTATAAATTTGTGTTGCAATTTTAGTGCACTTTATAAATATTACTTTTTGTTCTGTAAACTTTTTTAAAAAAAAGAGAGAGAGGGAGAGAGTGGCAGTGTATAGAAAGGGGTGTGATAAATTCTGTTACATAAGTTAATGTGTAATTAGGGCATATATAAAATTAAAAAGAAGGCAGCCGTATGCATTCTTAAAGTGAGTGTGTGGTATGGTGCTGACAACTTATTCTAAGGATACTGGCGGGACTGGGATTTCCTCCTCCTGGATGGAGGCGGTCTTTCTGAAGTATCCTAGCACGCATTCTCATGATTTTCAGAGAAATCCGAGGAAAGCTTTGAACAGCTAGAGCGACGAGCCTGAACTGTATTCGAACCCAGTACTTCCAGTCTATCAAATTCGAAATAAAATCTCTAAAACACTGGTGGGGTTTTTCAGCTGCAGAAAAAAATTATGCTAGAAAAGGAATTTTTTGGCATACTTGAGAGTGAATTCGGCTGACAAGATGCGCCTGTACATTTATCATTTGCACTGTATTGATAAATACATTGGCTCAGTTCATCCGCTCCATCACCGTGTGAAATTAACAGCATGCTTCTTTCACCCGAATTATGAAATTTGATCTAAACTACTTTTATCTTTCACAGTTTTCACAAAAATACAAAATTATAATTAATTAAATATTATAATAGATAATGTTTGTTTCATGAATGTATTAAAGTATAAACTGCAATTTCTTCATTCATGAAAATAATATTGTTTAGATACCAGTATAGGAATAGCTTGTGCTCCCCCCCTTCCCCTACACGTCATATTTTATTCTGATGGTGCCTATGTGTAGTAACACATGTTACATACTGTCAGGGTATAATCCGTATAAAGAATGCGTTACGGAACTATTGCATGTCCATTTGCTTCAAACTAATAAGGGACGGTAAATAACATGTCAAAGGGGGCCTAGAAAGCATTCTTTATAAACAATGAAAAAAAAAAAAATATCGACCTGTATACAACTTTTATTTTAGTCATCATCTTTTATTTTTAATGTTATTTTTAAATTTTTGGCGCCCTTAAAACTGCAGCGCCCTTAGGCCCGCGCCTCACAGGAAAGGGATACTTCCCAGAAATCGATCAAATCAAAAATGAAATTTTCCAGGAAAGCTTGTTTGTCTTGCAGGTCATTTGGCGCCCTTTTTGCGAGAGGCGCACGGGGCATGATAACCCCCTTGCCCCCCCCCCCTCGCTACGCCACTGCCCATCGGTGCCGATCTGTTGGAGATATCGAAAATACATCTGTACCACAAGAAAGAACATTTATTACCGATTCTTACGATAAAATTTTTTTTTTTTAAATACGGATTTTTTATATTTTTAAAAAAAGTTTTAAAAATGGCCAAAAATTTCTCTTTTTCTCGATCGTCTTTTTTAAAGAGCCCTATACGAAAGAATAACAGACCAATTTCTTAACAACTGGTATATTTGGACAGGTCATTTAATCCTCTTTCAAACCATATAAACATTTTTACAAAATACGCATTAGCGATCCATATTTTTAGATTTTATGAAACATCGATTTTTTCACAAAGCATTTTATAACTAAAAATCTTTTACAGATAAATCATTTCTTTTTTTTTTTTTTTTTTTGTATATACATCTCGATTCCACAGTTCACTTCCCAAAAGATTGAGAGATTTTTTCAAAAACTGAATGAGTTAAATTTTTTAATTTTAGGCATTAAACCATTCATTTGAATAAAGCGATCTTCATGCCATGAGATTGTATAATGCATTCCTTGCCATTTGTCGTTATCACAGCAACCCATTCACGCAAGAAAGATGTCTGGTCGGAAGCGAAAAAAAAAAAAAAAACCCACCTGGCACTGATTCAGAATCAGAGGTATTTCACTAGGATAAAAAATTGCAAATTTCTATTTTCTTCAATTTTTTACTTTCACATACGACACTTAGTATACAATCTTAGCACCACAAAATAAACTTGCAGTTCTAATTTAATTAGTTTTGGTCAATAAACAAAAGGTTTACGTTTTAATTGCAAATTAAATTTTAACTTAACACGCCTGACATTATATCTCTCGAAAAAGGATGCCAGTTTCTATAGCAACACAAATACACTTAAGGTAAAAATATTTCTTTTTCTATTTACTTCCATTAACCGACTTCCATTAACCGTAGGTAATGGAATTCGAAATTTCACCTGACTTGTTTGACGTGTTTCCGAAAAAAAAAAAAAAAAATGAAATCTCTAAAAAATTTAGCTCATAAAAATCTCTCTCAATATTTGGACTTAAAAAAGGATTTCTCCTTCATACTCTTATGCCAAAAAACCCTCTCTGATATTAGGTTTTTGTGGTATTTTTGGGGAAATTCCACAGTCTGAACATTTTCTGCACCTCTGTAATTCTTAATTTTCTGCACCCCAGTATTACTTTAAGTAGCACAAAAATTTATCAACATTAAAGATTTCACATAAGGAGTTAGATATAATAGATGCACAAAGAAAGAAAGAAGTAACAACAAATTGAACCAAAAAAAAAAGTATGTTCACTTTATTTTAAAAATAAATCTACAAAGTGGGTATACAGTTTAAAATCAATCAACAGGATGACAAATCTGTTGCATTATCGTGCAGCATAAGTCCATCAACTGCAAATATTCATCTCCTCCGTCCACGAGACGTTTATCACAAACCTAGATGCAAATAATAAAAAGAATTTTAAAATAAAACATTGAATGGAAATCCTATCAGAAACAGACAAATTGTTTTCAAAATTTTATAGTTCACTGTTTCATACTGAAGCTTTAAACTTTCTTTTTTATGAAATAAATTTTCCAATAATAACAGGAGATTTGGTGTCAGAATATTGAAACCCGAATAAACAACTACGTCAGAAACGCCAAAGAAAAATATTGGAAATGCATACAGCTGTTTTGGTAGCCTTAAGCGTACAGTCTTCAGTGCAAAAAGGATTCTAAATCTGGAGAAGTGCTCGTATATATAGGAGAGGGGCCGAATTTAGTTCAACCAATAGGATCACGAGAAAGGTGGGGAGAGTGGCCAATAGGAATTTAGGAAAGTTAGCTGGGTAAACAGTAGAAAAATTAAGAAAATGTGGACTGAATATAAAATTTCCAACAGTCAAATAGGGAATAGCGAAATCACAATTTACAAGGTTTTTACAATTTTTATAAATATGAAAAGCTTCAAAGAAATTGAGTTCATGAATGGATTTAGGTCTGCAAATTATTTTAGCTGAATTAAATTTAAAATTATGATTTTCCTCCCAGCAATGTTTAGAAATAGCCGATTTATTGGTTTCTTGTTTGCGGATGTAGTTCATATGTTCTTTAGACGAAATTTAAGACTGTGTTTAGTTTGGCAGATATAATAAACCACACTGACAGGAAATACTATAAATACCCCAAAAATTATGCATATCAATGGGATCTTTTACCTGAGAAAAGGTGAGTTTATTGGAAGGCGAAAATATTATTTTAAAATCATATTGTTTGAGAATTTTAGCTATGGTTTGACTGAATTTAGGAAAATAGGGTAAGACAATACTGATATTAGAAGAGACTGATTTAGTATACGAAATACGAGGGAGTTGTAATTTTTGGATAGCTTTGTCTATAATGGAAGGGTCATAACCTCTGTCAAATGCAATGGCTTTCAGGTATTGAATTTCAGATTTTAATAAAATAGAATTTTGTTACATATAATAACAATATCTTTATTTTAAATACTTCTTGTTAACTTAAATCTCTAAATATAAACTTTATTTCTTATATAAATATCCTTTTAAAACGTACTTTTATCAATTTAATCAGTTAAATAAATCTTTAATAGAAGTTCGATATCTTCAAGTAAATTCCTCATTTGTTTACCTTTTAATGTTGATCACGCTTCTTAGAGCTATACTTTAGCCTGGAATGCTTAGTTGATCATGCTTCTTAGAGCTATACTTTAGCCTGGAATGCTTAGTTAATCATGCTTCTTAGAGCTATACTTTAGCATGGAATGTTTAGTTGCTGGGATTTTCAGCAGATGGTGAACTTTTTCTGGCGTTCCTTGTATCATCCTCGCATACGATTATTGATTCCCGGATATAGGCGTTGTCTTTGCCGGTCATTGTTTTAATATAAATATCGCTGATTATGGATGTAGTGTGGCTCACTTTTACTGGATAGGCTTTTACGATGACATTGGCTTTTACGATGTAGATTGTTTTAAAATGTCATCATTTTTATTAATATATTTAGTGAGGATGACATAATAAGGTTTTTACTCTGCCAATGTTTATTCTTGTTTTCTTTTAAGTTAAAAGTTTATTGCCTTCCTCAGTGGTACATTTTTGTCATTGGTATTTCTGGGATCATAATAAAATATTTAACATTTGATTAAAGCACTTGAGCTGGGTTGTTATATTAAAATTTAATTGTTCTTATATATTAACTTTATTTCTGTTGTTGTTAAATTTATATTTTGTTTAAAGTTTTTAATAAAACTGAGATTATAACGTAAATTTATCTTGTCTTCAATTGTGTTATACACTTTATTTTTCATCCAAGTCAAATTCAAATCATCATCCAAGTCAAATTCAAATTTTTTAGATGGAAAATTGTTTTTTTAAAACCTCTGCTAACTTTAGATATCCAGTAAGATGGATAACAGATTTGAACAAATATTAAGGGCACAGTTTACAAAAGTATAGAAAGCAACCATTTTTTGGTTAGGTGGGTGACATGAACGCCGTGGGGAGGAAGGGAGACAGCAAAATTTTTTCGATAGACTGTGGTTGAAAATCCATTTACAGTGCGAGAGACGAGGGCATCAAGAAATGGAAGGGAGCCATTATTTTCTATTTCATATGTAAACTGGATATTACTGTCAATTGAATTTAAAATTTCTAAGACATGGTCAATATTGTGATGAGATATGTCGATAAGCGTGAAGGTGTCGTCAACGTAACGGGTCCAAAAAGGAAAAGATATTTTCTTAAAAAGCTTGCTTTCGAAATAGTGCATGTAAATATCTGCGAGAATTGGGGAGAGAGGGGAACCCATGGCTAAACCTTCAGACTGACGATAGAATTTATTTTGGAAAGAAAAAGTGGTTTGTGATAAACAAATGCAGGTAAGAGAGATTAATTCTTCTATTTCAAAAGATGTGAAATGAAACTCTTCTCTGCGAGCACTTCTCCAGATTCAGAATCTTTTTTGCACTGAAGACAGTACGCTTAAGGCTACCAAAACATATGCATATCCAATAAGCTATGCTACCAAAGCTGTATGCATACAGCTTTATGCTGTAGCATACAGCTGTAGCTTTTGGTAGCATACAGCTGTATGCATAAGTAAGCATACAGCTGTATGCATAAGTAAGCATACAGCTGTATGCAAAAGTAAGCATACAGCTGTATGCTTACTTTTTGGTAGCATACAGCTGTATGCATACAGCACGTATGCTACCAAAGCTGTATGCATATCCAATATTTTTCTTTGGCGTTTTTGACGTAGTAGTTTATTTGGGTTTCAAATTTTCCAATACTTTTTCCTTGTTTTACCCAAATTTTAAACTTCTGTTACTTCTCTTCAGCTTCAGTAGGTAGCAGCATAGCTCCGAAATTTCACATGCGGGCACTTTGCTGCTTTCAGGATCAACTTATTAATTAGTTTTTTTTTCAATCAATGTTATTATTTTGATCTGAAATGACTGTTGCAAGTTTCTGCTTCTGTTTACTTATAAAGCTATTTATTAATTGAATTAATTTGAATTTTAATCAGGTTAATCTTTAATAATTTTAACCCCTTGGGTACATTTGACGTCTGAGACACGTCATTCACTTTTTTCGTTTTGCAATTCTAATTACTTGAAGACATCTTAATACTACATATGTCACCAATATTTTAGAAATAAATAAATTCTTACGTAAAATGTACTGCTTTTACATACTACTCCAAGCAACCAAAAATTATATCCGTTCCACATGCAAATATTTTCTCAAATAAATCCGTACCCAAGGGGTTAATCAGATGTTTGAAACAAAAAGTTTCTCCAAAATTAAAAAGACTTATTTTTTTTAAATCTATTTCTGATCAGCTGTGTATCTAGTAGCCAATTTTTAAAATAAGTTCTAGTTCAGCATTTTTTAAAACAAAATAGGGAGTGAACATTAAAGGGTTCAACTATCACTAATAAGGGAATAGTTGGCCAGGGGTGGACTGGCTCAATTTGGTCCACCCGGCTGCAAAAGATTTTGGCCCACTCGCACTATAACGGAGTCTAAGGAACCCTCCGAGGGCGGGCTCCATAAACCCAAGATATTTTAACGTCACAATTTTGCAACATTTAACTTATTTTGCAACGTTAATTGCCAAAACGTCAGTGGAGGCTGTTGAGACTCAAAACGGTTTTGGGCTCTTTCTGTGTGTCTTTCTTTCTTTCTGTCTGTCTGTCTATCTGTGGCGCGATAGTGGCCGCAAAAATAGCGCTATTGACTTTAAATTCGAAACACATGTTCATGAGCCCCACGAAATAAGCTGTATAGTTTTTGGTATGTATTCCATTTGTAGTTCGCATACAGGGACACGCCAAAGTTTTTCTTATCATTACGGCCTATGGGAGAAATTTGTATGTATCGCGATAGCGGCCACAAAAATCACGCTATTGACTTGCAATTTGGTACACGTGTTCACGTGTACCACAAAATCAGCTGTATAGTTTTGGGTGTGTATTCCATTTTTAATTCGTGTACAGGGACACGCCAAACTTTTTCTTATCATTACGGCCTATGGGATGAATTTGTATGTACCGTGATAGCGGCCACAAAAATCACGCTATTGACTTGCAATTTGGTACACATGTTCATGAGCCCAACGGAATCAGCTGTATAGTTTTAGGTGTGTATTCCATTTGTAGTTCGTGTACAGGGACACGCCAAAGATTTTTTATCATTACGGCCTATGGGAAGAATCTGTATGTACCGCGATAGCCACTGCAAAAATCAAGCTATTGACTTCCAGTTTTTGCCGAAACATCAATGGAGGCCCTGTGTTGAGACTCAAAAAGATTTTGGGTTCTGTCTGTCCGTCTGTCGTGCGATAGCGGCTGCAAAAATCACGCTATTGACTTGAAATTTTGTACACATGTTCATGATCCCCACGAAATTAACTGTATAGTTTTGGGTGTGCATTCCATTTGTAATTCGTGTACAGGGACACGCCAAAGTTTTTTTTATCATTACGGCCTATGGTTAGAATTTGTATGTACCGTGATAGCGGCCTTCAAAATAACGCTATTGACTTGCAATTTGGTACACATATTCATGAGCCCAACGGAATTAGCTGTATAGTGTTAGGTGTGTATTCCATTTGTCGTTCGTGTACAGGGACACGCCAAAGTTTTGCTTAAGCCGTAAGGCTTATGGGAAGAATTTGTATGTACCGCAATAGCGGCCGCAAAAATCCTTCGATTGACTTGCAAATTGGCGCACACGTACCAGCTTTGCATATAAGTAACTGTATAATTTTATTGCTATATTTTTTATAAACTGTGTACAGGGATACGCCAAAATTCTTAACATTACGGCTTATGGGGTGAATTTCGTTTGAACGCATTTTAATATCATTACTTTGCAATGAAGAAAATGAAACTAGCGTACGTGAGTAAGATGCTTAAACTTATGTTGTTTGAAGAAAATACGTGCTCTTAAGCTTTCTAATTAATGTACAGGACCTTACAAAAGTGTCTGACAATGTCACGTAGTCATCCAAACGATGTTAAATTTGGAACAATTATTAATTTTAAACGCAAAATAAGCTGAATAGTTTTTACTGGTGTATACAATGTTTATGGTTCGTTTACAAAGACACAAGAAAGAATTTCGTAACATTAGAGCCTATGGACAAATTTTTAATTTAAGCGCACACTTTAATGCGTTTATGCTGAATTGAACTTAATAAAGTTAACACACATTATAAAGATGCTTAAAATCATGCTTACTCTTAAAAAAAGGTTATGTATAGACTAAATAATTTATGGGACCACACAAGATAATTCCGAGTATGTACTGTAATCATCCAAATGATGCCAAATTAGTTAGAAAAATTAAAGTGTTATAATTAATTAGGTTTATTCTTATTATTGGCGTTTATAATGACTGTGGCTAATAAAGAAATTTCGTACTATTACGGTCTATAGTCGGTATTTCTTAAAAGTGTATTTTAATATGGTTACACCCCATCAAATATAATGAAATTTTATTAGAATTTTAAAAGCATGTTTTCCTGTTGAAAATTGTGGGCATAGAATTGATAATTAGTTTAAAGGTTACGCAAAATATTTCCGATATGCTATGTAATTTTTTTTGTATGAAATTTGATAGTTATGAAATTTGGTATTTATGAATTTCAGGGAAATAATACAAGACTGTCGTTTATTAAGAATACATATTGCTGCGTACTTGGGGGTTCGTAAGATGTCCGAGAATGAAAGGCGAAACTTGCAAAAATTCAGTGATTTATTCACAGAAAGTTCCAGAAAAATACAGGTCTATAAACCAAGTATCAGCTTCAATTCAACCAGTAAACATAGCTTAAAAAACAGCCGTTTACAGCAAAACAACAGTACAAACTGTTTATCAATAACACATAAAGCAAGTCTCATTCAAAGAGGTTCAAAGGAAAGCAAGCATTTGACGAAACTGACACAGATCTGAGATTGGCCGCCTTGGCTAAAAAAACACTCCTTTTATACTATTCTGTCGAACACAGACTGTTCTGGAAAAATCTCGTATCTCATCAGCCAATGAGATTAGAGCTTCCATATTTGGTATATCCCTAATGAGGATTTTCTCGCCAAGGTCGCCAAAAAAATCGCCAAGGAGGGAAACAGTCGCCAAATCCATTTCTTCCCTTATTGGAGCTTTTTAATGCGTTTTTAAAGGAAAATTAGGCTATTTTAGCGTTAAAACGACGACTAGAAATGCACAAAATTAGCATTTTACTGACTTACTAAGCCTCTTTGAAAGAATTTATACAAAAAAATGCAACTATTTACAATTCCGTATCACTGTAAATGATATACAAAGAGAGATACAGCAGGGGGTTGAGGGGGGCGGCAGCCCCTCTCAGGAATGTATCTGATTACGGTAATAAGTCGATATAATCATCATATTGTTATATAATAAGGAATAAATAAAAATGACCTATTGAATAATGTCTGATGCAAATAGGACGTTGAGGCTCCTGATCTGCAGACCCACTAGTATGTGTGTATGTTAATCACCTTGTGTATCCATAGTATTGTCTTCCAAATAAAGAGTCCAAGGGATTAATGAAGTTAGTTTAGTTACAATTTATTTGAAATAGTCAGGCCGATAAAGCACCCTGAATGTCAATTTCGGTCCCGGAGTGGAATTTGACTTGGGTTTGTTTTAGTCGACATGCAGAAAGATCCCGACTTTCGCATGCAGTTCTTATAAAGTCCTAATTTTGGCTTGAACCGCTAGAGGGCTTATTCTCCTCCTACATTTTTTCACTGATTATTAACTTTATGATTGACAGCTTCGCTAAGTCCGAGAAATTCAAGATTATTTAATGCGCATTATTTTACCACAAAAAGGTGAAAATTGCATAGTAGTCAGCAACTTTTATTCTAAAAGTTGTTCAATTTTCTCACTTTTGCGAGATGAAAGTGTCTTACAGAGGAACACATTTTACAAGGGAATCTTTAGAATTATTTTCAAGTTACGAATTTTGAATGAGATTTTTTTTTTTAAGATTATCATGGAGTATTAGTTTAAAATAATAAAAACAATAATTTTAAAATTTAACACCTTCTATCATTTTACATCCTCTCCCCTCTAAGGCGACGTTTCCCCAGGCTCGCCTGCAAGTCTGTGTGAACTCGTCTGGTAGTAGAAAATATTTCAAGGACAAAATTGTTATGCCTTAAAATTTGCAAGGAGGTTCATTATACATTATGGAGTGTATTCGCCTCTAATGCTCAGCGTGTTTAATATGGTTTGACATACAGTTACATTATCAGCAACAACACATAAGCAACAGTATAATATGTCATAAAACTTTTCATAGATACACAGAAAGAGAAAAAAACAGTGTGCAGCTACACTAAGCCTTGTAGACTGGTAGACAATAATATTTTGTAGACTGGTTTTCACTTCGACAGTTCTTGTTTCATATACAGTCAGCAGCAAAAGTGTCCGAGCACTAGCAAAAGAATTCCTATAAAAAAAAAAAATTACACTTAATACTGTTTTGTTAAATAAATCCTTGTCGAATTGTGTTCTTAGACTGACTAAGAACAGGATTCGATAAGGATTTATTTAACAAACCTGTGTTATGTGTACTTTTTTATACAGGAATTTTTGCTAGTGCTCGGATACTTTTGCTGCCTACTGTACAACATCAAAGAAAAAAAAAAAAAAAAAATACAAAATTAAACTTGCATGGACTAAACAATTCTGACAAAACTTCATAATAACTTTAAAATTATCACAAAAGGCAAGATTTGTATGATGTGCGTTATAAACTAAAATACGATTATATCAATTTACGCAAATTTTTCCGGCAAATGATCCTAATTGCGCGTAGATGATTTAAAATCCTCGGTATGGCCAATAGAAAGTTAGGAGTTATAAATTCTTTTGTAAATCGAATACTTTCAATCGGCCAATGTATTTCTTTCATCCCCTGTGCCTATTTCTCTTTCTACTGGAACAAGTATTTCAAGATTTCCTTTCCGTGTTTTGTTATAGTAGTAATACCATCTTTTAAGCAACCGTTTTGTATATTTTACTCACCGTATCTACCTCTTAAACTATTGATCCTATTGCTTTAAAGTTACACCCAAAGACCCCTTTGCCTGTTTATCACCCTACCTTTTTTATTTTAAGCATTTAGTTTCACCAACCGAGATTTGTCGGTGAATTCATTCCTTTCTTTGCGCTCGCAGAATGCTTGGCAAACAAAAAATAGGGACATTCTGCAACAAAAAATAGGGACACGGAATGGCATTTATAAGTGATTCGTTGAAATACAGTGATCAGAGAAACACACAAAAGTCATTATTATTTTTTTTATACAAAATATGCATCAATAAAGGGGGTGGTTAAGTTATAATTAAAATGTATCATCTTGCTGTACATGTGCGAAAGGAGCAGATGATAATCAAATAAAACTTTGTAATGATATGTAACCCATATTTTATCTTTTAATTACTTTATATTTCCCTGCGATTGAATTCACTATCTTTGAATGTTTTGGGTGTTTCACAGCTTTGAGACCTATAAAGTATATACTTACAATGACTTTTGTCTTGAATGATCTGTGTTATATAGTTTCCCAATAACATTTTACAATATCTTATATGTTTCACACATAAGGGACACCACAGACATCTATGCTTGAAACGTTATTCGAACCCGAGACGTGAGGCTCCAGAAGGCAGCTCCCTACCGACTGTTCCACTACGCCGACTTTAGATGTTTTAAAATGCAACCACATCATTAAAAGTAAAGTGGCTGCACTCAACCTTCCGAAAACTTAGTACTTATCAAATATGAATAATTGAATTATGAAAGTAGTTATTCAAAATTGAAAAGCATAGTACACTATATTCACGATTATGCGCGGAATTGAAGGGCACCGTTTTCACGGGTGATGCAAATCGCGGATAAACCGCAAAAAGATTGAAAATGAAGGGTAAATGAGATAAAAAATATTCTAACTCCAAAACATGAGTACATTCTATATAAAACTTACAAATGGTGAAACGAAAAGTGAAAACATTCACAATACACTAATAACTAAAAAAAAAAAAAATGCTGCACTTGAATATTTTCCTTTTCACTTTCTGCTACCGCCAATTTTATAGTTTAAAATGTAAATTTTCGAACACATATTATTACGTCATCCTCCACGTACACTTTAGGATTGAATCCAGTGTTAAAATTCAATTGTCAGAAAAATTGTAATTTTAGAGAGTATTTCAAAAATGGCAAGGACAAGGCAATTAACGATGCCACAAAAAGTATTAATTTTAGAATGAAAATCAAAAATATTTTAATACGTGAGATGGCAAAATAATTAAATGTTAGCGAAATATTAGTAAGATGGTTTTTAGCAATATATAAAATTGTTGGCTGTTTAAACTGAAAATTTGGCTTTGGGCGGCCACGTTGCTCATCCAAGCGAGATCACGGCAAGTTAAAGAGCAAATGTTCAAAAATCGATTTGTATCATGTTCAAATCTTAGAAAACATCCAAAAAGTGTTTAGCAAAATATTTTTTTGAAAAACAGTGCAGCAACAATTAGCAAAACAGGTTAAAACCAGAAGATCTGCAGAAAAAGTCATTATTAAGGAAAAAAGTTAAAAGAAACAAGTCTTAAGATGACCAAAAAATTAAAAAATATATCTGTTAATTATTGGACTACCGTATATTTCCGTGTATAAGCCGAGAATTTTTGGAAATTTTTTGGAAGCTGATTTAGGGGGGGGGTCGGCTTATACACGGATCCACATTTCTAGCAAAAAACGTATGTTAGAAACGATGATTGAATACATACATTTTAAGCTTAAAAACTATATATAAAGTAAAATAGTGATATTAAACCTTATTTTTAAATAATTATCACACATAAACTCTTAAATTAGCAATTTTAAATTTATTTCTAGAGCAGCTCGATGTAGTCGCGTGTTTCCCCCCCCCCCCCTCCCCCATGATGAAGCACTTTTTGCCAAAGGTCACATTTGTGGCCATTTTTGTTTTTCTGTTTTGATAGTAGATGGCAGCACCAAACAATTTTCTCTACTACCATCAATGATTTCAATTCTAATTTTTTTTTTTTGTTTAAGCTTATTTTAATACAGGATTTTTGTGAAATTTTCTAGTTCTTTATTTTATTTTATGTTTCAGCATATAAGATTTCTGCCAATAGTAAAAAGAAACATTTTCAAATCGAAATGCATATAAGCTAATTCCTATATCTTATTTATAATTTCTGTTTTGCTTTTCTGCCGATAGATGGCTGTACCAATCAATTTTTACTTGAGCGATTCAGAAAAATGTAAACGAGAGTGATTTTGAAAATTATCGGAAATTATTGAAAACAACAAAATTTCTGCTGAAAATTTAATTGCTGCATTAGATAATAAAATAAAAAGTTTGAAACAAAGAAACTTTATCACTGAACATGAGTTAATGTCACTGTAATTGCACACAAACCTAAATTAAAACAAAAAACATTACTAGAAATGTTTAAAGATTTTTATTACAAAAACATGAATTTATATTGTTTTTTAATAACTTAATATATTTTAAAAGTAAATTATTTGTGTAAATAGACTGTATGATATTATTAAACTAAATATAACAATATTTTACTCAAACTTAACTTAAAATATACTCTCTAAGGTAAGTAATAAGACATTTTATTTGTTTAAGCATGGCGATTTCTTTGCTGATTTGAGTTCAAAATATGCCCGCGCTCCGCGTAACAAAACAAAAATGCTTTTTATTTACATTTAGATTAACTTGAAAGTTTTATAGATTGGCAATATTTTTGCCATTTTTGCGATAAACTCGAACTTTAAAAGAGTATTTTTTCAATTCGGCTTATAAACGGATTTGCAATTTTGGGCAAATATCTTAAGGGAAAACGTACTCTCAGCTTACATTCGGAAATATATGGTAATCTGTTTTTCTCTGATGAGTCAAGTTTAATTTATTTCGAGCTGATGATAAATGCTAGTAAGACGGCGAAAATGTGACTGACCTAATGAAAATTGCTCTCTTAAAACAGTGACACATTCTCCGAACATTAAGGGAGGTGCGTAACTTTTCAAAGAGTAGGGCAAATTTTCATGCTCAAGGGATCAATTAACTCGAAATAAAACACGGTCATTTTAAAAGTTGTGGCTGACCGACTATTTTAAAGGTATCTCAGACTTTTCCGCAAACAGCATTTCAAGATGATAATGCACCTTGCTACAGGGCGTCTGTGGTACGTTTACTTAGATCAAATTGTTAAAATAAATATCCATTCCCATGAGTACCTATAATTCTGTAAGTGATTATATATCTTTTTTCACTTTAAGTTAAATCTTACAAAGAATATCGTAGAATTTCTTCTTTACCAGACCTGCAAATAGTCCTAATCTAATAATATCTCGAAAATGTTTAATATATAAAAAGGCGGGGAAGAGGGGAGAGGATTTGAAATTTACTGCCAACAACTCTGCAAGAACTAGAAAAAATTATTTATGATATTTGACTCAGTGAAATTTCTTAGATTTATATTAAAACACTGTATAATACTATGTCAGTGTCATTAGAGTAATTATTCCATATAAAAGTAGAATTAATCCAATGCAGAATACATATTTTTATAAAAAAAAAATTTAGATATAACAAATGAGTAGTTTTTTTTTCATATAATAAAATATAACTTGTTTATTTCATGTAATAAATCATAATAGAATACAAAGTGTATGTTTATTATATTACATTTAAAAAGGAAATTTTATGTAAAGTACTTTATACAGTGTAGTAAAATGAACTACTAAGTAGAAAAAGTACATAGGTATTATTTCAACCCTTTGTTATTATGCAAATACGACAGTTTAATTTATTTCAACCATTGGTTTTGAAGTTATTACAAATAAAGATATAAGCCAATTTTTCTAGTGTGCGTCTTTTTTTTTTTTTTTTCTTTTGTTCTTTAGTCTATAGCAAAAATATTTGCATATTATATACTAAAGGATAACAAAATAAAAAATAAAAAATGTACTTACAATTAAACCGAGGTACAATCTGTAAGATAACTTATGCTCTAAATTAAACAAGTAGCGCGGACATGTCAAAATTTTAATTTATTCCAGAGCATTTAAAATATCCGCCTTTTTTCACACAACTTTATATTTGTAGTGAAATCTTCAATAATGTAACTGCGATTAAATAAAAGAAAAAATACAAGAAAAGTGGCATGAAAGAAAACTCGGGTACTAACAAACAATGCTCCATATAAAATTAAAAGGTTGACATGTCTGGTACTGTACTATACTGTACAAAATATATAACAAAAGCAACTTGCATCTTTATTTGTTAATTATTTTCCTTTTTTTTTCTTCTTAAAGAAAAAAAAATCACTTGCTTTTGTTTTTTTATTTAGAAATTTTTTTCTCTTGATTCGGTTTTTTTACTGCGTCTACGGATGGCACGCAACATACACAATGTGCATAATCCACTCCCAGATAATCAGGAGTTTACGATAGAATGTTTGAATATTTATCTGTAAGTTAAATATTTCTACAATGAACAGTAAGGTTTCCGAATTCTGTGGCGTTCCATGTAAAAAAGTATAAATTTTAAGCAAGCAATTTTCAATAACGACCGTTATATAGCAAAATTTTAAAACATATCAAATTTGGCGTCTTTATAATAATTTAACAAATTTCCTATAATTAACCCATTGCGATGCAAAATGGGTAAATTACTTCAAATTAGGGTAAGTGCACCAGTGATTGACACTTTTAGAGCAATCTCTGATGTTTTTAATGTTCTAGTCATCAGAAAATATTTTCAGAAATCTTAAGTTAGTACATATAGTTTGAAAGACTTTCAGAACCACATATATTTTAAAATATATACACTTGATAACATTTTTTTTTTATATACCCACTCAATGTTACAGTAATTGACACTGCCAGTTTTTCATTTTATCAGTCATTGGCACCCTATGTTCTAGTGTTTGACACTGCTAGGTATTCATTTTACAAGTTATTAGCACCCTATGCTCCAGTGTTTGACATGAAATGTTAAAATTCTTATATTTAAAATACATAATTTTATTATTTTTCCTATTTATTATTTCTGGATAGATGTCAATTACTAGAGCATGCCAATCACTGGAGCACCTACCCTAGATACAAAACTTTGAATAAACACCACAATATGCAAGAATTCACTTCAATTGTTTTGGGTCGAAAGAAGACACGATCCTTCGTCAGGTGAACAAAGTAGGCATGAATGCTGTAAACAAAACGACAATGCACGGGTTGCAATGTCTAAGAATTCTATTTCGTATTCTGTGAAAAAAAAAAAGTTCTTAATCAAATGTAGAATTTTACACTAAGCGCTTGAAATAATTTGAGCCTACAGGCCATAATGTACAAGTTCCTTTTTTCATGTCTTTATAAAGAATTATAAGTAATACATTCATTAAAACCTATACAGGTCATACGGCGGTAACTTAAAATATACCGAACAAGTTTTAATTCCTTTGGATAAAGTATTCAGGTGTTATCACACTTTAAATAATCTGAGTTTAAGTGCCATAGTAATAAAAAATTTCTTCAAGCATCTGTAAAGATCCATGAGTCCTACACTCATCAAAATCGATACAGACCGTATAACAGGGACCTAAATATGCCTACCAACAGTGTGCTGAATTAAATGAAGCGCCTAATCATTATCGTGTTCTCTCAACACATACAAACATATGCACATACACCATATATACATCACATTAAAACAGAAACTCATGTGACCTCCAAAAGTAATTCACCAAAATCTCATTGTGGAATTTTTTAATGATTATAATACTTTTATAATACAGTACATGCTCGCAGTGCCGGCCCGAGCAAATTTGGCGCCCTAGGCGAAAAATTTTCGTGGCGCCCCATTAAAACAAATTTTAAAAAAATGTAAGACACGCAGACAATTATACACATACAAATACTATAATAAATAATCAACTAATTATTTTTATTACATATTGCATATTATTGTTTTTTCCACGCTACTTTTAGCGGTAGTAGAAACAATATCCTTCAAATGAATTGTTTTAGCTTCATCTTGAGCTGTTAATAATGGTGATAGTCCTACAAATCGTTCTTACGTCACTATAGAATGCTAGTAAGTTTTTATTAATTTCAATTATATGAAGCTGAGTTCACCACTGGCCACAGACACAGGAAGTGTCAGCAACAATTTTATTGCTGTTACTAAATTCTATGTACTAGTTCGTTTTCATAAAGAATGTTCAAAACTTCCTGTAGTGTACTTTCATCAACATCCTTAGAGTCTTCTTGAGTCAGATAATCTCCTAATCTTTGACATAATTTCAAAATCACTTTGAAAGTTTTTTTTTACGACCCACAATCGTTAGAAAGGCATCAGAAAACACGATTTATCTTTTTGGTCTGTTTGAACTTCTCATAATTCGAATTTTTTTTTGTATCAAGAAAAGAAATATAAAAATTAATCTTAAAATGATGTTTAACCTCACTTGTTGATTTATCAGCTGACTGCATAATTAAACTTCTTTTTCATTTTTCGTAATCGGGCTGACTCTGACTCTGATGGGAATGATACAGCAATATTAATTTCTTCTGAAAATGCCTCCTGTTTATCAAATCCGAAATCACTTTTACAGTTTCCAAGAAAAAAATTTTGTTTTTTGTAGTGCATTAGTAGTGGAGTTTGGGTAACATTTTCACCACTGGCTTTTGTTATGTACTGACGAAAACTTTCTTCACTTATTTTCTAATAGGAAATTAACATTTTTTATACATGATCTGGCTTGTGTTTGTTGAGAATGGACAACTAGAACGAGGCGGAGCTTTCAATGTTTGTGGGAAAAAGCTGTGCTATGATAGGCTACATTCCACTGTTTGTGGGTTAAAAGAAGACAAGATTTAACCTAGAGGTTAAATAAAAGAAAATCGTCTGGACTTTTCATGACGTCAGAGAGTCATGTCGTCTATTCGCTGCAGATTACTCACAGAATTTGCTCACATTGCAAGGATACATAAACTCAATGTGAAACCGGAAGCATTTTCCATGTTCTGTTTATCAAAGCCTCAATCTTTATTTCTTTCATATCAAACTATTGTTTATTTACTAATTATTTTGGAAGATGAAGCAAGATTTTTGCTTATTCAGATTCAGGTGGAAAAATATTTTGTTTTTTCAAATTATTATCCTGATAGTGTTTCTTTAGGATTCGGACGAAAATAACTTTTCAAAGGAGCCTAATTTGCTTTGTTAATGATATTTTTCCCCTAATTTTCCCTTAAAAAATTGTACTCAAATTTTTTTTTCTGTTAACAGCTAGTCTCAAGTATCAACTGTACTGAAAACGAAATTTCACATTTTATTACTAAGTTGAGCTACTAGAAAAAGAAACTATAACAGAATCACTTTGTAAAATTCCAAAAAACCCTCACGCATAGCCCCTTCAAAGTCACCTAGTCTAAAGAGCTGAAACTTCTTTCAAGTTAGAGCTACCTTCCTTCAAATCTTATTATTATTATTATTATTTATTTTTTATGTCAGTTCAAAATTATAAAAAACATGATGTACAATTTAGATCCTTGAATCGAAAGTCAAAACTTTATAGTTCCAATAACGTACAGCCCCATTAAATAATGACTCGGTCACTTTTAGATATAGTGTAAAGCTGTTAACTATTGGACTTAATTGGATACTTACTTGGATATTAACTAACTGGACATTTAATGATGGACTGTTTTCAAAACTCAATTCGACGTTGTAAGTTTTTGAAATAAATAGATCGTTATTATGGTAAAATCAAGCCAGTTGTTTGTGACTCTTTCTCTAGCGCTTCTCATTAGATAAATTAGATTGACTTTGATGCCCTGAAAAGTCAATTCGAGGATTATCCATTTACTTCATTTTTACACGTCCAATTGAAAACACGCCAGGGAAAACTCAGTAAATGTTTCCAAGTCATAGCAGCAGACTTGTACCTTTTAGTCCTTTCTAGACAAAGATTGTAAGTGTTTAAAATTTTCACACAACATGAGTGCTGTGTTTCCAAGACTACATTTTATCTATTCTAAAGTGTCGTTAGATAGTAATAAATAAAATAGATCTTGTTGTCTGGATTGTGCCGCCCTCTAGATTTGAGCGCCCTAGGCCATCGCCTAGTTTGCCTATATGGTCGAGCCGGCCCTGCATGCTCGGATAGTGAAAATTTTTTATTCCAAACTTGAGTCGAATTTCCCTCCAGGTTTTAAAAAGGGAAAGATTGAATTTGCCCTAGATGTCACCTATACGCAGGAGGTGTGGTCTATCTGGTCACTAGCTTCTCTAGTATCTAGTCACATTCCTGAAACAGGAGGGTGAAAAAAAAGAAAGAAAAATGGGCCCAAAAGTAGTATTTGACCCTTTTTCTATGGGCCAGTTGGTGTACCACACATTTAAATAGAATTTTAACATTATTTGATGAATATTAAGTAAATATTGACACTATTTTTAGCTTAAGAATTGAAATTGAATGACAACAATGAAAGAAAATCATTTGGCCCATTTTTGGCAGTTGGCCCACCCGACGATCGCCGGGTGGGCCAGTCCGCCCCTGATCTGGGCATGCACTGAAGGCTTTTCCTTTCCTTAAATGCAATAATGCGGAGACCAATAGCTGAAACGTACACGCTTTGCTTTGAACCAATAGGAAACAGCCGAAGCAGGATCTATTCCTTTCCTTAAGTGTAGAGACAGTGTTTATTTTAATGGCGTCACCATGCAGCGAGTAGCCTTTGTCGCATTGTTCTGTAATTGATTTTGTTCTTCAATTTGATTGTAAGTATTAGCTTAAAAAGCTCACAATTTCATTATTTAAACGACAGCAAGGTCGTGTATAGATTATTTTGTTTTATTTCATTTACGTTGTGTAAATTATTTCGTTTATTTAAAATGTTCCAGTGTGTATTTTAACCTATCTTCTGCACTGTAACTATATGTTTATTTCAATGATTGATGGTATTTATTTACTTTGTCCAGTTATTAAATTCGATAAATCAAAACTTTAAAAGTTCACACCATACTAAAAATTAACAAAACATTCGATTTTGTATATAAAAAAGTGTTTTAATGTTTTTAAGGTGGATTATATAATACAAAAAGAAGATAATGTTGCAAATATGGTTTTGGGGTTAATACTTATTTATTGCACAATTTATTATTATTATTTTTTTAAATCTATGGCAAGTTAATGATTCGAATCACATACACGAGTATTCATGGTTTAAAAAGAAGCTTTTTTTTTCTTTCTTGTAGTTTGAAAAATTTATTATCCATTTTTTTTTTAATAGAATGAAAACTACACGTTCCCTGGGACCTGCCACAATAAATTTTTCGCGTCCTGTCTTCGTTTTTTCATGTAATTTACACGTTATAGTGCATAAACGGCATCGCTGATTTTAACATGTTGATTTTATTCTATTTGTTAAGAAATGAATAAGAAAATACTTTAGTAGTGAATTAGCAACTTCATATTTCCTTTCCCTTCATATTTCCTATTTCCTTCATATCATATTTCCTTACATATCTTTATAATAATTTATTTTTTAATGTTTATGTAAGTCATGATAGCAGAGCATTTTGGTATTTTTAAGCTACAATCCTTTTTTAACATAAAAAAAAAAAAAAAAAAAAAAAAAAAAATACAACTTACGGCAATTTTTTCACAAATGGTCGACTTCTGTCTATCATTCAATGTATCATGGAAAACAATCTCATCATGAAACTGATTTATAACTTGGCCCGTTGTGTAACCTTCGTAAGTTAAATTCTGAAAGAAAAAACATTATGTTTAGTAATAGTTGGAAGACATTAAAGTGAAATATTGTATTGGAGCTTTAACTAACAAATAAAAATGATTTTTAAAACATTTAAAAGGTGTTATTAAATTAAAAATTTATTTCAAGTTCTTCAGAGATCTTTCACTCATGCTACTCTTTGAAACTTAAAGGTTCATTTTGAATAACTAAGTTTGGCACTCATTATTACCTATTATTTTTTTATAATGGATTTAATCTTAGTTAACTGGTGAAATCTGGGTTTTTCTCTAGTATATGAACCTACCAGATAATGTATTCAGATTTAACACATCCAGGCAGCACAAAAATACTGGCCAATACAAAAATATAATATTGGAGAACATATTTTTTCATATACACATGCACATGTATATATTAACACAATGCAGAATTTTTTAAATACATTGCATTACAAAACTTACCACAACAAACTGTAATCTACAGAATACCAGGGTTGTATCGGTTTTAACCATAGGGGTTTTAACCAGTGGTTTTAACCGTCCTGGTCGATATCAGTTTTGACCACTGAAATTCGTTATTGAATTTATTTACTACCAATCAAGGTCAGAAATGAGAATCTGCTACCAATGAAATATATCTTAGTATCATATGTTAAAACTAAGTAAACATTTGTTAAAAATGTCATAACATATGAATGTCGTAACACAAATAATATCACCAAGAAACAACACAATTGTTTTAATTAATTTTTACACAAACTCTTTTTTGGAATTTATATTGAATTTAAAAAATGGTTACAAGTCGCAAGTTTTGCTGTTGTCTCTAAACTTAAACGATTTCGTAAATTGTTTTGAATAAGTCTAAACTTTGAAAATAATCTTTCTATTGAAGACGAGCTGGCACAACAGTTCATTAGATGTAATGCGAAATCAACAAACTTTACATCAATGCCTTTTATCGTCTTCATTGCTGCCCTCCAGACATCAGGTCCAAGTGTATTTTTTACGCTTTTAGAAAAAAAGGATTTCGGATATGGTAAAGACTCTCCTTGAAATGCAATCACAAGTGGCAAAAATGTAGGATCAATGTTATCGTGTAACCATTGTTTTGCTATTTCTTGCTTGTCTTCATTAATACCTTTACAGTTAAAAAGAAAATCATGAATTGCAGTTTAAGAACAAGCTTTGGTATGGTTACAGTTATAACAAAAGTATGGTGAATGCAGTTATTATAGACTTTAATAAAATTTTAACTGCAAACTACCACATTGTTTGTTTTAATTTTAAGATTTGTGTTTTAAGCTACAACTCATGTTTTTAACTGAAATTAATGTTTTGTTTTTAACTACAATTCATGTGTTGTGTTATGCTTTTAACTGTAGCTCATGTGTTTCAAAGAAGATACCTATTTCATCTTCCTTGATGTTTTTAACTGTAACTGGTTTATATTTTTATGTTGCATAGTCCATTTTTAAATTTCTAACATTATTATCATATTAGTATTATTATTTTTAATGAATTGTTGTTTTTATTACTTATTAAATTATTTTTAATTGCAAAAACAATTATTATTAAAATTCAAGCTATTTAAAATAATTTTTAACAGTGCTGACCATTTTTGACCACTTTTGACCATTTTTGGACGGTTAAAACCATTTTTGACCAACGTCTTGGTCAAAATCAGTTTTGACCGGTCAAAATTACAACCCTGCAGAATACAGAACGTAAAATCTGTGAATAAAGATATCCTGTTCTAAATGGAATAATACGGCAGAAATAATTTATACCTATTTGAAGGGAACTCGTTAAACCCAGAAACAAATTTTGAAAAAAAATTGAACCAAAATATAACACATATTAACTAAATTTAACTTCAATTTCAAACATATTTAGTTATTAAACAATGAAATTGTGTCACAATTTAAATATATATGAACACCTACTACGTTGAATGCAGGCTAGAAAAATTAGTAAGTAGAGATATAGAAATTTATTCTACAGTATTGAAATTTTAGAATCAAAGGCTTTAAAATATAAATAAAACTTCGATGCATCGTTCCCACATCCATCGTTTTTCCGCATTGATAGTTTTTTTCTATGGTCCCTGGACAAATTGTATTTAAATAATGTTAACAAAACCTGCATGTTTCGTGCCTCAAAAAGTCGTTTTCCCACATTCATCATTGTAAAATTTTTCTCCTGACCTTTTAAAAATTTTCTGCCGAAGGTCAAGACGATATACAAACGATATACTTGAATTACTTCTTTCATCCTAAAATAACTATTTTCCCAATTTCCATAGAGGATTAAAATTGCAGGCATGAGAGTGCAGAAAATTAAAAAAAGAGGAAACACGCATGTTCATAAAATTAATTTCAAATGAAAAATAATGCGTGCGGGGAATATACAAGTGTGTTCATAAAATTTATTTCAAATGAAAAAATAATGCTCACAGGAAAAAACTATACAAAATATTTTAAAAGTAACAAATTAAACTAAAAGAATAACACATCAGCACAATAAAACATGTGTTTAAAAAAAAACATTAGTTAGCAATCAACATTTAATAACATTGACTGGTGGTGGAAAATGGGAAGGGGGTTAAAAAGTAGTTCATGCATGTGAAATATTAAACACAATTCTTCTTCTTTATGGGTTCTAGAATATCATAAAGTAAGTTTAAAATTAATATTGACATTTTTGTTGTGGATGGATAAATATTCAAAAATAAAAGGCTTCCCGCAGAATGTTTGATTGGCGATGGTTAGAGATAAAAAAAGGGGGGGGGGACAAAAAAAATTACATGAGTGAGAAAATTGAATAATTCTGTTCTTTTATATCTCATAGAATATGATAAAGCACGTTTTAAATGAATACTGACATTTATATTTTGGATGGAAAGAGATTTAGAATCTAAAGTTTTTCGTGGAGCGTTTGAACACTGATCATTATTGGAGTTTGATTTTAACAAAATAAAAAAATAGCGAAATTAACGAAAATCGCAAAAAAGCAGAAAATCGAGTATACGCGGAAAATTCTCATGCCTGAAATTGTGATGCATAGCCTGCTCCGGACCATCTATTCATTTTGTAATTTCAGCATGGCAGGAATCAATAATCAAGAATTCAGTTCTTCAATAATCTAGAAAATTGTTTCGTGAAATGCGGTTACGTGCAAAAAAATAATGAAGAATATAAAAACAAAAGGGCAAGAAAATTATGATGATGGTGCTGATAATGCAGATGAAGAGTGGTAAAAAATTTAGTCATAATAATTGCATTGATCAAGATGTTGTGACATGTGGTATCCTAAAGCATAGAAGAAATGTGGGATTTCAAAAAATGAAAATAATGGCGTAATTATGACGTTTGAAAATGCACAAACTTTTATATAAGCACATGAAATTGCAGAAAGGACCAGAGAAATGTTGTAAATCTGGAAAAATTCCTATTTAATTTATAAAATGAACGAAAAACCCAACACAAAATTACTGATTTTTAAAAATAAATTTTAGTTAATGTTCTACAACACTGATTTCTTTCTTTGACAGTTTGAAAAGTAATAAAATAGCTTTTATTAGTAGTATACTGCATATATTGTGCATATTAATTCATAAATATAGTTTTTTCATGTTTTGACTTTAACTCACATTTATCGTTTTCTCGCTTTCATAATTTTATTTTTATTTTCTATCTATTTATATAATTTGCAAGAGAGGTGACGATTCCGGTTCGTACTCATCTATATAGCAAGTTGTAACCTAATTTTCATACTTTAGTTAAATTTTTAAAAATTAATTAAAATATGAAAATAATAACCTGGTATTACCTGGTAATAATTCCTGGTAATAACCATAGAATAATAATAAAGGAAGAAGGAGCATTAAATTTTTAAAAATTAATTAAAATATGAAAATAATAACCTGGTATTACCTGGTAATAATTCCTGGTAATAACCATAGAATAATAATAAAGGAAGAAGGAGCATAAGTGTTTCTAATAAGCTGTTGTGTTGCCACAACAAACAGCGATATTATTATTATTCTATGGCCCTTCTTTAAGGTTTTGAGTAGCAAAAGTAGCTTTCGCTGGCATTTCACTAGAAGGGGTTTGTAAGCATTAAGAGTATTAGCATGCTCCTTCTTCCTAATTATTATTCTATGGTAATAACTTCAAAATAGGACATTTAAATTCATAATTGATGCCAAAAAAATTTACCAGTTATTTATTTATTCATTTATTTTTTTTAGCATTAAATGAAATATGCTTTCATGCAAAAAATAAAAAATTATAAAATATTAAATTTGCTCATGCATATGAAAAAATTAAAATGAAGTAAAAAAACAACCATAACCTTTTTAAATATACTTCAATTTTAGATTTTTTTCTTTTTTGTTGTAGTCTTTTGTGAAAGCCACTTTAAGCCAAGTTAGTGCATCAAAAATATAAAAAAAATATATAATATTGAAAAACAGAAAAGAAAGAAAAGGAAAGAAAAAAAAAAAGAAAAGAAAGAAACAGAAAAAATAATCACATAAATTATGTATTTTTGTCTAAAATGGCAATAAAAATTCAAAAGTCGACAAGGAGAGGTATATTAAGGCTGTACTGTCATCAGATTTACATATTTAAGTATTTATTTATTTATATTTCTATATACCAACTACTATTAACTAACTCAACTACTATTATAACCACAAAAAATTAATTGTATAATGTGATAGATGTAGCCAATCATAGCATATTATATTTGGCATGAAATTGTTGTCATTTTATAGTTGATCGAATAAATCAAAAATATAGAAAATAACGTGAAAGAAAATATTATGTACACCAAGTATAGTGTTGTTCATATGTAACTGGGATTTAAATATAAAATTGCTACTTCAATTTTTTTTTATACTGTCCGTTTCAAAACTGGCATCTGATAAGCACCTAAAAGGGAAGCCCAATGTACCAATGCCCAATTTTAAATATACTTCAATTTTAGATTTTTTTCTTTTTTGTTTTAGTCCTTTGTGAAAGCCACTTTAAGCCAAGTTAGCGTATCAAAAATATAAAAAATATATATAATATTGAAAAACAGAAAAGAAAGAAAAGGAAAGAAAAAAAAGAAAAGAAAGAAACAGAAAAAATAATCACATATTGTCCCTATTGTCACTGGCAATAGGGACAGGTACTCGAGAGTCTGCAAATGAGTGGGTTGCTGCTGAAGGCAGCAGGGACAAAAAGGCTTTTGAACAATTTCATGATTTTTTTAAAATTTTTGTTTATAAAGCGGTATAGAAAAGAGTTTCCGTTAAATATATACCAGCGAAGCGGGTTGATTCACTACCTTCGTTGATTCACTACTTTAATTGATTTCCTATTCCGTCATTTTTGACAGGGCTATATACTACTCTATAATAATAAAAGATGTCTGTCTGTCTGAGCATTTATACATTAAGTCCCTACTGAACGCAGAGAAGTATAAAATTTGACATGAGGGTGCTCAGAAGCTTTCCCAAGGGGTTCCTGAAAACAGAATTTAAAAATTTTAATTTGTTCCAGAGATATTAATTAAAACATCGACCAATGTCCAATTAAAAAGTGAGCAGATCGTAATTTCCGCCCTTCAAGTAGAATTCAGCACATTCCTCAAAAGAGGAAGCAGAGAGAGAAAAATTTCACGGGTTTTTCTGAAGTGATTGCTGCAGAACTTTTGGAGATATTGAAAATGCACCTGTACCACGAGAAAGAGCATTTAATACCGATTCTTACGGTACAATTTTTTTTGAAAAATACAGATTTTTTATATTAAAAAAAAAAAAAATTAAAGGGCCCAAAATTTCTCTTTTTCTCGATCGTCTTTTTTGAAATGCCCTGTACAAAAGAGAAATTGTTCCATTTCTTAACAAGTGGTATATTTAGAAAGGTCATTTAATCCTCTTTCGAACCATATAAACATTTTAACAAAATATGGATTAGCGATCCCTATTTTTACATTTTACGAAACATCGATTTTTTCACAAAACATTTTATAACTCAAAATCTTTTAGAGATAAATCATTTCTTTTTGTATATAGATCTCGATTAGACAAACCAGATTTCAAAAGATTGAGAGATTTTTTCAAAAACTAAATCCGTTATAATTTTTTTAGTTTTCAGTATCCCTGCAGTTTTAGATGAAATTCTGAATAGACATTTCTGAAACTCTTGCGTTTGTCGTTCGAACAACAGTGGGTATTTTTGTTACCATGGCAACTTCGCAGACGATATTTGGAAAGTAGAACAAAAGAGAAATATCTTTTACTGTCACATGTTTTTGGACTGCGATTAAAAATTTCAAATTTCAAAATTCTTCAATTTTCATCGCCCGTGCATAAAACTTACTATACACCTTTAACATGACAACACATTGTTGCAATTCAAATTTCATCGATTTTGGAGAACAAACAAAAAATTACATTTAAATTGCAAATAAAATTTTATTCTAATATGCGTATTTCAAAATCTAATTACAATTAAATTATTTTTAATAAATCATTCAAAAGATATTTTAAAGTATTTTTATATTATCGAAAGTGGAATTCGAGATTTCACCCGATTTACACGTTTTAAAGGTGTCCTGATTAGGTTTTCTTTGGTATCTCAGCTACTAATTAAAATAAATTCACAAATAATACATCATTTGAAAGGATTGTTGATTTGGAATTGAACTGTTCTGAAACGTGGATAAGGCGCCGCACGTGCCATCGAGCGGGACTTTGCTGAAGTCAGAAATTTGAAAGATCATAACATGGTGAGCGAACAGGCAGTTTCAGATATTGAAACTGGAAGAGGGTGCTGCAGGCGCAACTGAGCGAGAATTTACTGCGATTAAATTTTTCAATAAAGTTACTTTCACTATATGTCACTAAGCTGTTGTAAGACCTGAAACAGGAAAAAAGTGCTGCAGGCACCACCGAGCGGGAGTTTCGTAAAGTCGGATTTTTCAAGGATCGCTCAAGGTTTTACAGTACAAAGAATAGGTTTTTTTACGTCTTGTGTTAAATGTCTACCTTGTGATTTTAATATGAACTAGCAGGCTTTGCCCGCTTCGCTGGCCACTAAATTTAAAGGAAACTCTTTTCTATATAGCTTTATAAAAATAAAATAAAATAAATTACTGAAATTGCTCAAAAGCTCGCTCCAGGTTCCTGCTGCATTCGGCAGCGATTTGGTAATCCACTGCAACTCGGGCGCTTGTCCCTATTACCTGCGACAATAGTTTACCAATGAGCTTCCATTTAGGTGCTTATTATAAAACAGTTTCGAAATAGATAGTATCGAAAAAATTGGCGTTTCCCTTTTATATTTGAATCTCAGTTACATGTGAACAACACTATACGTGTTGTTCACATGTAACTCGGACTGGACTCAAATGTAACTGGGTTTAGACAACATAATATTTGCTTTTACGTTATTTCATATGTTTATTTTGTTTATCCAATCAACCATTAAATGACAGCAATTTCATGCCAAATATTACAATTTGATGTGACCTGCTACGTCTGTTGCATGAGACAATTAATTTTTTGTGTTTATATATAATTCATGGGTTGTAAACATGATAGTACAGCCTTAATATAGTTCTTTGGCGGCTTTTTTTTTTTTTTTTTTTTTTGTATGAAAAGGGGAAGACTATTTTGCTAATAATTTTATCAGACTCTTTTTTGTTTATACATAAGAATCCTTTATATTCTGCTTATATTTTTAATGGTTTTTAGGTTTAAAATAGTGCTTGTTGAAATAAATTTCCTATCTTTAAAACTGCATTTGTTCTGTAAATTTTGTGTAAAAATAAATCATTTATGTTTTTATATATTTGATGCGCTACTTAGATTAAAATGGCTGTTGCTATATTAAATTTCTTGTCGAAAAACGTTCGGTGTACTTCAACACCAAAATTTAAAAAATCGCCCAGTAGGATCTGTTAATGAAATTGATAAAATAAAAATATGGTTCATAGAGTTTAAATAATCTATTTAAAAAAACTTTTAAAACCCAAATTATTAATGTATCGTTTCACATACATAGATATAGTAATAATATATAGATTGATCATTGGGGAGAAAAAAGTGATTCCTTTTCACTCGGGAAAAGACGGCGATTCTACCAAAATATGGCAGTCTTTCTCCGAGTGAATACACACGGGAATACACACGAATGTTTAAGCAAATAAAATTCATGAATAATTTATTTACTAAAGGTGAATGAAAAGCTCCAGATATAGTTTCAAATTCATTCTTCTTTTTTTCCTTTTTTCTTTCCATACCACTTAATGGCTGATTCCAAAGCTTTTTTTTCGGCATCAAAAATCTTTGCACGATAATATGGAGATGATAGATCCATATATATTATTATATCTATGATCACATAATTCTTTTCGAAGATAGAATAAAACTTAATTTGAAAAAAAAAAAATAATAATAACTTTTGTTTATTAACCAAAATAATTGATGAAATTTGAAATGCAAGTTGGTCTTGTGGGGTACAGGCTGTATATTATATTTTTGTGTTCGTGAGAGAAAATTTAAAAGAATTTGAAAACTGCAATTTTTAATCCCACTTAAAAATCATGTGACTTAATGTGAAGCAGATTTTTCATTTTTTTTTCTCCTAACGGTTTCCATACAATCTTCTGCTGTTGCCACCTAAAATTCATACTTTAGTTAATTTAAAAAAAATCTAATTGTCCGATTGATAAGCTGTTTAATGCATCGGATTTACAAAAATTTTCCCTTTCATTTGCTATCTTATTTGTAACGATGCGACTGATATTTCTAATTTATTTTCTTATCTTTCTGATTTATTTTCCTCATTTTAAATAAAAGTACTTTTTTTTTTTTTTTTTTTTTTTTTTTTATTATTATTATTATTTTGTCGAAAAAAAAAATTGGCAACAATTAAATTATGGATAAAATTTTAAAATTTAAATGACTTATTTATCAGAAATTAGAAGGTTATTATTTTCACATTTTAATTAATTAAGAAAAAACTAGGGGTGGGAATCGATTAAGAGTTTTAACTGGGTTAATCGTAGTTCATTAATCGATTAATTGGTTGATTAATCAGTTTTCACTTTTCTTTATATAGTTTTATTTCAATGGGGAATAGAACTCTCATATTGTGTGTGTATATATATATATATTATTCATAAGTTTGACTGATTTCTTTTTTCTTCCAAAAATTGTCTAATCAATTATATGTTTCATAACTGAAATTTAAATCGATTTTCAGAGTAATACTTGGTGACTTTAAGTGCTAATTTTATATAAATATTTTCACTTATTCAATTTTATTTATTATTATTATTATTTTTTTTTAATAAATTCATTTTTCGATTCATTTTGAAAGAAACATTAAATGAATTTACACATATTTTAGTTTTATATTTGCAAGCCTTGTCCATCCCGCTTGTCATTTTTTTAAAATGAATTCTCAAAAGTCCATATCATTATCATAAAAATCTCAAATTCTTATATTTTAGTTCTTCTTTGTCACTTCGGACTAGAACACAGAATGTTATTTTCTGTTTCTACTTCAATAGTTACTATCAGCAATTCTGAACAGACAATAAACGGTTGAAGATACTGTGAAACTCTGTTGACATTTCCCCCATTAGAGGAATAATGGAAATCTCAATCCCCACCCTCCCTTTTTTTTAATCTTTAGCATTTCTATTTTTTTAAAGCTTCTTGTTTCTGAGAATACTATTACCCTAGCCAACATATTCTGTAGAAGGCTACAGACAGGTGGTGTTGCTCCAGCATGCACATGAAGCGACATTTTGTTTAATAACTGTCCTCCCCCTTTTCTCTATTAACAAAGGTGCAACAACTTCTTTTGAGAGGTTTTATTTTTATTTAATTATTTATTTTATTTTTGTTTTGTTTTATTTTATTTTATTTTGCTTTTAGGTTGATTTCTTTAGAAATCGACCTATTGCAATCACTTCGTTTATCTATATATATATATATATATATATCTATCTATCTATCTATAATGAAAATTTTGTCATCACGATAACTCCCGAAATAATACTCGAAATCGAACCAAATTTGGACAGTGAACTAATCTTATAAATATCTTGGATGAGTTCGTTAACCAAGTTGCTTCGACTTTTTGTTTTCAAGTGGCAGCCACTTGAAAATTTCAAACCGACATTCTAAAAAGCATATTTAAAGCAAGATTTGCTTGAATTTTGTTGTAAATACAGGTGACATAAGGGTCTCAATGATGTTTATTAATGAAGTTTATCCGCCATTTTCAATAAAGTGTCAGATATTTTAAGTTAAGCGGGACCACTTGAAATCAGGCTACCACTTGGAAATTTAAAATCCCTATAACTTCCGAAATAATACTCCAAATCGAACCAAATTTGAACAGTGTCTTAACTTATCTTATAAATATATTAGATGAGTTTGTTAACCAAGTTGCTCCGCCATTTTGTTTTTAAGTGGAGACCACTTGAAAATTTCAAATTCAAATTGCAAAAAGCGTATTCCGAAATTGTTTGAATTTTGATGTAATTACAGACCACATAAGGTTCTCAATGAAATATTATTAATAAACTATATCCGCCATTTTTAATAAAGTGGCAGATATCTTAAGTTAAGCGGGACCACTTGAAATCAGGCCACCACTTGAAAATTTAAAACCATGATAACTTCCGAAATAATACTCCAAATGGAACCAAATTTGAACAGTGTCTTAACTTATCTTATAAATATCTTACATGAGTTTGTTAACCAAGTTGCTCCGCCATTTTGTTTTCAAGTGGAGACCACTTGAAAATTTCAAATTTAAATTGTAAAAAGCGTATTCCGAAATTGTTTGAATTTTGATGTAAATACAGACCACATAAGGATCTCAATGAAGTTTATTAATAAACTATGTCCGCCATTTTTAATAAAGTGGCAGATATCTTAAGTTAAGCGGGACCACTTGAAATCAGGCTACCACTTGAAAATTTTAAATCCCTATAACTTCCGAAAGAATACTCCAAATCGAACCAAATTTGAATAGTGTCTTAACTTATCTTATAAATATCTTGGATGCGTTTGTTAACCAAGTTGCTTCGCCATTTTGTTTTCAAGTGGAGACCACTTGAAAATTTCAAATTCAAATTGTAAAAAGCGTATTCCGAATTTTTTTTAATTTTGATGTATACATAGATTACACAAGTGTCTCAAATAACTTTATTAATGAACTTTATCCGCCATTTTTAATAAAGTGGTGGATATCTTAAGTTAAGCGGGACCACTTGAAAATTTAAAACCATGATAACTTCCGAAATAATACTCCAAATGGAACCAAATTTGAACAGTGTCTTAACTTATCTTATAAATATCTTACATGAGTTTGTTAACCAAGTTGCTCCGCCATTTTGTTTTCAAGTGGAGACCACTTGAAAATTTCAAATTCAAATTGCAAAAAGCGTATTCCGAAATTGTTTGAATTTTGATGTAAATACAGACCACATAAGGTTCTCAATGAAATATTATTAATAAACTATATCCGCCATTTTTAATAAAGTGGCAGATATCTTAAGTTAAGCGCGGTCACTTGAAATCAGGCTCCCACTTGAAAATTTAAAATCACGATAACTTTTAAAATAATACTTCAAATCAAACCAAATTTTGACAGTGATATTATCATATAATTATCTTGAATGTTTTCACTAGGCAACTTGTCCCGACATCTTGTGTCTAAGTTCCAGCCACTTGAAATCACACTGCCACTTGAAAATATGCCATCAGGATAACTTTTAAAATACTAAACTGATTCAAATAAAAGCTGGTTAGTGAACTTTTGGTTCAAATATCTAGGATAAGTTCACTTAATGACTTGATCCGCAATTTTATTTTCAAGTGGCGGCCACTTGAAAATTTGTCATTATGGTAACTTTAGTAAGACAGAACCAATTCGCTTCAAATTTGGGTAGTGGATTTATCATTCAAATATCTCAGATAAGTTCGCCAGGCATCTCACTCCACTTTTTTTTGCAAGTGGTGCCACCTGAAAATTTCTTATGATTATAATTTTTGAAATTCTGATTTAATTTAAACTAGAACTGGACAATGAACTTATCGTACAAATATACTGGATGATTTCGATGGGCCAGTTGTTTTGCTATTTTGTTTTACAAGTCGCAGCCACTTAGAAATTTGAAAATTTGCCCACTTGAAAATTTGCCATAATAATAACTTTTGAAACACGGCACTGATTTAAACCACAGTTGGACAGTAACCTATGCTTCAAATATCTTCGATGTGTTTGCTGGAACTTTAGAAATACTTAATCAATTCAAATCAAAGTTGAAAAATGGATTTATCATTCAAACAACAAAAATTTAGAAAATTCACGTAACTCATGAACCAAGCACGTTATTGCGTCCATCTTTGGTATATCGATAATAAGTATTTTCTCGCCAAATGTCGCCAAAAAAGTCGCCATAGGGGAAAAGTCGCCAAATTTGGCGCCAAATCCATTACATGCGTTACTGGATCTTTTTAATGCGTTTTTCAGGTAAAATTAGACTATTTTAATGCTAAAACAAACTAGAAATGCTGTAAACTAACATTTTATCAACTTACTAAGCCTCTTTGAAAGAATTTCTACAAAAAAAAAAAAAAAAAAAATATTTCAAATTTGCAACGATATCTTAGATGAGCAACTTTCTCTGCCATTTTTATCGAAGTGGCAGCCACTTAATTTTTCAACACCATGACTTTTGAGATTTTGAATTAATTCGAACTATGTGTGTACAGTAGACTTATCTCACAAATGCATTTCATATATTTGTCAACTTAACCCACCATTTTTTTTTTTTCCTAGCGCCGGCCACTTGAAAATTTTAAATTCACATAAAAGTGTATTTATGGACCGATTTGCTTAAAACTCCATATTTGCATAGCCTACATCAATATTTCTACCAAGTGCATTAATAATTTCTAGCCGCCATTTTGAAAGAAAATGACGGCTACTTGATAAGGAAAAAGAAATCAACCTACCCTTCCGAAAAAGCCGGAAGGTCTTGTTTAATTATTTAATGGATGTTTCTTAGAATGTTTGTTAGCAAAATATGTGAAAAAATATTTTGTAGGCAGAACAATATTTTTACTTTAATTCGTAGTTTGAAATTTTTAATCGGATTTTGAAAATTTTTAATTGAATTAATCGATCCGATTAACTCGATTAAAAAAATTGATCGGGACTAAGCATTGATCGATTAATCGGCACAGCCCTAGAAAAAACTGATCATCCGATTGATAAGCTGTTTAATGCATCGGATTTACAAAAATTTTCTCTTTCATTTGGTATTTTATTTGTAACGATGCGACTGATATTTCTAATTTATTTTCTAATCTTTCTGATTTATTTTCCTCATTTTAAATAAATGTACTTTTTTTTTTTTTTTTTTATTATTATTTTGTCGAAAAAAAAATTGGCAACAATTAAATTATGGATAAAATTTTAAAATTTAAATGACTTATTTATGCCGGCCAGGTGGTTCGGTCGGTAGGGCTCTGCCTTCCGAGTTCGAATCCTGGCACGGGCATGGATGTTTGTGATGTCTTATGATATGTATTTCATGTATGGTATCTGTTCTTGTTATAATAAAAACTTGTAAACCCTTGTGGTGTGGATTTTCGAGATATAAGCGGCCCTTGAGGCAAGCAATAAATCTCAGTACACATCAAACCAAACCAAACCAAACCAAACTTATTTATCAGAAATTAGAAGGTTATTATTTTCACATTTTAATTAATTAAGAAAAAACTAATCATCCGATTGATAAGCTGTTTAATGCATCGGATTTACAAAAGTTTTCTCTTTCATTTGGTATTTTATTTGTAACGATGCGACTGATATTTCTAATTTATTTTCTAATCTTTCTGATTTATTTTCCTCATTTTAAATAAATGTACTTTTTTTTTTTTTTTTTTTTTAAATTATTATTATTTTGTCGAAAAAAAATTGGCAACAATTAAATTATGGATAAAATGTTAAAATTTAAATGGCTTTTTTATCAGAAATTAGAAGCTTATTATTTTTACATTTTAATTAATTAAGAAAAAACTAATCAAAAATTCGAAAATCTGACTTCGATGTACACAATGACCCTTCGGGGGGCACCTTTGTGTTAAATCTCGTGACTGTCCGAGCTACCGTTTTCGAGATCAGTGAAATATACAAATAGTATAAGAATAATAGTATAAGATAGTTCACAAATACAACAAAACTTATAGGGTATGGCTTTACAAGTTCTACACTGAAAACTTGCCATTTTGAACATGAAACTTTAAACAGAACAATCATACTTAACAAAGTATATCTGTTAACTGGAATACCAGTAAAAAAAAAAAAAAGATAAGGTACGAATACAGGGTTGCCAAAGAGGGGTTGCTAGCAGAGAAGATGGCCAGGAGTTGATAGCACGAAAGGTTGTGTGATACAGTCGGCAGCAAAAGTATCTGAGCACTAGCAATAATTCCTGTCTAAAAAAAGTACACTTAATACTGCTTTGTTAAATAAATCCTTGTCGAGTCATGTTCTTAGTCAGTCTAAGAACATGATTCGACAAGGATTTATTTAACAAAATAATATTAAACGTACTTTTTTGATATTGGAATTAGTGGCTAGTGCTCGGATACTTTTGCTGTCGACTGTATTGTAAAATTCATAAAAAGGTAGTGAAATTTACCATTTTCTGATACTTTAACAAAAAAATGGAACAGACATGGTTCCCAGTATTATGAATAATGAAATTTAAAAGTGTCTAAATGATGTTACAGAAAAGTGTTTAGGTAAAGATATTTGACATTTAAATCTTTCAAAAAGATTAAAGATGATTTGATGAAGAACTGTTAAATTAATATTATTAAACAGGTTAGCAAAATCATGTCATAATATTAGTGACATGACTTGTTCATCGATAAAATAGCTATTTTTAAGGTAATAGAAATTTTTTGATGTACTAATTAAGTCATAGATTTGTTTGAGAATTTCAAGGAGAATTTTGTTTGCATTATTACAGGATTGCCAAAAAAAAATTGAACAAAAATAGTTGCTTTAGTAGCCTAGAAGCATTAAAATAGTTGCCTAAATAGTAGCCTAATGACCAAAATACTAGCTTAAACATTCACTTGCTAATGAATAAAAACAATATAGGATAAAAACCATAGGGGACCGCTTCAGGATAAAAACCATATGCATTTTCTTACTATTCAATTTAAGTATACCATTAAAAAAAATCTTCAAAATAAAATAGTTTTAAATGATAGAAATGTATTCAAAATTAGATTTTCTAAGTAATTCATAAAAAATAGAAAAATATTAAAAATGTCCACCTTAGACAAGTAAAGTTGAATTAACTTATGAAATGCCAAATAACTAATTTTTGATATATACATATATTTTTACTTCATTCTAAAAGAGGTAATAGAAAAAATAATCTGGAGAAAAAAAAAAAAAAAAGTTACATTTGTTTTTCAATGTATAAAAAGATTAATAGTAACCATAAATAAGTATCTTCTATTGAAAACATTACTTACTCAAAACATGTCTAAAACTTCGAGATTTAAATTAGTAAGAAAATTGTCACATAATTTCGTAAAAAGTATTTTATTAAATAAGCTTTTTTGGACATGAATGATTTTGATTACATCAAATATTGTTTTCTTTTATTAAAAATTTTATTTGTTTTTTTGTTCATTAGCGTTTTTTTTTTTTTTTTTTTTTTTTTTAAATCTCTGCTGAAGGCTTTTTATACATGGCTGAAGGCTTTTTATCCCCCTATAGTGCTCTGATGTAATCTAATACCCTGTATATATTTAGCTTTAAAAGCGAACCAGTCCCGGACTGGCTCCTTTGGGGGCCCTTGGCTAGTACTCGAAAAGGGGTCCCTTACTGAGGAATTTAAAGGAAACTAGCAGGCTTTGCTGGCCACTATATTTAAATGAAGTCTCAAAATTACATGCAACTTATTAATGCTAAAAAATCTCATAAAATGAAAAAAATATAATAAAAATTCATTGAAATCGATTAAAACTTCAGTTTTTACCCTCCCCACCAAAGGGGAGAAATTTTGCGAAATTTCATTATAGTGTGTATTGGTACACATAACCAACACACACACCAAACAAAATCGTCTTTCTTATATGATTTAGAGCAGAGTTACAATTCGAAACATGTTTTTCACCCACCAGACCTCAAAAGGTGAAAGGGGATCTTTCCTAAAATCCCCCTATAGTGCGTTTTCTGTACATACGTTACAGCCCCATAACAAGAAGGAAAAAAATACTTCCTGAGATAACTGTAAATAAAGTTACGCTTGGAAAAGTATTCCCCCCCCCACGCCCCACCCGGCAAATAGAAAAGGGGGAAATTTGACAAAATCCTTTTATAGTGTGTTGCACTCATATAGCCAACTTACATCAAAATATAGATTTCCTAAGATAATTTGTTTATTGTGTGTGTTAGGTACGCAGAAAGCACACACACACACCAAAAAATCACCTTCCTGAGGTAATTGGAAGAGAATTACGCTTGGATATGTATTTTGTGCTCCCGACCTCCGCCAAAAGGGTAAAGAAGGTGTTTCGCAAAATGTATTTTTAGGAACATATAAGCAATCCCTGCATTCAGAAATTGCCTTTCTGAGGTAATTTAGATGAAGGTTACAACTTGAAACATGTTTTTGCTTTCCCGACTATAAAGGGAGGGAATGAAAACTGTTCGCAAAATCAATTTATATTGAATGTTGTGTACACATAGCAAGCCCAGATACCAAAAGATTGTTGTCCTGAGATAATTTGGAACAGAATTATGCTTGCAAATTTTTTTTCCCTCGCCACTCCCATGGTGAAATTTATCAAATCCCGCCACAGTTAATTTTTGATGAAAATATTCATCACACAGCAAAATTCGTGAATGTAGCTCCCATAGATATCCCAGGAAAAATTTAATGCAAAAAGGCGGCTCTGAATTTTGCCCTTCTTGTAAATGCCTCTCCCAAATCAAAAATCACAAAACTCCCAAAATGGGTTCTTGGAAATATACTACAGAAGAGGCAGTATCTTTCTACTTCTATGTGCCATTTTTCGCAGAGTTTTACTGGAATACCTAAATTTTGCGAAATACTTCCCCTCCCCCTTAAAGTCAAGAATTCGAAAATCGATATATATTTTTTCTTTTTGTACACAAATCCACTCTCTTCTTGCGCTGTTTCTTAAATGTGAAGTAATATGGAGCCGAGTTATACCCCTAAACAGGCTTTTGCTGCCACCCGCCAAGGGGGGATGGGGAAGGGGAAATTTTACGAAACCCCATCGCAGCAGTGTCAGCTCGACCCGCCCCCCGCCCCCGTCTTGGACACTGAATTTACAAAATTCCAGAAATTGAGTTTTAGGTATTTTGTTCACTATATTTTAAAACAAAAATCTCACAGATATCTGTTTTTATTGTTGTTGTTGCTTATTGGTTTGTTTGAGTTAGTAGGATTATGTGAATCATGTTTTGAAATGCGAAATTACGTTTTGCTCCCTCCTCCCTCCTTTGGGGAATGAATTTTTAAAATTCCAGAAATTGGTTTTTAAATATTTCGTCTTTTTGTTTGAGATATGAAGGGTTATGTGAAATTCCGTTTTGTTCCTTCTCCCCTTGATGGCCAAATTTATAAAATTCCAGAAATACATTTTTAGGTGTTTGTGTTTTAAAACAAAAATTTTACTGATAAAATCGCTTCTTAGGGGGTGATTACACTATATTTTCTATAATCTGACCCAGGTTCATGTCAGTGGCTTGGCTCCAGTAGATTTTGCTGTGCGTTGATGAGTCAGTGGAAGTACTCTTATATATATATATATATGTGATATTAAAATATGTAATATTTGAAAATTCAGCTTACATGCCTAAAAACCACATTTACCTTTCTTGCTATTGGGAAAACAGTTCAGCAAAAATGCAAGCATTTTTCTGATGTTGTTTATTTATTCTAACAATAAATATTTACATAATTTTTATATACCATACATAAACTAGTTCCATGCTGAAAAAAATAAGTATAGGGGAGACCCGTGTACCTAGAGTCATCATGTGCCTAGGTCCACCCCACTTTATTTGAATAATATTTAGTTTTAAGTTTTAATATTCAGTTGGGCGAGTAACAACACCAGCTGCTACCTTTACAATCACTTTGAAACCATTCAGGAGAAAGTGTTTGCAAGTTAAATGTACAAAGAGAATTTACATGGTTTAAAGTAAAATTTTGCAGCTCATCTCTTTTGCTATTTTACAAAAGTCAGTCAAATAATTTTCTTTTGTTTCTTGTGCATAATTTTTCTTGTTATATTGAGTAATAAATGAGATACTTAATTAGCCCTCTCTGTGTGTGGGTTTTTTAGTGGAAGGTATTTTGAATGAAGTTACCGAAACTTGTACCTAGGGCCATCCGTGTCCCTAGGTACAATTGCAATCTTATTCTTCATGTTGTTACAATTTAATTGAAAAACTTTTATAATTAAATGAAGGATAATGTTGTATGAGGGACATTGCTTCAACCCACCACCAGTCATAAGCTTCAACCGTTGGACAGATGTGTGTTTGGACCTTGTAATTGGATGCTGGCAAACCCTGGCAAGCCAATCACTATATATGACGTTGCTGAAAATGTTGGCAAGTCCTATCCGTCGTAGTCGGTCTTTACACCTGTGAATATTCTGGTTTTCGTGTAACTGGCATATAGCCAGCGAATCTAAACATATTCACTGACCAGGAAACCATCCCATTCTGTAATCATAAAAAAAGAAATCCAAACAAGCATTCATACAAAAAGCATAATGTAAATATGTTTCTTGACGTATAAAACATTAGCCCTCGTCAGTTCGTTTTCAAATTATAAATTCTGAAAGTTCGCTAATAATCGGTGAAACCACGCCTAAATTGATAACACCACGCCTTAGTGAAATAATGAATGAAATCCAAAACAAGCAGAAATTGATAGAACATACACACTTGTTCTTTGATGCATTCATCAGTTGCCTATTTCAGCTTTGAGATATATTCAATTGAGATATAATGCCTAAAAATTCGCTAAAATAGAATCTAAATATTGATAAAAGTCATGGTTCGAGCAGATTTTGATGAGACTCCTCCCACTTCTTTCTCATAACTAAATTTTTACTCAAACTTAAATATAGATTTCTCGAGAACGGACTTATGAGGGGTAACAGTTTGTGCATCAAAAATCATGTTATATTATACCCTCTTGAATGAACATAATTTAATTTATATTTCTATTATTACACTATTTTGATGGTTTCCTGGTGAGAGCGAATATTTAAATTCAAATGTGGCTGAGAGACTAGCTCCCTCCATAAATTTCCAAAAAAAAAAAAAAAAAAAGATTTTCTTCAGAAAGAAAGTTAACCAATAATGATGGAACTGTATGTCTCTGTTTCATGTCCTGTTGAAATTTCGAAACCTTCATCATCTAACATATTTTCGTGTGTCATGCTTGAACAGGTACAACTTTTTCTGAAGCAAAACCTCGTATAAAAACTACTCAAAGAAAAGATGTGGCCGTAAACCAGGAAGATCTAGAAATTTAAAAAACAGTAAAAAAAAAAAAAAAATTGAAAAAAAAAAAAAAAGTATGCTTTTAGAATATATCCCCCCCCCCCCCAAAAAAAAAAGAGTGAAAAATTCGGTTTTTCAAATTAAGGCAACATTATGATGATTATCATATGATAAATAAATGTATTAAATAATAACAGGAGACTTGGCGTTGGAATATTAAAACCCGAATAAACTACTATGCCAGAAACGCCAAAGAAAAATATTGGAAATGCATACAGCTGTTTCGGTAGCCTAAAGCGTACCGTCTTCAGTGCAAAAAGGAGTTTTTGACGTAGTAGTTTATTCGGGTTTTAAATAAATGTGTTACTTGATATTGTTTCTTTTATAAAATATATGTTTATTTTCTATTCTTTACAAAGTGAAATCTAATTTTAAGGGAATGGCCCTAGGTACAATGTGGTCTGACCCTAGGTACAATAAGCGTGTTGCACCTAGGGCCATGTGCGAAATTTATTTAAGAACTTTCTGTTTGTCGGAATTTATTGTTTTAAGTGTTTATATTAATCTCAATTAAAAGAAATTAGTCTAAAGATATGTACATATCAGTTTCATGATTTTTAGCAGGTCAGGGGCTGTTTTTGGGAAATGAAAAAAAGCGGCCCTAGGTACAATGAGGGTGTTGTACCTAGGGCAATGAGTGAAGTTTATTTTAAAACCTATTGTTTGTCAGGATATATTATTTTACGTATTTATATTAATCATAATTGGAAGTAAATAATCCTAAGGATACGTAAATATCAGTTTCATAATTTTAAACAGGTCAAGGGCTCTGTTTTCGGCCATTGAAAAAAAGCGGCCCTAGATACACGGGTCTCCCCTAATATTTAATTACGAGTGGTTTATTTTTTAAAAATGAGAATGTGAAATATATTTATTTTTAGGCAACCAAATCACATTGTTGAAGAAACTATAATAATCTAAATCCTAAAGTAATACCTAAATAATTATAAAAAGGGAACAATGGTAATAAATTACCAAGTATATTGAAAAAGAAAAGTATTATATAACTGTGATTTAGTTGATACAAATTGTAAAATATATATTATAACAAAAAGTAAAAAAGCTCTGAAAAACCTTGGTACAAATATAGTGCAATTAAGCAACTCTCGTCAAGATCTTTACTTACGCAATTGCGACAGCTTCTTTAATTCATCGCCAAAATGACAACGAAAGTTTAAATGTTGCCGGGGGGGGGGGTGTCTTATACTGAAGCTGTACCGAAACATTTTTAAGAAACGAATATAGTAACCGCTCCTAAGGAACGAAACTATTACTGCATGCTTTTATATGGAAAAATAGATGAAAAAAAAAGGTCCTGTCGTACTAAATCCGTTTCGTACAGAATTTTACAGAAAAAAAAAAAAAAGGCTTGTGCGGGTGTAAAAGCACCTGCTAAGGGCAGAGGGAATCCAAATCGAAACTGACTGATTTCAATGTTGTTGTTTTTTTCGTATGTGTGATTTTATTACTGATAACTGATATAGGACTTTTATGATCATTTAAATATAACGACCAGCGAATAGCGAAACGGGTAAAGCTTACTAAAACCACAGCAATGCGTGGCTGGATTCAGTTAGTTTTTAAATAAAATGTCTAATTTTAACCCAAAATAAAAAACCTCCAATTTTAAAAATTCATATTAGAAAATTAAATAATAGAATTGTTTAGCTACTGTTTTTTTCCGGTAGTTAAATGAAAACTTAGTGTAATACCTTAACTTCCTAGATTATATTCTAAAACAATAGTCCCCCCCCCACCCCCACACACAAGAAAAAAAAAAAAAAAACATTATTTAATGCAGTTTTATTCGAATAAATAATTGTGATTGAGACTAGCCGCTCCGCTAGGCATATGAAAAGCATTGATGACAGTCACCTGATTGTTCATTTGTACTTTAAAGGCAAATTTGTACTTTAAAGGCTTGTTTTAAAGGCAAAAATGAAGCACACCAAGAAACAGAAATCTTGTCTCAAATTACCGAATAACCTTTAATTAAAAAAATTAATTTTATAAATTTAAATCATAGAATTGTTTTGCTTGAACTTATGAGTTAACTAAAGAACGTTCTTATCCCTTTCTGACCCAGGCTGTACGATCATGCGGGTTAGACATCCACTTACATGTTTGCATCTGGAACAATCGTACGTAATAAAATCAGGAAATGAACGATCGAGCTAATTAGCAGAAAGTGTAAAGTACAATTTTCAATCAACAAATGTCGGTTGTAGTCCATATTTTTCTTTCAGTTTGCGAAAACAGAAGAATGTAAAGTTTTAAGGTAAAAATGTTTCGGGTCGGAAAGGGTTAAGAAAAACTAATTCGATTTACCTGTATTTAATGTATCATTGTCATCCGTCAAAGGCCGACTTTGTGACGCAGAAGTGAACTAGTTAACCAAGTATTTAGACATTTGGAATTTTTTTCAACATCTAAAGATTTTTTCTTCTTTTCCTTTCGATGCGCCACATTCATAGACATGTTTCATGTTGACATAGCTCTGGCACTGCCTTACATACAACCTTACTACGAGACATACTGAGTGAGCATTGCAACAAAGAAGTTAGTTATATTAGGTAAGAACAATAATTGCAGCTCCGAAGAGACGTAATTACCGAAATCTAGACGCTACATTTAAAATTTCGTGGCAAGATGAAATGAAGCATAAAGCATCGTGCACCATGAATGAAACATTCTCGATTTCACTTGTGCACGCTTTCTAGATGAAAATAATCAAAAAAGACAACGTTTTCAACACAACGCTTCAATACTTGTTTGCATTTAAGTTCTTTGGCCGTGAACTTATCTGAAATTATGAACACTGCACAACACGCAATGAGTCAAAACTGATTGTAAATCTGTAAAATTATAGGAAAACAAATAGTCAAATTACTCTGATATAACTAGTTATAAAGTAGTATGTTTTGAGGGGAGTTTTGGGGGCCCCCTGGGGCCGGGGGCCCTCGGCAATCGCCGACCTGGCCAGTCCGGGCCTGAAGCGAACAATACCTAATCTCGCCAACAGCAAGGCTCATGTTGTTTTACAGAAAAATCTGTTTCCCCAATCACTCACCACCTACTGTTTTTTTTCTAATTCCATTTTCACATTCAGGTTTCTCTTTTTAGGTAACCCTTGAAATCTTAACATCTAACAATTCTGTTAACGACATCGAACATAGTATAATTCCACCAGAATGGCAGCACCTGTTTCAGCAAACAAAGTGAAGTGAAGAGAAAGATGAAGAAGAAGAGGAGAAAAGTAAACAAACCGCCCGGCTGTAGTTTGTCATTTCGAGCTCTGAAGAAGGCCCCGTTTGGAACGCCGAAATACATTAGCTCAAACTTTTAAAGGATTTTAAATAAGGTATATTTCAGATAATAATTTTTGAAATCAGTCCTTTTTAATTTTTAAAATGTAGTTGCAAATAGTTGCCTTTTAGTAGCCTGTGGCAACCCTGTTATTATTGTATGTATTGAAATAAAAAATAAGAATAATAAGTAGATAATACAAGAACTTTGTTTCAGCAAACAAAGTGAAGTGAAGAGAAAGATGAAGAAGAAGAGGAGAAAAGTAAACAAACCGCCCGGCTGTAGTTTGTCATTTCGAGCTCTGAAGAAGGCCCCGTTTGGAACGCCGAAATACATTAGCTCAAACTTTTAAAGGATTTTAAATAAGGTATATTTCAGATAATAATTTTTGAAATCAGTCCTTTTTAATTTTTAAAATGTAGTTGCAAATAGTTGCCTTTTAGTAGCCTGTGGCAACCCTGTTATTATTGTATGTATTGAAATAAAAAATAAGAATAATAAGTAGATAACACAAGAACATTTTCATGATTCTAAATAATAATTCCAGTTTATCAGTATTCACATTTTTATTCAAGATGGGAGCTTCACGATGCTCAATTATTCTAAACCAAAACTTTTCAAACACTGAATAGCTGCTGCCATTCTACAAACATAACATAGAAAAACATAGATGCTACATATGTAGACAATCAATCTGAAAAATTAATTTATCCTCTGCGACAAATATTTATAACACACTGGGCCCGGCTGAACGAGGTTCAGAACAAATAAATTATCCAGTGCATCAAAATCTAAATACAAATGTAATTCAGGTGTAAATTCAATTCAAATATGAATCAAGAGTTATATAAAAAAATATCAAGTAACTTACCAAGTTCTTCAAGTATATCAAGTACATCAAGTTTCAACAATATGTCAAGAATTGTTGTCAAGTTTCATTTTCAAATATCAGGTACATTAAAATCAAGAATACTTCTATAAAAACATTAATCAAAAAACAATTTACATTTTAAATTAATTTTAAATAGGAACTAATTTTTATCACGGAAACCTGTTTTTTTTTTTTTTTTTTTTTAATATTTTAAGTATAAATATTTACATTTAAATGAAATTCTATATCATTATATACAAATTAAAATTCTTAAATATGTACATTTTTATAACTTATAAATAATATTTAAATATCTACAACATATAATACTATTACGAAATTGTAAATAATTGTGTTTATTTTTGTATAAATTCTTTCAAAGAGGCTTAGTAAGTTGATAAAGTGCTAATTTTTTGCATTTCTAGTCGTTTTAGCATTGAAATAGCCTTATTTTCCCTTAAAAACGCATTAAAAAGCCCCAGTAATGCAGGTAATGGATTTGGCACCAAATTTGGCGATTTTTTCCCACCTTGGCGATTTTTTTGGCGACCTTGGCGAGAAAATCCTTATATGGGATATACCAAATATGGAAGCTGTAAGTTGATTGGTTGACCACTTTCTAGAGTTTTCTCGAAAAATCTGGGTTCCATGGAACAGCATATAAGGTGCGCTTCCTCGCCAAGGCAGTCAGTTCAGTTCAGATCTCAGCCAGCTTCGCTAGTGCTTGCATTGCTCTTAAGCCTCTTTGAGAGAGACTTGCTTCAAGTGTTATTGCTATACAGTTTGTACTGTGGATTTGCTATTGACAGCTGTTGTTTAAGCTGTGGTTACTGCTTGAATTGAAGCTCATAATTGGTTTATTGACCTGTATTTTTCTGGAACTTTCTGTGAATAAATTACTGAATTTTTGTACGTTTGGCCTTTCATTCTCAGACAACTCACGAACCCCCAAGTACGCAACATTTCTGGTGTCAGAAGTGGGATTGTCTGTGGATGGTTATAACTAGAGCTATGGAGGAACAGATGAAGAAATTTCTAGAAAGCTTAGCTACCCAGATGAATGAAATGAAGGAAGGACAAGAGATGAAAGATAGCCTGAGTCAAGAAATGAAAGCCGGACGAAAGAATTGAAATACGGCTTGACTGAAGAAATGAAGGAAATGAAAGACACTATGGGTGAAGTTCAGGAAGAAATTAAATCTAATCAAGATGAGATGAAGAGAGAGCTTTCAACGGTGAAAGAATCAATCGAAAGTAAATTATCGGATATGGGAAGCAGAATAGATGGAATAGAAGAGAAAGTTTTGAAAATAGAAGGAAGTTTTGAAGAGAAAGCTATGAAGATAGAAGAAAATGTTATGAAGGTTGACGAGAAAGCTATGAAGATAGAAGAAAATGTTATGAAGGTTGAAGAGAGTGTTACGAAAATAGAACGGAGTTTCGAGGAGAAAGTTAAAGAAAACTTTGATCAAGAGCTGAAAGGTGTAGTGAGTATTTTATTTAGATATATCAGCAGAAGTGTAATGCAGAAGAAGAGTGACTGAAAAAAAACCATACTAGAACAATTGTTTTTGTTTAATAGCTACTTGAAAAACAGAAAGTCTCATATGATACTAAAATCGCTTTTATTTCTTTAATATAGAGACATTCAATCACTTTCAGCATTTCCACTAAAAGCAGTTAATTCATACAACTTTAAATCATTAATAAAACTCAATAAATATATTTAAAAAAATAAACTCAACAAATTATAAATTTGATCCGGACCAGCCGGTCAAACTTTACATTACTGTATCAGATAACAAGATCCATGCCAATTACCAACACACCTCAGAACTAAACAGATCTGATATTTATATACAAGAAATAAGGACGTTTAGATCGTCATCGATCAAACGGACGAATCACAAACGAACATCTGGCAGATGTAAAAAGAAACAATTAAGATTTACATAACGACGATCTATCTTTAGCTACGATGTCGCCATCTAGTGGGAAAAACATCGTTAGAAAAATTGAAACAGTCCAGAATTGATAAAGAAAGGTGTTGCATGGAAAAGATCGTTTTTAATGTAAACAAAACGGTAATTGATAATTAACAGTATAAAATAAAGTTTAAACTACTGAAAAATAAGTAACTGAAGTAAGTATGTTTTAATTTACATTCTATTAATTAATTTAAATAAGTTATTTAATAAAAATGATAAAATGACTAAACATAGCATGAACTTTCAAAAACAGGTGATGTAATATGTTTAAATAACTATGTCTATAAGCATGAGGGAAAGTTAGGAGGCGATGAGAATAAAATAAACTAAGGATTTTCTCATCAAATGCCCCCCCTCTCATTGCCTCATAAAAACAAAATGCATGACTCCTTAAGAAGGAAAAATCAGCATGGACCCATTACCAAACATCTTAAACAAAAAAAAAAAAAAAAATTTAATTAAATTTCAAACCAATGCAGTCAAACATTCCAATAACACAAAAGTTAATAGCTAAATTTAACACGAAGACAACAATTAAGTTGTAACAAATCCAACTTCAAAAAAAAAATCTTAAAGCATCTTTCTCCAAAGAAAATTTCAATTTTTTTCATCTTAAGTCTTAAAACTCCATCAATTTCAAAAAAAAAAAATTAACTACTCCAATCTAGAACAGAGTCTAGAATATCCTAGATAAGAGGCTAACAAAAAAAAACACAATTCCTTCCATTTCAGAAAACAAGTCCAAGAAAAAATTTGTTTCATTTTAAAATTTCATTAACAAACATAAAAAAAAAATATTTACCAAAAAAAAATTACTTATTAATTTCAAATCCAGCATTAAACTCCAAATCAAATATTTAAACCTATATCAAAAGCAAATTACAAATACAAAATAATCTTTATTTAACAAAAAAATTTCAATTTCTAGCCATCCAGAACTTGGTAGAGAGGACAAAACATCGGCCTTTCGCATTCACTTATTCGTCTTTCAAACATATTCAAGAATGAATATAGGCACAACTATTCACTTCTTTTAAAACAAATTCCGGCTAGCACGGAAAGCATACATTCCACATGAAATGAGGTTTCTAGATGCCTAGAAAAGAAAAGAAATTATAATACACATAAAAGATATAAACAGAACAAATTTTAATTATGGTAGACGGGACCTAGTGACATTGCCAAAATTCAAAAATTGGGACTTACAAAAATAAAAGTAACATGCCCGCGCAAGGGCCTACATATGGTGGTAACTCCCAGAAAAACTATTCCTAAATGATTCTCTGACAATTTACCGGTCAAGGGTCACCTATCCGAAACGGTACTATAGGCTGTTCGAATCATCGTAAATAGCCACCAAAAGCACCATTTCCATACATAGACGGGAATTAAATTGTCTACCAAATTAATTTTTTTAAAAGAATACTAAATGAAGTAAAATAAATTTAAAGTACTAAAAAAAAACTTACTTAAATCAAAAGTACTAAAATAATTACATAAAAAAAAAAATGCTGGGACAAACTGTTACAAATCAGCAATTTTAACTAATCAAAAAGTCCATGAAGTTGAAACACTAGATTAAAACAATATGCAATCCAAATTTTAAAACAATGTAAATATTTAAACAATTTCTATTTTAAAACAATGTACTGGACAAAAAAAAATATATATATTTAAATGCACTCAAATTATCTGTAAGAAAAATATGACATACAAAATTCATATATGTACAAGAGAAAAATTATGTTATAAATATTAAATTTACAAAATTCAAAAGTTCATTTTTTGTCAAAGGTTTGGTGAAAATATCCGCAAGGTTTGATTTACTACGTACATAAGAAACAGAAAATTCACCATTATTTAAAAGATCTCTAATAAAAAATAATTTAACGTCTATATGCTTAGTTTTATAATTTTCCACTGGTGATTTTATGAAATCTATAGCAGCTTGATTATCAACTCTCATTACAGCATCATTATCTAAATTAGAAAAAATACATTCCTCAGCACATTCACGACGTATCCGATCAAACCAAACCAAATTCTTTACAGCCTCAGTCATTGCGATAAATTCAGATTCCATGGTCGACAAACTAACACATTTTTCTTTAAAAGTACGCCAGTCGACCGGAGACTTATCAAGCAAAACTATCTGACCGCCAATTGAGGTCCGATCGTCACGGTTAGCTGCGAAATCTGCATCGGAGAAAATTACTAAATCATTAGATTTACAAGAAAGTTTAAGTTTGTAATGAGAAGTTGATTTTACATAGCCCAATAATCTCAACAAACCATCCCAATGGAACAAACCAGGATTTGATTGAAATTGACTCAGGACATTAACAGAGTAGGCTATATCAGGACGAGTACGACCAGCTAAAAAAGAAAGACATCCCAAAACACTACGATACGGTAAATGAGACATTTCAGTTATATCTTGACTAGATGTAGGACAATGAGATTTGGAAAACACAGTACCTTTACCGATAGGTAAAGAAGAATGAGGAATTTTAAACTTAGAAAATCTTTCACAAACATCATTAATGTAATTGGATTGGTGAATTACTACTCCAGATGGAGTATCCTCAAACTCAACCCCTAATAATTTTCTCGTTCTCCCCAATTCTTTTATATCAAAATTTGACTTTAATAAAACTAAAACTTTATCAATAAATTTCTTATGTTTTCCAAAAATTACGATATCATCAACATAAAGAAGAAGTACAACATCTGTCCCATAAAGATAAACACAATTACAAGATGATAACTTTCTAAATCCAATCTTAATTAAAACATGATGTATTTCATAAAACCATTCTCTCCCACTTTGATGTAATCCATACAGAGCCCGGTCCAGTTTGCAGTACAAAGTCTCTTTACCAGGTTCAACAAATCCAGGAGGTTGTAGCATATACACGTCCTCACTTAGTGGTGCATACAGGTAAGCACAGGTGACGTCACACTGAATATGCGACCACCCACAACATGAAACAAGAAGGGAGAAAAAGAACCGGATAACACCAAAATTTACAACAGGACTAAATGTTTCTTCATAGGATTCACCTTTAACCTGTTTAAATCCCTGGGCCACAAGGCGAGCCTTATGTCTAACTATCTGTCCAAACTCATCCCTTTTTATTGTGTAAACCCACCGGCAACCAACAGGAGTGACGTGATTAGGTAGTTCAGACAAATGCCAAACTCCACGTTCTTGCATAACCTTCATTTCCTGTTTCATTGCACACCACCAAACCTGACTCTGCCTGGAATTACATGCCTGTTTAAAAGTCCTGGGAGTCTCTTCCCGATCTAGTCATGCTGAAGGGTGAACTAAACTCGAAACAACTGAATCACTCTCACTGTCACTATTGTCACTATCTGAAAAATCTGATGAATTACTTGGAATCGGAATAATGCCAGAATACGGATTTGAACCACTAAAATCAAATAAATCAGGATTAAACATCAATTTATTTTCTCTACAATAATTTTCAACATCATGAAGTGATCTAAGACGTTTGGTTTTGCCTAATTCATAAAAATAAATGTCAGTACGATTACCAGTACGACGAACAACAGGCTTCCTAGTCCAACTAACTTCCTTAAGATGGGTAATAGTAGACTGATTATTGCTAGACACTGAATCTTTACTCCCCACTCCACTAGGTTGAGAATCCGGGGTACTGTTGGAAGGACCTGGGATGGCCACAGGTACAACTTCAACAACGTCCTCCAGACTTTGCTCAACACTAGGAGAGAAAAGGGCATAATCATCGGTGCCCAGTGCAGCTCCACTGCGACCTAAACCACAACACGATTCATCAAAATTGACATTACCAGATTCAATAATTTCATTAGTCTCTGGAATCCAAATTCTATACCCCTTTGTTTTGAAAGCGTAACCTACTAAATAACCCTTACGGGCCTTTGCTTCAAGTTTAAATCGCCTTTGCTTTGGCACACCAACATAAGTAACCGTACCAAAAGGCCTTAAGTGTCGAACAGAAGGTTTTCTTCCACCATATAACTCAAAAGGGGTTTTCTTCAAAAGTTTGGGACAAACACGATTCCAAGTATAAACAAAATATTTAAGAGCTTCAGGCCAAAAACTAGGATCCAAGTTACTTTCAATTAACAATGTACGAATACCATCAGCTGCGGTAGACATGAACCGTTCTGCAACGCCGTTTTGTTGGGGAGTATAGACGTTTGTAAACTCATGACGAATACCTTTCTCACTAAAAAAATTATCAAAAGATTGATTAACAAATTCTCCACCATTGTCTGACCTAAAGGATTTAACCTTTCTTCCCAAGAAAGTCTCAGCCTTAATAATATGGTTTTTCACCACATCAAAAACTTCAGACTTCATACTTAAAGGATATACAGAAACCCGGCGCGAGAAATCATCAATGATTGAGAGAAAGTATTTTTCGCCATTTCGTCCCTCATTTCTACACGGTCCCCAAACATCAGCATACAGGAGCTCTAGTGGATGATTTGACCTGATATTTTTACTAGGTTTATGAGATACACTTCTAAACTTTCCTAACTTACAAAATTCACAAATGAAATCAGATTCCCTTAAGCCTGGTAATCCCCGTACACCTTGTCTGCGACTAGTATGAGCTACTAAAGATTGACTAATATGACCAAATCTGCGATGCCAATGCATCATTCGACTTCTAGCATTAGCGGACAATACTTCAAATTTAACAGACTTTTTACGGGAATCAGGGATTTTAGGATAAAGTTTATAGGTTCTATCTTTAAGATAAGCACTAAACAGGTACTCATCCCCCCGGTATATTTTCACCTCGCCTTGACTACCACAAAAAGATAAACCCTTCAAATCTAATTGTGGTCCAGACACAAGATTTCTACTTAATTGATCTGAATACATTACATTACATAAAGTAAAGACTCTTTGACCAAATCTTAGCTTGACTTCTCCCTTACCCTGAATAGGGAATAAAACATCCTTCACAGCCACGGACATTTCGTCATTTAAAGTCTCAAATTTAGAAAATAAAGTCCTATTGTTACAAAAATGATGACTCGCCCCACTGTCAAATAGCCAATCACTTGATTTTACAACATTGCTTACACTTGAATGGGAAACAAATAAATTCAACTTACGTGAACTATCCGACGGTGATCTGGCAGCCTTTTTGGAACTCGAGAAATGTCCCCGACCATGGGGATTCCTTCCAACTGATCTGGACTCTCTATAAGATGGCAAAGGAGAAGCATCTGAACTAGAAGAAGTGGCACCAGTACTACATTCACTTGAAACTGAAGATGGACTGTCAAATCTAGAGCGACGATCATTTCTTCGTGAGGGAGAAAAACGTTGAGGAGACACAGAGTTCTTCTTAGAATAACATCTCGACCTCAAGTGACCCAGTTTTCCACATGACCAACATCTTCTATCCTTGAATCTGTTTTTAGTAGGCTGTCTTATATTAGATTTAGAAAAACTTGATACATTTACACTTTTAACACTGTCCTTATCCCGAAGCCTCATTCTAGTTTCTTCAGCAATAACACTATCCACAATTTTTTCAAATTGAAAATCTTCATCAGATTTACTCAACAACAACTGGACAATATTATCATAAACTGATGGCAAGTATCTCAAAAACTGATAGCATAAATAATTCTGTGAAAAATTGTCATCAATTTGTTTTAAATCAAGGTAAATTTTCTTAAGTCGGGAGGCAAATAAATTTATAGACTCTCCATGTCTAATCCTGGCTTCCATTAATTCTGTAAATAAAGTTAAATGGTGAGCTCTAGTATCAGGATGAAAATTTTTCCGAAGTCTGTTTCCAAGCATCTGTAGGTTCTTTACAATCATCAATGATTCTTTTAAATTCTGGCTCCACATTGAGATAAATCAGAGAAAGTACTTGATTAGCACGTAAAGTGAATAATTTAACATTCTCAGCTGTAACAGTTGAAGACACCTCTGGAATTTTCTGACCTTCATCAATTATCTCCCATAGACCCTTTTCCATTAACAAGTAATGCATATCAGAGATCCATGTTGAAAAGTTTCTTGAATTGAGCTTCTCAATCTGGTTGGTAGCCATGTTGGAAAATAAAACACTTTGAACTGACAAAGAAACACCTTGAAAACTATCCTTTAATGTTTGCCCCCCCGACTCTTCTAAATTTTCATCCGTTTCAACCTTTTTACTCATTTAAATTAACAAGTATCTTTCATGAAAAAAAAAACTTGATCCCATCAGTTATTGCTGTAATTTACTTTAGAAGATTAAATATTGCCATACTTCAAGTCTATTTTAACAAAAAAACCAGTTGGAAAAATCAATTCTGTATATCAATTAAGTTCAATTGCAGAAAAAAATTATGAAGAATTTAACTGAGTACATATTATAATTCAGTTCAATTGTAAAAATTCAAATTTAAATGAAGAAAACTTGTTAAAACAATAAAGTTCAACTGCATAAACTAAATTTTAAATGAAGAAAACTTGACAAATCAATGAAACTTGACAAAATAAATCTTAATTTCAATAAAGTAGATGCATAACTGCACATTTTCAACTGTAAACAAACTCTTACTAAAGCTGTAACTTAATCTCTTGAAATAAAAGTTCTGTAACTTGAAATTATATATAGTTTACTTCATAAATACATACTGAAAATCATCTTCTAGTTATGGAAAATATAGCCCATAACCTCTTGTAGTGAGTATTTTATTTAGATATATCAGCAGAAGTGTAATGCAGAAGAAGAGTGACTGAAAAAAAACCATACTAGAACAATTGTTTTTGTTTAATAGCTACTTGAAAAACAGAAAGTCTCATATGATACTAAAATCGCTTTTATTTCTTTAATATAGAGACATTCAATCACTTTCAGCATTTCCACTAAAAGCAGTTAATTCATACAACTTTAAATCATTAATAAAACTCAATAAATATATTTAAAAAAATAAACTCAACAAATTATAAATTTGATCCGGACCAGCCGGTCAAACTTTACATTACTGTATCAGATAACAAGATCCATGCCAATTACCAACACACCTCAGAACTAAACAGATCTGATATTTATATACAAGAAATAAGGACGTTTAGATCGTCATCGATCAAACGGACGAATCACAAACGAACATCTGGCAGATGTAAAAAGAAACAATTAAGATTTACATAACGACGATCTATCTTTAGCTACGATGTCGCCATCTAGTGGGAAAAACATCGTTAGAAAAATTGAAACAGTCCAGAATTGATAAAGAAAGGTGTTGCATGGAAAAGATCGTTTTTAATGTAAACAAAACGGTAATTGATAATTAACAGTATAAAATAAAGTTTAAACTACTGAAAAATAAGTAACTGAAGTAAGTATGTTTTAATTTACATTCTATTAATTAATTTAAATAAGTTATTTAATAAAAATGATAAAATGACTAAACATAGCATGAACTTTCAAAAACAGGTGATGTAATATGTTTAAATAACTATGTCTATAAGCATGAGGGAAAGTTAGGAGGCGATGAGAATAAAATAAACTAAGGATTTTCTCATCAAAAGGAAGGTTTTCAGAGATAGAAGGTAAACTGAAGAGAATAGAAGAAGATCTGGAGAGAAAAGTGGAAGAAAAGTTAGAATCCCTGCCCCAGGAAACTGAAAAGAAAGAGAGAAGAATCCAGAATCAGGAATTTATTAAGCTTTCCACCTACGACGGCAGTTCCTCGTGGCATGTATATAAAACACAGTTTTCCATCGTAGCTGAAGCTAACGGCTGGGACTCTGTTGCAAAGACGGCTCATCTGGTAGGGTCGTTGCGGGGCGACACCGCAGATATTTTGGAGACCCTTTCGAAGGAACAGCGATATGACTTCGAAGCTGTAACCAGAGCACTAGAGCTACGTTTTGGAGCGAAATGGTCCAAAGAATATAGTCGACTCCAGCTAAGGTCCCGTCGCCAGAGACCAGGGGAAAGCTTACAAGAACTGGCATCAAACATCCAGAGGCTTTCTCAGACTGTCATCCTGAAACACGCAATGATCTGGCCCTAGAATATTTCTTTGATGCTGTCGGAGATCCAGATATTCAAAAAGCCCTCAGACACTCCGGCGTGAAGGATGTGGAGTCAGCCTTGGTGTATGCCCTAAAGATCGAGGCAGCCCAACAAGCCTCCCACGAACCTCGCCAGAACAGCACAGTAGACAAAGTGAACCGTTCTCAAGATGATTTTAAAGAGATTCAGAAAATGATTGCAGAAATTAATAGAAGACTACGCATTCTTGAGAGTAAGAAAGAAGGGAAGACTCCAACAACTAAATGCTGGGGCTGTGGAAAAGACGGGCATATCAAACGAAGCTGCCCAGTAAGAACACCTAGAGAAGCAACCAAGAATGTCTCTGAAGTATGTTACCCAGAAGGAGCTCTTCGGGAAAATCCAGATGCCTTCTTTCGGAAGCCTCCATCTGAAGATCATAAATACAGCTCTAAAGCCAAAGATAGACCCCAAAGAATACAGCCAGTTGCTCGCCAAGTAACTATCTCAACACCATCAGAACAAGATCCCGATCCATGGAGTGACGAAGAATTTAGACAAGCCCAGTTGGAAGATCCTGACATAAAGCCAATATTACAGCTGAAGGAGACGACCAGCAACAGACCTACTTGGCAGGACATTTCCAGATTTAGTCCCATTACGAAAAGTTATTGGGCACTTTGGGACTCTCTTCGTATCAGAAGCGGCGTATTATACAGAAAGTGGGAATCTGATGATGGGAAAAGCTCCAGATGGCAGATTTTATTACCAAGATCAAAAATTCCAGCTGTTTTAGAACAACTGCATAGTAGCTCTACCGGAGGCCATTTTGGGGTAATGAAGACTCTGAAGAAAGTTCGGGAACACTTCTACTGGTGCAAGGCAAAGGAGGATGTGGAGAAATGGTGTAAATCCTGTGATGCTTGTGCCCGCAGGCCCGCAGAAACGAAGTCGAGGAAGACTGCAACGGTATAACGTGGGAGCACCATTTGAACGGATTGCAATCGACATCTTGGGTCCTTTGCCACGGACCTCCAGTGGAAATAAATACATTCTCGTCGTGATGGACTATTTCACCAAATGGCCTGAGGCATATCCCATTCCCAATCAAGAGGCGTGCACAGTCGCAGAAGTCCTAGTGCAGCAATGGGTGTCAAGGTACGGCACGCCCCTACAACTTCATACCGACCAAGGTAGGAACTTTACCTCTGATGTTTTCAAAGGACTGTGTGAACTACTCGGCATAGACAAAACCCGGACAACACCCTTACATCCCCAGTCGGACGGCATGGTCGAGAGGTTCAATCGTACCATCCTGAATAACCTCTCGCTTCTAGTATCAAGGAACCAGCAAGATTGGGACTTGAAGTTGCCATTGTTCCTGCTGGCTTATCGAAGTGCTGTCCATGAAACCACCGGCTATACTCCAGCCCAGATGCTGTTTGGACGTGAACTTTGTCTCCCTTGTGATCTCCTGTTTGGTTGTCCACCCGATGCGCCTTCATCGCCCGAGGAGTACATCCAAGATCTCCAGGCATGATTTGAGGACGTTCACAACTTTTCTGGGGAGCGAATTCACATTGCATCGGAGAAAATGAAGACAAGGTACGATCTAAAGGCTACGCAACATGAGTTTCAGGAAGGAGAGAAGGTCTGGTTGTGGAATCCTGTTCGACGCAAAGGACTCTCTCCCAAGTTACAGTGCAACTGGGACGGACCATACACAGTCTTAAAAAGGCTGAATGATGTAGTGGTGCGGATCACTAAAACACCTTCATCAAAACTGAAGGTGGTGCACTATAATAGGCTAGCCAAGTACCACAAGTAACGGTAATATTAAAAATTAAAAGTGTAAATACTGGTAAAATTTGCGCATGCGTAATGTAGATATTTGTATATAAATATTTCTCACCTGATTTGTATTTCTATGTTATCGTTATATGCAACTTAGTTTTTGTGTTTTAGATTGTGTAAATTTGTTTAGTTTCGCCTCTTGACCAAGGGTTGCACTGCCTGGGACGTGCAGTCCTTGGGAGGGGGGCAGTGTTACGAAATTGTAAATAATTGCGTTTATTTTTGTATAAATTCTTTCAAAGAGGCTTAGTAAGTTGATAAAGTGCTAATTTTGTGCATTTCTAGTCGTTTTAGCGTTGAAATAGCCTTATTTTCCCTTAAAAACGCATTAAAAAGCCCCAGTAATGCAGGTAATGGATTTGGCGCCAAATTTGGCGACTTTTTCCCACCTTGGCGATTTTTTGGCGACCTTGGCGAGAAAATCCTTATATGGGATATACCAAATATGGAAGCTGTAAGTTGATTGGTTGACCACTTTCTAGAGTTTTCTCGAAAAATCTGGGTTCCATGGAACAGCATATAAGGTGCGCTTCCTCGCCAAGGCAGTTCAGATCTCAGAAGTTCAGTTCAGTTCAGATCTCAGAAGTTCAGTTCTCCGGCAGTTCAGTTCAGATCTCAGCCAGCTTCGCTAGTGCTTGCATTGCTTTTAAGCCTCTTTGAGAGAGACTTGCTTCAAGTGTTATTGCTATACAGTTTGTACTGTGGATTTGCTATTGACAGCTGTTGTTCAAGTTGTGGTTACTGCTTGAATTGAAGCTCATAATTGGTTTATTGACCTGTATTTTTCTGGAACTTTCTGTGAATAAATTACTGAATTTTTGTACGTTTGGCCTTTCATTCTCAGACAACTCACGAACCCCCAAGTACGCAACAATACTACAATCAAAGAACATACAAACAGTTATTCTATCTATGTAAATTAATGCAATTAATTTTATGCTAACTATACATTAAAAAAAAAGAAGAAATATTAATTAACACTCTAATTTCACTAGTAGCTGTATTGGCTTTTTAATAAGGCTTTTTTCAGTTTTCACTTCACAGCTACGAATTAGACCACCTCTTCCTGTGAAAGTTTTTAAAACTTTTCCAAGTTTCCACATGTTGCGGGATAAATGTTCATGTATTATTACTACATCATTCACTTTTAAGTCCAGTTTTTGTGAATGATTTTTTACACAGTTTTCTGATTTTAGATTTAATAAATAATCCTTGAAAAATATTTTCCAAAAGTTATTCAACAGTTTTTCGCGATATTTATATGACTTAAAGAGTACTTCTTTAGTACTATTTACATTATCAGGATAATTGGTGGGTGGTAAATTCATTGGCTTTTCACCCAGCAGAAAATGTGCAGGTGTTAAGATTTCTGACTCATCATCTTGTTAAGGGACGATGGTTTATCATCGCTTCAATTTCCACCGGAATAGTTTCTAACTCATCAGGGATACATGATGATCTGCCGAGAATTTTTCGTAATGTTGTTTTTACTGTCCGTACAAGTCTTTCATAAAACCCGCCCCACCAGGCTCCGTGTTCATATCTCCACTCAATACCTTTAGCTGCATAGTAGTTCTTCACCTCAGGATGCCGCAAGACTTCCCACATTTTTTTTAGTTCCGCATCCGCTGCCTTAAAAGTATGAGCATTGTCTGAATAAATAATGGAGCATAGACCTCTTCTAGAGACAAATCTACGAAAGGCTAGTAAAAAAGTTTTTGTTGTAAGATCTTTTGTTAGCTCAAGATGAATTCCTCTAGTCACTGCACACGTAATTAGTAGAATGTAATACTTGTATCTTCATTTTTGACAAAAAGTGGACCAGCATAATCCAGTCCCACAACATCGAAAGGACTTGTTTGTTTTATTCTAGCTGAAGGCAAAGGTGTCATTGCTTGTTGCATTGGTCGAGAATTATATCTTTGACAAATAACACATCTTCTTATAACACGCTTAACATTTTGTCTGGATCTAATTATCCAGTATTTTGTGCGAAGGAACATGAGAGTATTTCCTACGCATGTATGAAGAACGCGTTCATGTGCATCACACACAAGTAAATCAGTGAAATGGGTATAATTATAGGATGTTTTTCACGAAAACTTAATGATGACTTTTGTAGCCTACCCTCAAGTCTTAGTAATCCTTTATCACTCAGAAAAGGGTTCAATTTGTAAATTTTAGAGTTTTTGGATATCAACTGTTCAGATTTTAAATATTTAATTTCATCTGGAAAATGTTTATATTGAACTTCTTTAATCAAATGTAACTCTGCAGCTAAAAGTTCTTCTGCAGTCAAAACACCCTTTCTCTTTTCATTTTTATTTCTTAAACTGTAAATAAATCTAAATACCCATGCAGTAACTCTAATTACTTTACTTAGTTTGCTATACTTTTCAATATTCAAGATTGTGTTAGAATTTTCTGCCAGCAAAGGTAAAACCGATGTCTCCTTCACCTGCTTTTTCTCTTCTAATTCAGAATGAGAAATTTTTATTGATGAATTAAAATTTTTAGGCCAAGCACTCATAGGTTCAGTCAACCAATCTGGTCCTGAACGCCATAGTTTAGATGCTAACAAATATTAAGCAGCACAACCACATGATAAAATATCAGCAGGATTATTTTTACCACTACAATGTTTCCAGTTGCTTGGGTTAGTTAAATTTTGTATTTCAACAACTCTATTTTTTACAAACAACTTCCAACGTTCGCGAGCACTATGAATCTGTCAAGTGTTGAAGATTCATACTAGAACTATCTTTTAAGTTTCATTAGTTTAATAAAGTCAGTTACACAACATTCTAAAAATCAGAGATAACATGCTTCTCCATGCTCCTAACAGCAGCATAACAACAACGTTGTGTGTAGTAGAAGTAGAAGTACATATCACAGTAGCAGTAGAACGTTGACAGTTTAGTTTACAGTTAATAAAAGGATATTACAGATACACATGTAACAAAAGATAAATATGAAAAGATATAAATAAAAGACACATCTGTGACATCCCCTCTTGAAGTTTTTTTTTTTTTTTTTTTTTTTAAGTGCATACATAATCATTAAGATAGTGAGGTTTTCTGACAATTCGACCAGACCTTGTTTGAGTACTGGATGCATAAGGCAAGTCAGATTTAACAGTACTATCATAAGATTGTGTTTCGACAGTTTCAGGTATTTCTATATCAGGTCTCACATTCACTTCAAATGGTATTTTTGTAGGTCTTAAATGTCTGCGGTTTCTGACAAAAGTATTACCAGCACTATTTTGAACAACATATGACCGAGGATTTTTACCTTTTGACCTGATTTTGGCATGTTCCCAAGTTTTATTGCTGAAGTTGTACATATTTACACTATCACCCAAATTTAATTGCTTTGTTCAGTAGCTTCCCTATCATAATAATGTTTCTGGATTTTCTGCCTGGTAGCCAATTTCTGCTCTAGATTTGTAAATAGCTCTGCATTTAATAATTTTTCATGTATAGGAAGTTTAGTTCTTAGTCTGCGACCAAATAAAAGCTGTGCAGGAGATAAACCCAATCCAGAAATAGGTGTATTTCTATACTCCATTAACCCCCCAATCCAATCTTTATAACTTTCAGTAGTCTTCTTGAATATTGCTTTAACAATCAACACAGCCCTTTCAGCCAAACCATTGCTTTGGGGGAATCTTGGGCTTACAAATATGCACTTAAAATCTCATTCTTTGGCAAAGACTTTAAACCCAAAGCTATTGAATGATACATTATCACTCACAATTTCTTTGGGAACCCCAAAACGAGAGAAACAGACTTTTAACCGTTTACAAATTTCTGGCACTGTTTTGTTACTTAGTTTTTCGACCTCAATCCATTTAGTGAAATAACATATAATGACTAAATAATTAACATTTCTGTATTCCATAATGTCAATTCCTAGCTTTTCAAATGGTCGTTTTGGAATTTCATGAGACATAAGGGGTTCTCTTGCATTAGCCCTTTGAAATTTTTTATATACATCACACTGCGAGACCATTTCCTCAATACTTTTAGACATTCCAGGCCAAAACATTATCTCCCTTGCCCTGTTTTTAGACTTCTCCATACCAAAATGACCCTCATAGAGTAAGGATAACATATCATTTCTAAGACAAGAAGGTACCACAATTTTAGAGTCTTTAAAAATTAAACCAAATTCAACATACAAGTCATTTTTAAGTTTATAATACTGTCTTATATTAGAAGGAACATTCTGTTTATGATCAGGCCAACCTTCTAGACAATACTCATACACTAACTTTAGTTCTGGATCTGACTGAATTGCATTCTTAAATTGAATTAATCTACGTTCACTTATAAGAAGCTGTTGTACAGCATGTATTACACTCAACATGTCAGGATCATCATTAACCTTATCTTTGAGATATGCCCTAGAGAGAGTGTCTGCAAGAAACATTTTAGTTCCCTGAATAAATTTAATTTCAAAATCATATTTTAACAATTTTAATAACATTCTTTGCAATCTAGATGAAATATTACGCAGTGGTTTTTTAACAATATTAGTACCGTATATTTCTGAATATAAGCCGATCCGTATATAAGACGAGAGTACATTTTTCCCTTCAGAAATTTGCGCAAAACTGCAAACCTGTGTATAAGCTGAAATGAAAAAATACTCTTTTAAAGTTCAAGTATATCGCCAAAATGGTGAAAATATTGCCAATCTATAAAACTTTCAGGATAATCTGTCCAATGAAATTGCGCGAAGTGCATGCTTATCCAACTGAATTCCTTAGCTATGACGTAAAATGATTGCTGTGTGTTCACCAACGGCAATAGTTTTAACTCGGGCAACCTTATCAGAAGGGAGGCTAGCACAGGCATCGAACAGATGCTCTCGCACACACAGTGAAGGACAAGTGCCCAGGCCCCGACTTACGGCAGGGCATACGGGGCAAATGCCCTGGGCCCCCCTTCTGGAAGGGGCCCCCCTTACAGGCGAATACAGAAATTCTGCAACCTAAAGACCTCTTATGCCACTGCAAGGGGGCCCCCCAGAATAGGTTTGCCCCGGGGCTGCAGGTAGTCTAAGTCGGGCCCTGCAAGTGCCGGCAGCTGAAAACGATAGTCGGCGTAATACCAGGGGGCTTAACGTCGATGCTGCTGCCACTGGATGTTTGCATAAATAAGCCATTTAAGGACCGATTGTGTCAATTTTTTTTTAATGACGTATCTAAATTATTTTGTATATTTCTACTTTTGAGTATTTTTACCAGTGCCTCAAGGCAATCTTCAAAAAAAAAAAAAAAAAAAAAAAAAAAAGAAGATTTGCCACTTTTTTTGATAGTGTGAGCCTAGAAACATTTGAAACAGATACGATTTAATTGTATAAATTAAAAATATGAACAGGAGTCCTGTTTTTTCAAGTTTCTCTTATACTATTTCCGAATCAGACAGAGAAGTTACTCCATTTGTGCAATCTGCCAATGATGTCAGCTATCAACAGGTCAAAAAAAAAAAAAAAAAAAAAAAAAAAAAAAAGAAATGTAAACACACATGACTACATCGAGATGCTCTAGAAATAAATTTAAAATCGCTAATTTAAGAGTTTTATAAGTGATAATTATTTAAAAATAAGGTTTAATATCATTATTTTACTTTATATATAGTTTTTAAGCTTAACCACTTCACTGGCCACTGTAGTATGTGGAAGGTTACATTTCCCCCAAGTTATCTCGGGATGGCCGGTGAAGTGGTTAAAATATATACATTCAATCATTGTTTCTAAAGTACATTTTTTTGTTAGAAGTGTGGACTCGTATATAAGACGACCCCCGTACTTCAGCTTCCGAAAAATTTCCAAAAATTCTCGGCTTATACATGGAAATATACGGTAAGTGGTTTATGATCATTTTGAACAACAAATTTATGTCCATACAAGAAATTATGATATTTTTGAACAGCAAAAACAATAGAAAGCATCTCCTTTTCAATCTGAGCATAATTTTGCTCTGTCTCTGTGAGACTTCGTGATGCATAAGAAACAGGATGACCTTCCTGAATTAGACAAGCCCCCAATCCATCTTTAGAACTGTCACACTGAACAATAATTGATTTTGCACTATTGAATACCTTCAAGACAGATGAGGACTTCAATAAGTTTTTAATATGATTAAAGGCATTTTCATGTTCATCAACCCACTTAAATTCTACATTTTCTTTTATGAAAGAGTAGAGATATTAGGTAAAAATTTTGACACATAATTAACCATACCCAAAAAACGCCTTACATCTTTTTTATCTTTGGGTGTTCCCATTTTAGTGATTGCTTTGACATGTTGGGGATCTGCCTTAACTCCCTCTCGAGATATTATTTGTCCTACATAATTAACCTCTGGTACTTTGTATTGAAATTTTTCAGGGTTAAATTTAAAATTGCACTCTCTTGCCCTCTCTAACACTTTGGCTAGAGTCTGATTATGTTCCTGCTCATTTCTGCCTGTCACAATATCATCATCAAAATAGATTTCAACATTCTCAATATCATCAAATAACCTTTGGTTACGTTTTTGAAATATTTCCGGAGCAGAGGCGATTCCAAAAGGCATTCTCAGGAATTGAAATCTGCCAAACGGTGTGTTAAAAGTACACAAATCAGCACTCTCATCATCTAAAGGCACCTGCCAAAACCCATCCTTTAAATCTAGTACTGAAAATACTGTCATTCCTTCTAATCAGCTAATCAACTCTTCAGATGTAGGTATTACATGATGTTCTCGTTTAATGGCTATATTCAGATTTCTTAGATCTAAGCAAATCCTTAGGTTACCATTCGGCTTTTCAATAATAACCAAACTATTTACCCAGTCTGTTGGTTTGTTTACTTTTCTAATTATGCCTTGTGATTCCAAGTTATTCAAGGTTTCTTTAAGTTTTTCATAAAGAGACAAAGGTACTCGCCTTGGTGGATCTATTACAGGTTTGACCTCAGATTTAAGTTCAATTTGATAAGGTTTCCCAGGAAATTTACCCAACCCAGTGAAAACATCTCTATACAATTCAATAATTTTAATATTTTTACTCTCAACAACATCAATTCTTCGAATCAGTTGAAATTTAGTACAAGTTGGTAATCCCAAAATGGGTTGTACCTCTTTATCAATCAAAATAAACTCAATAGGAACATTAGTATATTTATCAAAAGTACAATTCAATAAAACCTTACCTGTCGTTTTAAGCTTATGATTACCATAACTTAATAAAATAGTATTCACTTCATTAACATGTTCATTATGTTTAACTGAATTAAATATAGACAATGGCAAAACATTTGTTTCTGCACATGTATCAATTTTAAAGGTTATCTTGAAGCCATTAATTTTTAGTTCTTTTAACCATTTAAGTTCATTAATATGCTGAACTGTCACAGAATCAATATAAAATTCATTGTCCTTACACTCAAGTTCACTAACCTGTTTGGCAAAACATTTGGCAGCGAAATGGTTCTTTTTATTACATTTATTGCAAGTTTTTCCAAAGGCTGGACACTGACCTCTTCAATGCTTTCTTCCACACTTGTTACACTGGAAGCTGAATTCCACTGCTGTCTTGCTTCGGGCTTCTGATTGTGATGACCTTCTTCTTTGGTACCTCATCTCCTCAACAGCTACACACTAAGGTTCTGTAATACATTGCAGCTGATGCCGGCTCACTTCTGCAGCCTGCACCACATCCACTGCCTTCTGCAGCAACAAATCAGGCTCTCTTAGAAGACGTTCTTGTAGACTGTTGTCACGCAGACCCAAGACTATTCGGTCACGAATCAAGCTCTCCTCTTGGTCTTTGAATTCACAGGTGGCTACGAGAGTTTTAAGTTGCGTGGTATAATTGTTGATGCTCTGCTCCTCCTGTTGGGAGCAACTACAAAACTTGAATCGCTCAAATACTACATTTTTCTTTGGAGTACAATATTCACTGAATTTCTGAATTACGGCGGCATATGTAGCCTCTTTGGATAATTTGAAAGTATTATAAACTTTCACGCCATCATCTCCGATTAGATTCAGCAAGATCGCTATTTTATTCTTGTCAGGTTTTTCACTTTTTTCAGAAGCTAACATGTAATTTTGAAATTTTTGATGCCACTTTCTCCAACATTCTGCAACATTACCAGATGTAAAATCCATCTCGGGAGGTGGTTTAAACTCCATTTTGCAAACTATGAGGATAGCAGCTTTACAGTTAAACAAGTTCAATCCTTCATAATCTAGAAACTAGAGAAATGGATTCATACATAGTAAAATCCTGACACCATGTCAAGTGTTGAAGATTCATACTAGAACTATCTTTTAAGCTTCATTAGTTTAATAAAGTCAGTTACACAACATTCTAAAAATCAGAGATAACATGCTTCTCCATGCTCCTAACAGCAGCATAACAACAATGCTGTGTGAAGTAGAAGTACATATCATAGTAGCAGCCTCTCATCTCGCTGCGTTCTGGAGATAATGGATCAAATGGACGCTAGAGGGGGTAATTTTTAAAATTGATTTTTATGAAAACTATTATAGCTACACTAATGAAACAAAAACTGTTCGTTAGACAAAATATTAGTCTACATTATATATTTTTTGTAGAGTTTTTCTATCGTATTTACTATTAATAAAAAATGAAAATATTTTTTTTCAAGATTTTATTCCTAGTTCACGCAGAGGTACAATCACAGAAAAAATATATAATGTAGCTTACTACGTCTAGTAATACTATCAAAAAGTGCATAAATATAAAATGGGTGCAACACTTCCAAAAAAAATTAAAACGTCTTATGACCATCTTAGGTACTAATGACTTTACATTTGTCTTTGGATTGAACTTTTTTATTACTGTATTAAAAAGTAGCAACATGTTTATTACTAAAAAATATATTAGTTAGTAATTAAAAATATAAGTAAGACATTGATTTTGACATAAGGAGTTAAAAATTGTTTGTGGAACTACGTTTTGAAGGAACAAGAAGCAACTTGTCGCTTTCCAGCCAGTTGCGTGTGTATAATTTGTAGCATTTTGTTTATTCCTCAACCTACGGAAGCCTCTGCCCAAGCACTAATTCAACGAGTTCACTGATAAAATAGGGGTGACAGTCATCTGTCTAAGAGAAAACGAATGATAACAGAGCGCAAATTATTGGATGTTTTCCAAATCACAACCTGCCGGTCAAGCTAGCACACATCCAACATTTGGACGTGTTGTCTCTTGGTAGTTTTAAGGAACGTGGCTGCAATATACCTATTATTCTTCTACCCCCACCAGTATATTAGCTCAACTTAAATAATCTTCTGCGTATTGTTTCAGAGTATTTCAACTTTTAATTTTCCTATAGAAAACTATTTTACTGTGTTTTAGTGAGTAATTGTACACAAAATATGTCAGGTAAATGTAAAAACTGTCGTAAATTTTTGTGTAAAGATAACAAGTATAGAAAAGTTATCAAAACTGAAAATGAAGCTAAAACATACAGTGACTGTTTCAATAAGAATATCTCGATAGTGATTGTTTCAATAAGAATATCTCGGTAAGTGACGTAATATGCAACAAATGTCGTCTAAGTTTTGATAAAAAGGCAGCCTCAACTTCAAAGCCTACCGTGAGTGATTCTGAGACTGACAGTGATTCTACGATAGTCGAACCTGTAAGATATGATAAACAAAAATCCCCCCCCCCATGCACACACATCTTTCCCCACATGTGAATTGTGTTTAAAGAATCACATTTTGTAAATAAATTCAGCACACAGCTTCACAAATTTTCTCTCTTAAAAGCATGAAAAAAAAGAAAAAAACAATAATTCATAATCTCTAATTAGAAAAATTTTGCGAAACTTTCGCCCAAGAAAAAGATCAGTGCTCCCATAAGCAGGCGACAGGAAAACTAAAATTGAGAGATGTCTATACAGCTAGCAGCAAATTTATCGTTCAAGCATGCTAGGCTTAGTGCGACAATGGCTCAACACTTTACATAACTTATGGATGTAAGCATCATGCCGCCACATGCACACACTTAAATAAGGAACTGTTGTTTGCACTGCTTAATGTCTAGTACTGATAAACCAAAACTTGTTAGGTTGTAGTTTCTACATATTGTTTAGAAGAACAATATTTCTAATTGACCATACAGGAAGATAACATAAAAAATAATTTCTCGTTCAAAAATATATCATAAGGGGGATTGCCCCTTAATATTTTCACATTGTTCTGAGTATTTCATCACTTTTTTAGTTCAGTTGGGTAATATATTGATTAGTTTGAAGCCTGTAGTGTCCTTTATTTACTTAACTTTTATAAAAATTCTTGATTTAAAAAAAAAAAAAAAAAAAAAGGAAATATTATGTAATTATTTCAGAATACTTTTTAATTATAAATATTTGTTAAGAGGATATATGAAGTATTTATTATATAACAAACAACTACAAAGTGTGAAGGCTAAAAATTGCAATAATTAAATGTTAAATAATTTAGGTTACGCCAGTCATTGCACTCTTTGAGTGCTCAAAATCAAAAAATTTCTCACTTAAATTTGAAATATCCCACCTTTTTTCTTTTTTCTTCTTTTTTTTGTTAACAATAAAGTGCATAAGCATTGTCTTATTTTTTTCTGTATGTGTAAAGTTCATGCATTTGTATGAGTTCTAGAGTATTGTTTATATTTTTTAGCATTGGAAACTACTTTTAATTTTTTTTTCTGTTTTTTATACGTTTATTTAAAATGTTACGATTTACATTTTTTCTCTCTGCTACATATGTATATCTTATTAAGTATATTAAAAAAATTATATATGCTTATGTGCATTATCGTTATTTCTATATGGCACTGAAAATAATCAACAAACTATATAGAATGATGGTATTTATTTACTCAGCATAGCGTTTTAAAATATGCAAAGAAAAAAAAAAAAAAAAAAAAAAAACTCAGCAGTTTGTATATTGCAACCAAAACATACAATTTACAATCGAATTTCAAAAATAAACTAAATTCATAATGGGAATAACTACTAATAAAAATACTTACCTTTGGTGCAATATAAAAATATCGATAAAGCTCGATGCAATTTCGCAAAAATTGTAATAATCTAACATTTTGAATATACAATACGAACACATTTTAATATAAGCGTATACAAATGTTAACAGAAACACTAAACAAAATATCTATCACAATACTCTAGAATTCATGACAAATATAAACTTTAAGTAAAAGAAATAATTTAATAACTAAAAAAACCAATGCATACACACCTTACTGTTTGTAAATATAAACAATAGTAAAATTTGTATCCAATACTAAAAATTAGCATCAGCGCTGTGTAAACCATCATCTCGTTCTCGAGTCTCGAGAAAGCATGAGCCAATGAAGTTTCTGAATTCGCTCGCTCTAGAAATCCGAAGAGGCTCTCAGCAATTGGTCACCGGTTTTGTCTAAAGACAGGAACAGCCTCTGCGCACGCCCAGATCGTGCGATTTTGGTTTTAAAGAAAATCGCTTGTGTTTTAATATATAAGATACCTTTTTTTAATTATTGTGTGCTCTTAAAAAAATTTATCCGATCGGGTATCCAGATCTGGCAAAGAAAAAATAATATCTGGTTTGACGGATATCTGTATTCGGTTATTCGGTAAAATCTATATCCGGTCCATTCCTAGTTTTATTGAACACACATAAAAATTTAGGATGAAAACACACTGACATGATTTTAACTTATTTACTGAAATATTCAGCAATTCAAGTAGTTACTGGATGTAAACATCCAGTAACTACTAAATGTTTAGAAAGTCCAGGGAAGCCACAACATTTTTTTTTTTAAGATGTCATTATTAAATTTAACATTTAGTTTGTGAAAGTGAAATGCAACACAAAGGGGCATCTAGAATGGTGTACAAACAGGTATTCTTAAGCCTAATAGTATTTTAGCATTTTGCTAAGGACTTTTTCTGATTTTAGCTTTTTTACGAAAGAAATTATGAACTCAGTTTAAATTCTGCCTGGACATCTACAATGTGTCTTCTATAGTCATCAAGTTTGAATTTGTTGCTAGACTGATCACTGAAAATAATTCAGCTCCTGATCAAATGGAACTAGTACAACTGCAATTAAGCAAGTACTATGCAACAGTGAAGGACAGTCGGCATACAACGTCTATTTTTTTGCTGAGTTATCTATGAACAATAGTGTTCTTGTTACACATGAGCTCATTGGCCATCATCTCCAGGTTAATCATTTAAATGTTGTATTATTGTAAGTTATGAGTCTACAATTTCATCACTTTTGAATAAAAATTTTTCAGCCTATTTTAAAAACTTACGATTTTTTATCAGTAAGAAAAAAAAAAAAAAAAAAAAAAAAAGGAACTTAGGGACCATTTTGTCAAATTAAGTGACTTTTAGGGACCTAAATTACGTTAAGGGACTTTTATGGACCACACTAAATGCCCTGCAAATGTGATGAAAAAAATTCTACAAGTAGTTCATTAAAAAAAAATATATATATATATATATAAATAATATATATATATATAAAATATATATATATATTCGTAATATATTATGTAAATAGACAAGCAGTAAAAATAATAAATAAAAAAATTTTAAAAACATCATAAAATGGAAAAATTTGCAACAATTGTTTCAGGTCAAAAAAAAAAAAAAAAAAAAAAAAAAAAAAAAAAAAATTCGTCAGGTGAACAACATATGCGCAAATGCTGCAATGCAAATAAACAGGAAACACAATATCCCATACCTTCGCAGTACAGAATCATTTTAGCCATTAAGATATGATGAGTTAATTATTGGTGGGGCATTACTTACAAACTTTGAATAAACACCATAAAATGCAATAAACTCGCTTTTAACCAAGAGACAGATATAAAGTATATAATTCAGACTCAATAGATGATAGAGACTGCCGAATATCCTGAATAACAGCCCTAAGAATGGCAAACTTACTCCTATTTAAAGCACTTTTAATGCGAAAAGAAGCAGGAAGATTGTACTTAATGTCTATAATTTTAGGAATTATCCGAGCACGCTTACATCTAAGAAGAAAATTTAAATGATTAAGAAAGCGAGAACGCTTCAAACGAAGATCTTTGAAATGATTAATCTTTGACGAACTCATGCTAAAACATATAAACGAAAGAAAAGTCAAAACTTAAAGAAGGTGGAGTTTAAACCAAAAAAGGGGGAGGATTTATACAAAAATGTAATTAATCAACTAGAAAACAATCAATAAAATAAAAATATGAAATTAGAGGCTCAAAAATGAGAAGAAACGAGCACAAATTAACAAATAAAACAGTAAAAAGAGAATGGAAGAGGGCAGAGTTTAAACCAAAAAAGGGGGAGGAGTTTAAAAAATACAAAAATGTAATTAAACAATTAGTAAACAATCGATAAAATAAAAATATTAAATTAAAGGCTCAAAAATGAGAAGAAACCAGCATAAATTAACAAATAAAACAATAAAGAGAATGGAAACACTCGCATAACTATTTACTTGGTGCTAGAAGCCCAAAGGAGCAACAAAATTAATAAGAAAGCACCACAGAACTGATGTTTTAAATTACAGTCACCTGTAAAAAGAATTTGGTGCCAGGACCCTCGTAGAAATTTTTAAAGTTTATTAATAATCAATATTGCCTCGGAAATATTGCATCATTGCTAAAGAGACCACCCCAATGATTCATCCAACAGCTGCTTCATGGTTGAATGAGATTGGACTGGAAAGCGACAGCTGCCGCTTGCGTGACCCCAATGAGTCATACTATTGTTCTCCCCTTTTTGAAAGGGGTTAAACAATGCTTCATTGTCTGGCTTGCCAATGAGTCATCACGGGGATGGTCCCTTTTGAAAGGCCCCATTCATCCAAACCATCTGCTTCAGGGTTGAATGAAAGCGACAGCTGTTGCTTGCGTGACCCCAATGCTGCTTCATTGTTAAAACTCAAACTATTGAAACCAACTGACAAACCGAAGCTGATCAAAAAATTTTTATTTTCCAATTTCAAAAAACTTTATTCGGAGAACTCGCCGAAGCTGATCAAAAAATTTTTATTTTCCAATTTCAAAAAACTTTATTCGGAGTGGGGCGACTCGAGATCTCTCCAACGGTATCAAGATTATGAAGATCGGCCCATTAGGGCCCGAGATATAAGCGAAAAACCATAAAAACTGGAAGTTGTCAATAAAACGGCGCCAAATTTTGGTACCAATAAAATTCTGAATAGAACTTGAAGAATGCGTGAAAAAGAAGTCCTAGGCGTAAAAAGCAAGTAAAAATTGGGATTAGACCCACCAGTAAGTTAAAATGTGTCATGTTCACTATTAAAATTGGCTCCAGTGGGCGCCAAAAGAGCCAAAAATGAAAAAATGCTATGGCGTTACTCTAGTTGAGTGAAAATACAGAAAAGGTAAGAACAAACGCGAAAATCCTAGGGTAATTTAGAAAGATAGTGAAAAATTGGAATAGGAAAAGCGCCCTCTGGCGGTGAAAAAAGTGAGGGAGCCTACAGGGTGGGGCGACTCGAGATCTATCCAACGGTATCAAGATTAGGAAGATCGACCCATTAGGGCCCGAGATATAAGCGAAAAACCATAAAAACTCAAAGTTGTCAATAAAACGGCGCCAAATTTTGGTACAAATAAAATTCTGAATAGAACTTGAGGAATGCGTGAAAAAGAAGTCCTAGGCGTAAAAAGCAAGTAAAAATTGGGATTAGACCCACCAGTAAGTTAAAATGGGTCATGTTCACTATTAAAATTGGCTCCAGTGGGCGCCAAAAGAGCCAAAAATGAAAAAATGCTATGGCGTTACTCTAGTTGAGTGAAAATACAGAAAAGGTAAGAACAAACGCGAAAATCCTAGGGTAATTTAGAAAGATAGTGAAAAATTGGAATAGGAAAAGCGCCCTCTGGCGGTGAAAAAAGTGAGGGAGCCTACAGGGTGGGGCGACTCGAGATCTATCCAACGGTATCCAGATTATGAAGATCGACCCATTAGGGCCCGAGATATAAGCGAAAAACCATAAAAACTCAAAGTTGTCAATAAAACGGCGCCAAATTTTGGTACAAATAAAATTCTGAATAGAACTTGAGGAATGCGTGAAAAAGAAGTCCTAGGCGTAAAAAGCAAGTAAAAATTGGGATTAGACCCACCAGTAAGTTAAAATGGGTCATGTTCACTATTAAAATTGGCTCCAGTGGGCGCCAAAAGAGCCAAAAATGAAAAAATGCTATGGCGTTACTCTAGTTGAGTGAAAATACAGAAAAGGTAAGAACAAACGCGAAAATCCTAGGGTAATTTAGAAAGATAGTGAAAAATTGGAATAGGAAAGGCGCCCTCTGGCGGTCAAAAAAGTGAGGGAGCCTACAGGGTGGGGCGACTCGAGATCTATCCAACGGTATCCAGATTATGAAGATCGGCCCATTTGGGCCCGAGATATAAGCGAAAAACCATAAAAACTGGAAGTTGTGGCGCCAAATTTTGGTACCAATAAAATTCTGAATAGAACTTGAAGAATGAAAAAATGTGTAACACCAGTCTTTTCTAAGATCTGTTTTTAAATACCAGTAACATTTATATATTAGTTGTTTTATTGTCTTAATTTAAATGGATGGACATTTGGAATCCACTCTTGATAAAGTTTATTAATAATCAATATGCCTCGGAAATATTACATCATTGCTAAAGAGAGGTTGGGACTTGAAAGCGGGCAGCTGCCGCTTGCGTGAGTCATCAACGATCCCCCCCCTGAGACAGGCTGATGCCGCCATTGTTAAACATGCACCTGGTTCCCTTTTTGAAAGGGATTGAACAATGCTTCATTGCCTGGGAGGAAGAGAGCAGTTGCTTGCCAATGAGTCATACATCTCCCCCATCACGGGGTGATTAGGATCTGGTGGGAAAGAACCGTTATGCTGGTTCCAAACTCCCTTTTTGAAAGGACAATGCTTCATTGTGTTGTTGAATGAGATTGGCCGTTATATTATACTTGACAGCTGCTGCTTGCCATTGTGTTAAAACTCTTTTTGAAAGCCGTTGAACAATGCTTCATTGTGTTATACTTGAAAGCCCCCATCGTGCACCTGGTCCCTTTTTGAAAGGCACAATGAGATTGGGAAGGGAACCGTTTATACTGGCAGCTGTTGCTTGCGTGACCCCAATGAGTCATCACGGGAACCTGGTCCCTTTTGACATCATGGTTGAGGCCGTTATACTGGAAAGCGACAGATGTTCCCCCCATCGTGCATCTGGCCATTGAACAATGCTTCATTGTCCAATGAGTCATCACGGGGTAGTCTGCTTCATGGTTGAATGAGATTGGACTCGAAAGCGACAGCTGCTGCTTGTGTGACCCCAATGCTACTTCATTGTCATACTATTGTCCTTATCATGCACCCTTTTTGAAAGGACAATGCTTCATTATGTTGGTGCCGGCTTGCCAATGAGTCATCACGGGGACACCCCTTTTAAAAGGCCCCAAACCAAAGACAGCTGCAGAGCAAAGGAAACCCACTCGCCGAAGCTGACAAACTTCGGCGAGTCAGTGAAAGATTTTTTTTGCTCTCTCTCAGAGTCACATCAATGTTATTTGAACCATCATTTTGGTACATCATTTATATTTTCCTTCCAAATTTTAAAATTATTTATATTATATATATATATATATATATATATATATATATTATTATTATTATTATATATATATA